>OZ010799.1:279851082-280451082 GCA_963932465.1 Maratus speciosus | reverse complement strand
TTTAATTTTTATATACCTCTTCTCTATTCTATAAAAAGTAACTAACGCTGTCACTGCCGCCGCCACCGGCTTTGAATTTTTTGTGACTGGAGGTCTTTCTCCGTTAATATTAAGAAAACTATTGCATACAAATATATGAAAATCGGTGGTATTATAGAGACATGTTTGATCAACACACTAATGCATACAGCTTTCAAATCGAAGAATTATTTTAAGAGATATTTAATGCTAAAGTTGGACAAAATCGTTCCATTAAAAAAAATTATAAGAGCAAAAGCTATACATGGGAATTTAATCATTTTTAGATCATTTTATTCAATAGAAGATCCCGGTCTGCAGATTTCATTAATTTTTTTTTATTTGACTCATTTTTTGAGGTTTTATTTCTATTTTAAATTCAAATATTCAGCATTTTGACAGATATTTTTTTACATATTTTAGAAAATGGTATTAATTTAAACTGTTGCCAACTGTATAAACAGCGCAAACAATGTATGCTTCAAATAAAAAAAAATATTTACATGTTACTATTATAAACAGAAAAAACCCTTCAAATTAGAATTAAATAATTAGGTATAAAAAGCAGGCACTTATTGGAAATTACGCCATAAAAACTATATTTACATGTGAATTTTAAAAGAGAAAGGATATTGTAAAATAAATTCATTAACATGCGTTAGAAATTTGAAATAGAACAAATTATGTCACATTACACTTATTATGCAAAATGAACAAAAAATAGTATTGCAAAACAGTTTAAATTTAAAAATTGCGCGAGACAAAATATTAGAGGTTAAATATTAGATTTTTTCAAAATTTTATTATTTGTCATTTGATGTGAGGTGTTCAGATATAAGTATGCAAATTTTTATGTTTCCAACATAATTAGGGGCTGAGTTAGAAAAATTGCTTTAAATACACAAGTTAGAGCCCAGAGGGTAAAATAATGGACTTTTTTAAAATTTTATTATTTGCTGTTTGATGTGAGGTGTTCAGCTATAAGTATGCAAAATTTCATGTCTCCAACTTAATTAGGGGCTGGGATAGAAAAATTGCTTAAAATACACAAGTTAGAGCCCAGAGGGTTAAATAATAGACTTTTCAAAATTTTATTATTTGTCGTTTGATGTGAGGTGTTCAGCTACAAGTATGCAAAATGTCATGCCTCCAACTTAATTAGGGGCTGAGTTAGAAAAATTGCTTAAAATACACAAGTTAGAGCCCAGAGGGTTAAATAATAGACTTATTCAAAATTTTATTATTTGTCGTTTGATGTGAGGTGTTCAGCTATAAGTATGCAAAATGTCACGTCTCCAACTTAATTAGGGGCTGAGTTAAAAAAAAAAATTGCTTAAAATACAGAAGTTAGAGACCAGAGGGTTAAATATGACTTTTTCAAAATTTTATGATTTACCGTGTTATCGCAAGTGTTCAGCTATAAGTATGCAAACTTTCATGTCTCCAACTTAATTAGTTGCTGAGTTAGAAAAATTGCTTTACATACACAAGTTAGAGCCCAAAGGGTTAAATATTAAGCCTTTTTCAAAATTTTATTATTTGTCGTTTGATGTGAGATGTTCAGCTATAAGTATGCAAAATTTCATGTCTCCAACTTAATTAAATTAGGGGCTGAGTCAGAAAAATTGCTTAAAATACACAATTAGACTTTTACAAAATTTTATTATTTGCCGTTTGATGTGTGGTGTTCAGCTATAAGTATCCAAATTTTCAAGTCTCCGACATATATAGTTTCTGAGAACGGGCTCTGTGATAGACGGACCAACAGACAGACAAAGGAGTGAGGCAGGTAGGTTTTCGTTAGATGAACGAAACTCTAAAAACATGCTGCGGATGACTGTAACAACATCCTAAAATTACATTACCATCAGCGATCTACCAATCCCGAATTTAGTTTATATTCGTTTCATATATTCTTATTCTTTTGTGCGGCCCTGTAAAATAATTATCAATATTATATACAGTAAAACCTCTGAATAGCGGACACCCCGAGAATGCAGAATTTGTCCTCTATTTAGAGGTGACCGCTACTGAGAGTAAAACATGTACAGTTATTTAAGAGTTGGTAATCGAAAAAATGTCCGCTAAATAGAGGTATCCGCTAATCGGGTGTGTCACTATGGAGGTTTTACCAGTAAAACTTCTGAATAGCGAACACCTCGGGAGGGCAGAATTTGTCCTCTATTTGGAGGTGTCCGCTACTGAGAGTAAAAAATGTACAGTTATTTAAGGGTTGGTAATCGAAAAAATGCCCGCTAAATAGAGGTGTCCACTAATCGGGTGTGTCCGTTATGGAGGTTTTACTGCATAATAATATCATCCTTTACAAGAAAATAGTATGCTGTATGATAGACAGACAGACATCCAGAGAAAGATAACCTCCCGGATCAATAAACACTCATGTCTTTTGTTTTAATCATCCACAATTGTATGTCATACAACATGCCAGATTTTATACAACAGGCTAAAAACGGTCACCGTGGTACGGAATACTGTATTATTATTTGTTTGCCCACCAAAACTGGTTGCCACGGGTTGTTGCAAGGTTTGTGATCACGTGGTTGAAACTGATCTATTCAATATTACTGCGTGCGTATTTTTTTTTATTTGCTCCATGTTTTCAAACCAGTTGTCTTCAAAACATCAACCGGTGAAAGTGACGCATACCAAATTTCTGTGACGTATGCAGATAAATTGTGCTTTTTTATGAGTTTTTTCTATATAATTTTTAAACGGTCTGGAACATTTTTTTCATAGTAGGTGCATTCAGTAGACGACCCTCATAGGTACCTTCTGGTGCAATCAGAAACGAAATCCGACAAATATTTTTTGAGTTATGCTTGACGAAAGGTTTTTATTAGGTTTTTTTTTAGTAGGACATGTCGTTAATATCCATCGTAGTAGTAAAGTGTCCGGACAGTAATATTTCGCTGAGTATTAGCCTTCGCTTCGCTCAGACAATAAAGCCAATTACAATGTTTTATAAAACTGTTGGAAACCAAACAATCTGAACAAAAGACACAGCCCGTGAATATTACGCGAACGAGATGTAAAGGGTTTATGTAATCCATAGTTCTATGTTTGTATTGTAATGTAATTTTTGGAAACTGGTTTAATAATCAATTGATGTTGTATTTATTTTTTAATATATATATATAGATAATTTAATGTTGATTCATAAATAATTTTTTCATTTAACCTCTGTATGCAAAAATATTATGTATGTAAAAAATACCAAGAGTAAAAATACATTTTCAGTACTCTTACGTAATCGATATTTATCTGTGAGTTAATTAAACATGAAAGTTTCGTATAAAATAACCTCATATACTAGATACATATAATTAAAGATATTTAATGTATACTCTGAGCATAATGAAAGACAACTTATTTATAGTTTAATATTTACAGTTTATTAGTGGAGCAGCTTGCAGGTTATTATTTACAGTTTATAAATTAGATTTTATTATTTTAAATCAAAACAATACATAAAATAAATATGAGCTGGATAGAAAATAAAATTACTCATAATTATAAGGTATTCTAAAATATGTTTACTGTAAGTCACAGATTCATTAAAATGCATGTATTGCGTGTTTAATCTGTATAATAATACAGTCAGAGTGATATTATGCATACAATTAATCGTAAGGCCTCCAGTAATTACTCTTTGTTAAATATCAGATGCATTCTCCATGTTTCTTCTCTCTACAGTAAACATTTATAGATACTCATCTGTTGCTTTTACATTATAAATTTTAACAGAAATCATAAGAATGATTAAGAGTTTAATTTATTTTATTTTAAAAATATTTATAATAAACTATTGATTCATTAACAGTTAGTCAATGATTTTTTCTTAGGTTTTTTTCTAGTTACACAAAAGTGTTACTTGTGTAAAAAATAACAGAAAAAATCGTTATGTACTATTATTAGGGCTTTTTTTATTATTTTTAACAGGGCTCGTACGATTCCCATCATTTTCCAGGGGAAATATCAGTATTTTTTTACAAAGAAAAATTTTGTTTAAACGCGCAAAATTTCGCCTTATTTAAGTAGATATTTTCCATAAGAAAATACCGGGACCGAGGAATTTCATGTTCTGCAAATTCCAGAACCCGTACGAACCCTGTTTAACAATTACCGTCTTTTCAAGATTCTAGAAAAAGAAAAAGAAAAATAAATAAAAAGACTTTTAATATAGAGTTTTACTAATATAGATAATTTTCATATATATTTTGTAATATACTTATGTGAAAATATAAAGAATGAGAAATCATGTTTATTATTGTAATGCAATCCATAGGTACTTGTTTGCGTCTTATTTATAATTCTTGAAATCTAGCTTAATAATCAATGGACGTTGTTTGAATTTTATTTAAAAAATATTGATAACTTAATATTGATTCATTATTAGCGTTTTCTGTTACCGCTAAATGCAAATGTATTAGCCATGTAAAAATAACAAGAATAATAAATTATTTCCATCTCTCTAATGTAATTGGTATTTAACAGTATAAATGAATTAGACATGAAAAAATTGTTCAAAGAAAAGAAACACATCAGGGTTCGTACGCATCAGGGGATACCTGGGATTTTAGGTGTTTTAGTACCAGGAATTTCCTAAAATACTGGTCGCTATATCTGAAGATAGATTTTTTTATTAAATCACTTCATTAATATCACTTTACAAAAATTCTGGTAAAACGTCCTTGAAGCGTACGAACCCTGCACATGTACTATGTATATTTAAAAGCATTGAAGGTATACTATTCTAGACATAGTGACTGACTTACAGTTCAGTAGTTTTTTAGTTACAGTTTCTTTTTGAAGCAGCTTGCAGTTTATTATATACAGTTTATAAATTAGATTGTATTATTTGAATTAAAAACTATATGTACAATAAATGTGACCTGGATAAGAGGTAACATTGCTTATGTTCGCTAGGCATTGTATAATATGTATCCTTTAAGTCACGAATGATTAGAATGCATGTATAGTGTGCTGTATCAATTAGAGTGATATTATGCATGCGATTAAACGCAAGGCCTCGAATAATCATTGCTTGTTAAGAACAGCAATAATCTCACGATATCACTTCTCTCTGCAGTAAACATTTATCGATAGTGATATGTTGCGTTTTTAGTATACATTTTAAATATTAACATAAGAATGAATTTTTAATTCATTTCGTGTAAAAATTAATTAGAACTAACTCTTGAATCATTAAGGGGCTGTTCAAATATTACGTAAGCATGTTTTTGACAATTTTTGACCCCCCCGCCCCCCTTGTCAGCAAAAATAAGCAAATCGCAACCCCCCCCCCTGAATAATTACGTAAGCAAATTGCACCCCCCCCCCCAATTAAAAAAAAATAGGACACAATACAAATTAAAAAAAAAATTGTACTCGACGAAAAAAAAAATAATAAAAAAGCTTGTTTTATTTCCTTACAATTCTATTTGAGAAAATTTCTTAGATCACAATTTTAGAAGAACTTAACCACTTCAAAAATTTAAATTTGAACATGCCCATATCTATTCCGGTGCTTTCCACGGCTGCTTAAGCCATTTTTCCATATCTGTTATGATATTGGTTTCCAGTTTTACTTGATTATCTTCATCACTTTTTTTCTGGATGCAATCTTGATCAACTTCATCTTCATTGATCCACTCAACATCTTCCGCGATTTTTACGAAGCACATAAGTTCATTTGCTCGACGAGCAGCAATTCTCAATGGTCGTATAAGGCAGACCTTCTCGCTTTTTTCACTGCGTTGAATTTTTTTGTGTCTGTTTGCTTACTTCTGAGATGCATGATATTGGTCACAACTTCCACAAGTTCTTGCGGATAATTGCAACTTAATAACTTAACAACTGCGGATAAGAGCAAAAAAAATAATACAGCATCTTTAAAAATCCCTTTGCTGTCATATTCAGATTTAAGGCCAGACGGAGACTTAAATCTATAAATTTCCCCTCCTCACTTGTAATGATGTCATTTGACGATTGTATCATTTTAATTGGAGGAGGAATGAATCATCTTTTTAGTATACGAAATAATCCACTACGTGCAGGAGAGCAACAATTCTTTTCTTCGGATTTATTTACAATTTTCAGCAATATTGACTTTCTTGTACGTGCTTCGAATACCAATCCAAGTCATAACCAAGAGAGTCTGGTTCGCCTGAATCAACATATGAGGCAGTAACAGGATAACCGTCAATGCTGAATGAGTTCCAGATATCTGTGAGAGTTTTACCAGCATATGAAAAGTTATTTTGCTCCATTTATTCATCAATAGTGCGGCTGTTCTCATCGAGATGGGAACCATAATGGTCATGAGGGTGTATAAGACCAGGCAATTCTCCACTGAGTGGTGCCATTCGCCTTTCTTCTCAATTATATGCACTTCTTCCAGGAGCACCGCACGCTATGAAAATTCCACCCAAATCATGCTTTTTGGAATGGTTATAGCAAACGATATTGGTAGCGAGGATTCTCGTCTGGACCTCCATCAACCGTAACTATGATTACAGATTTGATGAAACCCTCTTCTGTTTTCACTAATTTTTCAAAGTCTTTGAGTATTAATAGAGTTTCAAAATCCCGAGCACGAGTATTTGCTGTGGAAGAACTGTGTTTCCCACTTTTTATAGCTATAAACGTTGGACCAGAATAACCTATGGCTTTACTTTGAGCTGCCATACCAGGAGCAATCACAATACCAGCGTAAACAGATGGGATAAGTTTGTGGCGTTCAGCAATGACCCAGTCGTGGTCGAGTAAGGATACACGATACTCCATATGCATCAGTATCAGAGCCTGTTTATTGGCTGCTGTAATTCAAAAAGGTACACGCGCTTTGTCATCCTATGAAAGAAGAAACACTTGCATTGGTCCAAGAATTGAAGCTAAAGTTTCTAAATAGCGGATGGATGTTACTGCACATTGGGTATCAATGTGAGATCGGTGATATCAGCCTGAACCCAAGAAAGTTTTATCAGCACTGTGGTGACATGGCTTCGACCCTCGATGGTTGAGGAACTTTTTGGATGCAAACGAAGATATGTTCTGCTTATTGCAAAACCAATCTTTTTCAGTTCTGCAGTCAAGTCATCGAGAGTTTTGACACTTCGTATCGACTAGCTTCTTCTTTTTGCATCTGCAGTGCTTCCAATAATAGCTATGTCTGCTATTGCCTTAAGCAATATTAGTTGATCTACATTTAAACTTGGTCTTCCTACTGTTTCCCTCAAAGCTACTAATTTTTAATGTCTGGATTATCATAGCAGATTTCTCCAAGCTTTGTTCGTTTGGTGGTTCGATGTTTTCTTTGGTATTCAGCATTTTTTCGTTTCCTTTTTAAGGATTGTTTTTCTTAGATCACTGGAAATCTTATTTATCTGTTTTCGAATTTGAGATACATTGGTTTTAATTCAATTGGGTTGCATTTCATTTTTAGTGAGGTACAAAATTTGAAAACAGTTAGAAGATTATCTGCTACAAAATTTACATATTTTTTAATTTTTTCCCCCATGGATGCATTAATTTTCGAGTTATTTGAAAAGAAAAAATAAGATTTAGCTTGGCTACGCCATATTTAAAAATTAATAGCTCATTTTTTGACATTTCTTTGGCCTTTATTTATTCCCATACTGACCATGTTTCGCCAAGGCTACAGGGTCATTTTATTTTATCTATCTTTTTTCCAAATTTTACACGTAATTATGTAAACTTAAAGTTATGATAAAATATATTTAAAATTTTAAGAATAAATTGATTATAATCACCTTTATAAAATAATCCAGAAAGACTGATTTCTTTTTTATTGCCTTACGCAGTTCGTCCTCAATTCTTTTTAGCACCAATACCTCTAACTCTTTGTCAGTTTTAGAAGACTTTTTGTACTGCAGTCACACATCATTAGTTTTACATTGGATATCCTTCAAAGGTTTATCTGATGCAGACATTTTTAAACTTTCAAAAAGTTTTTTATACAAGATTTCTCGAAATGAAGACATATTTCTGATTTTATTTATTTTAAACACCACTACACTACACTACAGTACTCAGAGGTTTTCAAAACTCACGAGACACTAGACAGTAGAGCAGTCAATCACTATGGTTATAAGGTTCAACCACTTGACAAAGGAGGGGTGGGAACAAAAAAGAGGGAATTTTACTTACGTTTTGGAAGCTTTCCCGGAAAACTTATATTGTCACAATACAACATATCGCATCGGTCAATTCAATTCTATTCTATTTTCACAATTGGAAATAGTAGTAAGCTCTCAGAGATAATAAGCCCACAAGCATGAAACATGAACAGTCACCTCTAGATAAGAGATCGTTTATATTTTCCTTGTGCAGTCAAAATAGCTGCCATCAGAACTTCAAGTTTAATATCCTTTTGCTATTTCTTTTTTTCAATTTGAAGTTTTTAATATATTTTTTTTTTACAAGTTAAGAGATTTTGAAAATTTCTTACGTAAGCATCATTCAAATCCCCCGTCCCCCCTTGTCAGCAAAAATAAGCAAATCGCTAACCCCCTTCCCCCCCCCCCCTTAGGTGCTTACGTAATATTTGAACGGCCCCAAACCCCCTCACTGACAAGCCCGTGTTAATACGTTCACTAAGCTCCAGGTTTCACTGCAATACAAGCAATATTTAAAGTAATATTTTGATTTAATGTATTTTTAATACATTCAACAATGATTAATACTTCCAAGGATTGCTTTCACATTCGTTATTAAGTTTTTTTTATAAAATTTTCAAAGATAACGCTTAGCCAATAATTTTTTTTTCTTCTAATTTAAGCAAAAATCTTACTCATGTGTGTATAACAAAAATAAAAAAGGACAAATTCATTAAGTATTATTATGTATTTTATTAATTTTAAGTAATTATACATATTTGTGAGTGACACTGAACACTCAAGATACATTTATTAAGAGAATAAAAGCGTTAATATGAAGACAATTAATGTAGACTCTGCCCATAATGTCTGTTTTAATGTCGTTTAAATTGGAAATGAATATTTCTTGAATTTATGGCAACATATCTCTTTTTGAAATTCCTTCACGTATACCCATTTTAGTTTTTGATAGATTACGAGGAAAAATTTATGTAGAACTCACTGATAAGCATATGTAAATATAAGTCATTTCGTCATAGTCTTCGTATACTGTGCTCAAAATATTGACAAGAGAGATTAATTATGCTAAAATCTTCTTATAATGTCTTTAACACTAGAATCGCCATTAGGGTCATTTTGACCAGCAAAACGATATAAGTAAGCGTCCTATCTTAAATGGGAGGGGTAACCGCAAAATTAAAGGCGAGGTCACATCAATCAAGGTCGCACGGCACGTAGTGGACGGGGTTAAACATCAGGAAGATGCCCAACTGTTTTCTTACTTCACACCACTAAAATTGTAAAGTTTTTTTCACCTTGATTAATAGCTGAAATGTCGCTGACAAAGCGAAGAAAACTTCGTGGTGTCAAGTGCCAGACGCCCCTCTCGCTACGCCATTATTTCGTAATAAATGTGGTAAACAAAATTCAGTTCCATGAGTGACTAAAAATTTAGAAAATATGCGCAGTTTGAAGATATCCTGTCATATGTGACGTCACACAAAAAGCCCACGTATGTGGATTATCACCCCGTCCACAAAGTGGCGCAACTGTATTAATTTACATCCGATTCCACTATTAACACATTCACGCCGGCGTGCATCACCGGTGGGTCATGCATGACTGCCGCATCGGTCGGAGTGCATCACCGGTGGGTCACGCTTGACTGACGCAACGGGCGGCGTGCATCACCGGTGGGTCACACTCCACTGTTCCATAGAAGGTGTGTACTACAGGTGGATCACACTCGACTATGCCATAGACGGCGTGCACTACAGTTGGGTCACACTTGAATATTCGAAAATTCAGTAGTAAAAACAATTCAGTATTATAAATCTTATACATTCACGACATGAAACGACAATTCTCGTTTTCATTCAAAAGATATCGTTAACTAAGGGCGTGGCTTCTACCTTACAGAAAACGCATTTATATCATGTTGTCCATATTTCTTTAACTTTTAAGACATTTATATTAAATTCGTACATATGCAGTCAATAAAATCATGTCTCTAATTAATTTGCTTACCCCTTACGAACTTTCAGACATTCACAATCAACTCCGCTTGTTATATTTGAGTTCAATGTAATAAATAGGAGGCGGGCGTGTCATTACATACAGTGTCTGAATAAGCGAAAGTACCGCGCCGCCAGATGAAGCAAAAGATGAATTCAAGAGCCGCCTCACAGCGAAAAATATGAATATAGGCGCCGGCGTGAACGTGTCAAATTTGTACGCTTACTTATATCACTTTGTTGACCAGTGTTGCCAGATTGGGGACTTTTTTGTTCCCAGATTGTTGGTTGTCACCGCTTTTTTGAAATATAAATATTCGGTCTACTTAAATTAGATTAAAAATTCCGAAAAATAAGGCGAACTATACTTTTTTAAAAGAGTGGTGACATTCAAATAATCTGAATTAGTCCCCAATCTGGCAACACTGATTTTGACCCCTGCCAAATTTATAAGAGTCGATTAGAACCAGAAATTTCTGCATAAGATATGTTTAATGTATGCAGCACAAAAATATACTAATTAAATAATTTAAATAGTTTAAAAAAAAAAAACTAGTGTGAAACACTTTTTCTGAAACTCGAGTAAAACAGCGGGCGGTTCTAGGGGTAAAGCGTACATTTTTATAAAAGTCTGCGAAGTAACACACATGCTTTAATACTTTAATTTTACTTTATTTATATTTACTTCCTTATTTTTTTTCTCATACTTTTCAGTAATTCTAAAGTTATTTTCTAATTCTAGTTAGTATATGAACACTATTACAAAATCTCCTTGAAGTACGAATTTTAATAGTTTAGTTTAGTAGTCATATTCTTCTTGCCTCTAGTGTAGCGTCTAGAATAAATAGTGTGGAAATCGGCTATCCAATAATACTTAAAAATTTGCTAAAATATCTTATCCGTTAAATGTGCAACGATGCTGAAATCCAAAGAATCGATCACAGCGACATCTGCAGGATATTGAGACGATTCCGAGTCTAGACGCTCTACAATACGATGTTTACATTGGCATTTCAATATATACCGCAGGTGTCTCTGCGGTGTATTCTTTGGATTTCAGCATCGCTGTAATATCAGATTTCCACACAGTTTATTCTGTACCTTATTTCCTCTAGTATTACCTTACTAAATTTATATTTATTGTAGAAATTCAATGGATTTCATCATTTAACTTTACAGTACGATTTCAGTTATTATTTGACATTTTCCCAACTTCAAATAGGTATTTTTATTTTTAGATTTCCTTAAAGGTGAATCATCGCGAAACCAATCGTATCAGGTTGTAATTTTTTAAGTTCTATAGTAAACGTTTTTGCTTATTAAAATTAATCCCTAAAAATATACAACCATACAAATTCTAATAAATGTTCCTATGTGATGCTTTTATATCTTATAACAGTGGTGGGAAATTGGCGCAGAGGTGGAGCCTATTGACACCACTAAATTATAGTAGTATTTTGCCTCTTATCTATTGATCAAATTTCTGAGTTTTTATTAAACTGAATAATACCATATAAATTTAGTGGTGTCAATAAGCTACGCCTCTGCGCCAATTTTCCAGCACCACTGCTTATAAGTTTCTTAAAATGACCTGAAATTAAACATAATGTTTTTAAACGTTGTAAAATTAAGCATACAAGAGAAAGTCTTAGTAAATTAAAAAAAATAATAATAACAATTACTTTAATTGCCCCATAATTTTTATCTTTTGCATAAAAAATGTTCAGTCTATTTTCTTTAATCTATTCTGACCGTAATGCAATATTTAGCATATTTCTTTATGTAATATCTCTCTCTATATATATTACACTATTGAACGTGGCACACAAATCGAAATTATTTGTTAATTGTTTAATGGCAACGTTCGAATGAAACGCATCTCATTGGTTATTGAACAGCACTTAATGCATCTCCATACCTATAAGGGGGTACCATAGGGGGGCCCCTGTTCTGTCGCCAAATGCCGCCATGTTTGCCACTAACTTAGCGATATATCGCCAAAGTTGGTGACCAAAATTAGGTCGCCGACACCAACTTGGCGATATCTCTGATATTTCGCCAAATTCCCATAGACTTCCATTGTAAACCAATAGGGTGTACTTTGTTACAGAAAACTAACAAATTCAGATATTTCAATGCGACAAAAACTAATATTAGATTAAGGGATTATATTACTTATATTTAGGGGAGTCCAAGTAAATTAAATAATTTATAAATGTAACATGATACAATGCTTGGAATGCTTTCCCAAACATAAATTTTAAGGGAGACCAAACGGATCGCCAAGGGCGGCTAGTTCAGAAGAATTAGGTTAAGTATTTAAAGATATCTCGAGAAAGTATAATTATACTTCAATATAACTACTATTATAAGTTTTTAAGAAATCAAGTGAATTCTAGGAAACACATTTGATAGAGAAATCCAATGGATTAATACACTATTACAATATTAAAATATTTATTTGCTTAACCCCTTCGCGGTCGCTTAATATTTGGAAAAACCATTAAAGAAGTACCTATTTATTTTATTACAGAAATTGAATAATTATAAGGATTCTAAATAAAATATGGAATTAGTTTTTTTTAAGGCGAAAAAAAATATGTTATAGAACAAATTGATATTTGTAGAAAAGCTATCATGCGAGAATTCTATGTCTTAATGTTTGTTTTACACCGTACAAATTAATGCTAATAAAACCTTTATTTTTCACATCTTAGATTTTTATTTATCATCATTACACACATTTTTACAAATAATATTTGAAATAATATACATACATTAAATTTCGATTATTAACCCATATCTACTGTGAACGGTCTGACAGACCGCTCCAGATTTTTCCGCGTTCATTTCTACCCCTCAGAATACATAATGATCCTCGTCCTTACCTCTACCTTCCAGAAACGGTCCCCCAAGGTCACATTCCGCTTGTCATTCTGCTAGCTGTTTTTGTTATTTTTTTTTTACTCATTTCATTGCGAAAGCGGTCTGTCAGACCGCTCACAGTAGTTGCGATTCTGTTTTTGTCCGAGAAAAAACTTTTTATTTTGTGGATAATTTTATACTTTTTCCATGATATTATGGGAAAAATGGAATCTAATTATTCGAAAAAATATCCAGTGTATGTACCTCAAACAAACTGAAATTATGAGACCTGTAAAAAATTAGTCGGATATAGAATATTCAGATTCTCAATATTCTGATAATGTATTTATTGAAAGTGATCACGATTCACATTCGGAATCACTGGGTGATGACGAAAATATTTCAAGTAACTCAGAGTATTTTTGTGGAAACAATAATTTTATATGGACTACAAAAGAATCAAACAACCTGTTCGAACTCCGAAACATAATATTGTAGTGCTTCTGCTGAGTTTAAAAGGTCCTGAAAAAAATGGGCATAAAGTAGAACCAGAAGAAACTTGCAATTTACTATTTGTTAGAAACGTTATAGAAATTATAATTAAATGGACTAATGTAAATATTAAAGAAGGAAAATTGTGTTATTCTGATCCATAGAGATACGAACTTACTGATACGGATGATATTGAAATAAAAGGATTTTTTGGATTTTGTATTCAACAGTTTTCAAGTCAAATCAGGAATCTGCCTTCAATTATCGAGAATGCAAGACATTGGCTGCAACTGAACATTTTGTACTGTGTAGTAAAAAAAATATTGTTTATTTATGTTATTTCTACGGCGATGCACAAACTCTCATGTATTTAAACCTATTTTTTAAAAAATGCAGATATGTATGTAAACTTTAATTTACAAACGTTTTTTATTTATTTAACGTTAATTTTTATGCAAATATAATCAAATTTTTACTATTTAACTGTACTTTTATTAGATATTCATACATTTTTTACAAAAACATATTTTTATTCAACGATTATTAGATAAGTTTAAAATTACATATTTTTTTTCCTCGATGTCCTACAATAAATTGCTTTTTGTTATTATTCCCGTATAACAGTATACCAGTCTTTAGTCTTCAAAAATAAACTTCAAGTATCAAAAAATGATTTATAAATCAATTAAGTAGATAATCACGTTCATGCTCACGATATTTATGTATGGAGAGTAGGACAAAAAAGATTTCATTATCGAAGCTTGTTTGGGAATCTTATTACTTAAGGAGAATTCTCCAGAGGGTTTACAGATTTCTTCCGAAGAATTTCTTTATTGAAGATATGATAAAAAAAAATATTAATTTGTGAAATATAAACGTTTCTTAAATTCTTCCTCAAATTAAAATAAAAAGCTCTTTAGCTGAAATGTAAGTTAATGATATTCTATTAAGGGATCAGGTACACTTATAACTAACAAAATAAATTAAAACGTGACAGCTATAAGAATTACAGTCACTCTATTTCTCTATAGTTTAATTTACTTTTAATTATAAAATTTAAAACAAATATTAAGAAAAACTTATTTTATCAATTAAACTTTTCAAAAGCAGGGATCAGAGCTCTCCGACCCAAATGATCGATTGCAACTACTAAATTTTAATAGTTATTTAATGAGATATTTTTTTAGATTTAAACATTTGCACTCCAGAAGCACCCTTTGCACTCTTTTAACTTCGTCAACAAATTTGAAAACTGTACATTAAAACAAACTGGAAATATGAAAAAAAAAAATGGTAAGCAGATTTTTTCATAAAACACACATTTATCAATAGGTATAAATGTTATTATAAAAATTGAAAGAATTTAAAAGTACACATGTAAAGTCAATAGTAATCAATTGTTATGAAATATCTATGAAGACCAGGAAATATGAAACATAAGTTCACTAGCTTTTCTGAAAATATGCTTTAGAAATCAATCTGTCGCGCATATTTAAACTTCTTGATAATAGACGATAATGCTATTTGGAATAAAATTCTTTTAAAAAATGTACTTCTGTTTCAAAATATTCAATGAATGAGACGGGGCGTGTTTGAAATATGATTCATACGTAATATCTAACCAACATAAAGTCGTATAAAATTAAACACGCAATTCTTCCTGGGGAACAAAAATTAATCTCTAATAATATGATTTTGTGATCACTTTTAAAAGGTTGATAAAAAATTAAAAATAAATTTTTAGCTTAAGGGTAAATATTGGTTGGGACTATTTCCATTATTTTAAATCTTAACCCTTTACACACTGAGTGGTGAGTGAGAAGCGACTGTCACTCACCACTTTCACTCACTACAAGTGTTGTCAGGTGTCACGCGTAAATCCGGACTCCAAATTCTCTGGAAACCACTTATTTCTTATAGTTTATTTCGCCTTCTTTAATCGCAAATAATTCCGACATTAGATAAGACTAACAAGGAGAGGGCAAGCGTGTGGGGTATTCAAATCAAAATAACTTTATGTGTGTAATCAGTACTGAGCAAGAGAACTCGTATGACCAAACCGTAGCGGGCGCTACTTAATAGTTAGTGAGGAAAAAAAAAACTTTTTTTTAACACACGCAAAACACGCCCATTCAAGGGCAGGAGAACTGTATTCGTAAAATCGTGAAATAATTGACTGACACCAGAATTTTCAAACGAATTTCATAGAAAATAAAAACTCACTATTTTCCACGTCCATTACGAGAGCACAATTTTCTTACAATATTATTGATTCAATTTGTCAGTTTTGGTATTAAGATTAGGTGGCTAGACTGTGTAGTCACCGCCCTTTAAAGGGATAAGGGGAGGCATGATTGACATTTTTTGAAAAAAAAATGATTTTTTTTTTCATATTGCAGTGGTGGAAAATTGGCGCAGAGGAGGAGCCTATTGGCACCACTAATTTTTTATTGTGTACTTCGCCTTAATAAAAACTAGGAAATTCTGTTATTAGATAAGCCGAAAAATACTACCAAAACTTAGTGGTGTCAATAGGCTCCGCCTCTGTGCCAATTTTCCACCACTGATATTGGCTTAAAAAAATTCTTTGAACCTTCCTAAATCCATTGGTATGTCCAGTTTTTTTCTGACCATTAGAAATAATTGTAAAAATTCAATGAAAGACAAGAATGGGACGACACGCCCACTCATATTAAGGAAGACACGACAGGGACGCCACGCCCACTGACATGAATTTTACTCTAATATTTAATACTCATTTATTTTATGTAACAATATGTTATCCAAGAGTTTATATATACTATTATTCATGTGTTTGATAAAACTATGCAAGAACTTCACACAAGTTACTAACTGTAAAATAATTAAAAATAACAAATTATCATTATCATATAGTAATAAAAAAAAATCCAAATTAATTTTTTTTCAATAACTACTGAGTAGTGCGCGCTACGATTTGGTCATCTGCGATCTCTTACTCAGTGCTATTTACACACAAAATCTTAATTTGATTTGGATACCCTACACTCTTGCCGTCTCCTTGTAAGAAAATTTCTTTAAAATACTGGTGTCCAGAACATTTGGAGCTCGAATTTACGAAAGACACCTGGCAGCACTTGTCGTGGGTGAGAGTCGCCTCTCGAGTGCAAAGGGTTAATAAAGTAAAGAATACTATTAAAATTTAGGGGTGAAAATCAACCACTTGGGGCAGAGCGCTCTCATCCCTGTAAAAAAGTGTACACGAAGAGAAAGTTTTAAAATTTATTTTTAAATGTAATACAGATAATGTAATACGCTTTTTAGAAACGAATTGTTCTTGCATTCATTGCGCGTACGATGGTTCACATTAAAATTGCTAAATTCCATTTTTAAGAAACTCGAAGAATAGAGTTTTTTTTATAATAAATTGTAGGATGATACAGCCAGTAATTGATCAAAAAAAGTCAGTGCTAATGGGTTTTTATTCTATTTCCTTGCTTTTACGTTTTAAAAGTAAGCTAACATGATTGCTACAACCCTTAACTAATGTTCTATACTGAACAACAATGAAATCCGCTGAAATTCAAAGGCAACAAATTTATAAATAAATATTTTTTAATTTTCATTTTCCCATTGGTTGATCAGGCGAAAGAAGTCAATTAAAAAACTAAAAAATAATCTTTAAAATAAAATCATTGGGCTGTGATTAACAATAATTCATATAAAATATCAGATAAAATTAAATTTAAAAAATAAAAAAACCAGACTGCGTAAAAAGCGAACTAATTAATTATTTCTCATCAATGTGAAACTTTTTTTATATTACTTATCTAATTTATTTACTGGTATTGATGACTTTTAAGTTGTGTTTAATTATTAGTTACTATCTATAAACCCTGTTTTGACGAGGCCTATAGAGGTCTATGAAGGTTAGAGTTTCACTAAAGCTACAGATCCTACATACACAACTTCCAGGGTGTGTAATATTTAAACGAAACTTCTGACTGTAAAATAGTCAATGAAACATCCTCTTCATTTTGAAAGGCCTATACAATGATATGCCACTCAATAGGGTGCGTGAAAAAAATTTCGTCTATACTGCCATTTTGTATTTTACGGCCGCCATCTTGAATTTATAAAAAAACAAAACCTAGCCTTTAACCATCGGACAGTTAAGACGAATCGATAGAGACCTCATTCATTAAAATACATCCAGCCGTTTGTTTGTTTCGAGCGTATAAAGAAATCCACTACCCAGATACGCGTGAAACACATAACCATTCTTGGCAGTCGGGTAATAAGCAAAATAGAAGTGGATTATCTTTACCTACCTAATTGTCCCCGACTAATCAAAAACTAAATGTTTACACTTTCTAATAAACAAATTTCATAAAATGGCTGCTTTTACAGTAGACAGCTGACAACAATGTAACAAAACAACAATGTGACAACAATGTGACAACAATGTGACAACAATGTGACAACAGGTGTATTGACATTCAAACAAAAATATTATGTCTAGCGCTACGTACGAAACTCATTTCCGCCTGAAATGGCGCAATATTTCAAACAGCTGATCAAATACTGAAAGGGTATCAACTACTGGTGGGGGTCACCCTAGATCTGAAATCTACATTTCTTACTTGAGAAACGAAATAATAATAGGCCATTTTGTGACTGTATATGGGGCATTCTCACAATCTTTTGATTTTTATGCCCCTGAATAATAATTTTTATTTATGACATGTTCTGGAGTTTTTTTTTTATTTCATATCCTGGGAAACATCCCATTGCATGATTCTACAGCAATATTAACGAGATAAATAAGTTTTGGACGATGCTGGGGGTCCAAACATCTGGAAAACTCCTATACCGTCCCGTGTCCCTGATACTGATTTTTAAGTTTGGAGCTGTCTGGATAAAATTGTTTCAATAAAAATAATTCGATGTAATTTTTTTCTAAAACTGGAACTATTGTTTTATATAAATAAGTAGCTAAAAATTAGCCTGCACACATTTTTAGGGGTGTTATTATTTTTAAAAATTGTATTTATTTTTTGTCCCTGGGTTTTAGATTCCTTACCATCCCTCTTCCAAAATTAAAAAAAAAATCACTTCAGATGCCTCCACAGAATTTTTTTCAAGTTTTTTCTTATGCAGAAGTATGCTAGAGAAATAATGTCTAAAATTCTTTGGCAGGAAATTTACTGTAGAATTTAAATCAGCATTTAAATATTAATTTCAAGCATCGTGGCTTTATTAGTAGTCTCACCGTCCCCAAGGATTATTCCTGCACTTTTCGAGGTAAATTATTTTTTTTTTTTTAATTTAATCCAATGTAAATAACTGTTTCTAAAAATCAATGAACATTTTGGCTACCACTTAGTCTTAACATGATCTGCCTAAAATAGATGGTAATTTTCCTTGCTATTTCATCCTTACCGTCCCTTTTTTTACCATTTCGTCCCTTTTTTCCAATACCATCCCCCTTTTTTACCTTACCGTCCCTTCTTTAACACCCCTTTAAGACAATGTTATACCAAAATTTTGTACTAAAAATACTGCATTGTCATTATTTCTTAGTTGAATGTCCTGTGGGTACTATGCAAATTCATTATAATTAAAAATTTAGAAGAAAATAAAAAGTTTTAGTGGTAAAATAGTAAGGAAAATTAAATTTGCAAGTTTAACTTAAACCACCTGTGATAATTGTTTCTTTATTTTGAATCATTAAGGCATTCGTCTATCAGATTAAAATTTTATTTTAGCAAGTGTAATTTCACCAGATTTTTATTCCCGAAAGTCAAAAGATTGTGAGAATGCCCCATATATTTAAGACATTCAAACAAATTTTCGTTAAATTCAAACCAAAAATTTTTGAGGAATCGTGCGTGTAATGACCGTTTTGAAAAACTGACTATATAGATCAAATTGCCTTTGAATAATTACCCCATATCAATATAGCTCAAACTGTTCTAGCCACATCTTCTCTTCTGAAGCGAATTTATGCATGTTTTTTCTTTCATTTTTATGATTGTGTTCTTAACGAATCATATTAAATTAGAAACGATTTAAAAATAGTTCTATTTTTTGACACTTTAAAAGGTACGTGACATCTTAAAAATTGAAGTTATAGAAAGGGTATTTGTTTCTGTTTGTTAGATTAGTAAAAATTTAAAGCGGCACTGATCGCATGTCGGTCTTTTCAGCTAATATCATTTATACTCTCCTAATCTATGTTCACCTAAAAATACAAAAATCAGTTTCCATGTAGCTGACGATAATTTTTTTCTTCTCCGCCATAGTGAAGTTTCAAGACATCTATGGTATTTTAGGGTTTAATGTGACAAAAAAATTTAAAAGCTGTTAATACGATGGACATCGCTAGTATCAGTTTATTTTCACCTTTCTTCAATATTTGAAATCTCCTAAAAAACCTGTTTCACTAAACTGCAACTATATAATAATAATAAAAAACTCATACTGCAATATATATTAAAACACACATACACACATAAATAACGCCTGCATTCAACAGTTAAAGGTATATATAAATATTATACAGGCATACAAACAATAAATACAATAAACCCAACTGGAGTGAAAAATTAGCCAGAGCCAGGAATCGAACCTGGGACCACAGTATACAAGACTGCTGCTCTAACCACTGAGCTACTCCGGCCGATGCCTGAGTCTGCAATTTCTCACTAATAAACCATGTTGGGAAAGTCACCAGCCATCTATACGACAGCCTTGAATGACCGGACAACGATGAATAGATTTTACTACTACATCGATCTACGATAATTATAATAAAACACTCATACTACAATATATATTAAAACACACATACACACATAAATAACGCCTGCATTCAACAGTTAAAGGTATATATAAATACTAGGACTTCCCTCAGAGGGATTAGTCTGAGCGATATTACTGAGAACATAGATTTAATAATAACATGCGGAAGCAAAGAAAATGAGATGTTATCTTTAATTGTCCATATACTGCGAAAAATTGAAATGATGAAAATAAACGAATTGTAGAATTACAAAATCTTATATATAAATTCGTATACACTGTTTAAAAAAATGGGAAATCAAACCATTCAAGACAGCCATGCATGGATATAAAATTGAAAGTACGCAATATATTAAAAGTAAAATAGAAAATGAAACACTAATTTACTTATATCGGAATTTTAACTGTATAAAATGATGCCAAGAGCATAATCGGACGCTCCGCACCAATTTGAGTAACTTTAAATGACAAATATATGATGTTTAAAAAGAATGGACTATACTTTATATGGTGTGTGCTCCCCCGGAATAGTTAACCCTCCGTCTACCAGACGGGTCCATTGGACCCGACAGGTACATACAAAATATTCATTCAAACCAGAAATTTCTTTAAAATAAACTAAGTATATAAACCAGACAAAAATAAGGTAAATAAATAAGTTAAATAGTTTTAAATAAAAATTCTGGTGTAGAACGTTTTATTAAAACTTGAATAAAATTCCCGGTAGATCTAGTGTTAATATTGTACAATATCTATTTTCCACGGATGCAATGAGGTTGTCGATAACATTTAAGGAATTCTCTTCTCAAAATCTAATATAGTATCAAAGTACCGAATACATCAAAAGTGGCATGCAATGCTTCGTTAGAGTGTGTTTTAGATATGCTCGATCGGATTTAAATGATGAATGTATGCTGGCCACTACATACGCTGTATTGTTTTGTTTTCAAACATATTCTGCACAAGTTGAGCTGTATTTAGCATGTATTAAATAAAAGAAATCGGCAATGATTACAACATAAAGTATGACACAAGATCTGAATATATCGTCTGCATAACTTTTGAGCTGTCAAAGTGTCATTTGAAGTAATTTACAAATCCATACATATTTATTCAGCAAATCATGCAAGCTAACATTCGCCAATATGAACCCGATTACAAAATTTCACCAGAATAAGTTAATATATAAAAAATCTACTAATGATAATTGAGAATATGACCTTATGATAAAATGTCTAGAAAAATGAATCGGATAAAAAATTCATATCACATTTAAAACGGCACTTCCCTCTGTTAGTGGCCTTGGCGAGAGAGAGAAAAGCCTAGAGAAGGAACACTTTAACAAGTACTTTCGGGTAATCTACTCACTGTTTCATACAGGTCTTTATTCAATATTTACACAATTTATTTAATGCTAGGTGGGTATCTATCAGTTTTGTTGCGTTTAAATCGCATGTTTTCCAGAGGAAATGCAGCATTATGAAATATTTTAAGTTGCTGTACCTAATAATTCCAAATTAATGGTAAATGAGATCGCTTTCCGTTAATTTCATCTTTTTAAATTTTACATTTTTTAGAAACCATTCATAGAGACAATTGTATATTTTAAAACTAACCCGAAGCAAAATTTCAAGATTTTGGGCTCAGCAGTAACAGAGAAATAGAAAATTTTTGTAAGTTTTTTGTTTCTGCACTGTTTTATATAGCGACATTTTTAGAAATTGTTCTATTCCGAGAATTTACGTCATGATAAATACAGCCATGTCAATTTTCATGTTTATATACCTAACAGTTCCATGTTCTTCGTTACTTAGATCATCTTTAGATCTTTTTCCGCTTTGTTTAGTCTTTCTATTTTCTAGAATTCGTTCTACAACGAGCATTTACATCTTATTAATTACTACCATGCCAAAGTTCTAGTTTATAACCCCAACAGTATCCCAAAAATTTCAGTATTCCAAATAAATCATAGTTTAGAACCTTTCTAGAAATTTCTACGTTTATCCGTCAAATTGAACCTTTTAGAGAGCGTTAATTACGAGTATTTACATCTTAAAAGTAACTACCGCACCAAATTTATAGTTTCTAATCCAATCAATATCGCAGAAATCACAATTTTAGAACTTTTTTGCTCCTGCAACTATGTAGGTTCTTGAACTGACATAAAATACTCTTTTTTTCGGAGCAGAGATGGCCACCAACATTTTTTTAAGTTGGTTATGTAGTTTCAGAGATAACACCTCACAAACGTACAAGCATTAATAATATTATATACTTTATAATATTATAACGCTTTATAATATTAGCATTAGATGTACAGTTACAAAAGCCATTTATCTGTTACAAACTAAAGTACCGGCGTTGCCCAGGATTTGAAGGATGTTTGTTCTGAAAAATCAATTTCAAAATTTAACATACAACACAAAACAAACATTAAAAAAAGCAGTCGAAATGTTGTTGAATGAATCATATGAAAACGCTATATAAAAATGTATAAATGTATATAACAGACGCAAAAGAATACAGCTGTAAATGAACTTATTTCAATTTATAATTGGAGCAATAATGTTAAAATACGCCAATATTTCCCTAATCGGATTTTTATCATGCTTCAATACTTTTTTCATACTCATATGACGTTATACTATATCCACCATGCCCTTTATACTTCCAATATGAAGTAATATTTTCCTCTTTCACGTGGAAACCTTGAAATAAAAAAGTTATGAAGTTACAGGCCTCGCATCGTTCCTAAAATTTTCGCACTTTCCTACCAGTATTTTAAATAAGAATTCTTCGTGGTAGGTTCCTTTAACATCTATTATAGAATTATACAACAAAGATTATCGTTTTAATTTAGTGGTAGCAAAGTGCTAAAATTTTTGGAACGCTGCGAGACCTGAAGTTATATTCACTTTCATTTAAATTCGTCAAACCATTTATTATTTCATTTTCATATTTCACGTGAATATCTTGCAATAGAAAAGTTATGGCGTAATATTCACCTTTTTTTAAATTCGGCAAACTATTTATTTCATTTTCATTTTTCACGTGGAAATCTTGCAGTAGAAAATTAATTGTTGTAGTAATAATTTTATTGTGTTTTTTAATTGTTGGCAACTGCTATAACGAAAAATTTTTAAATTTGATAAGAAATTGCTGTTAAATTGGTGGTTTTTTATTAATTAAAAATTAACTATAAGTTATTTCGATTCCGGATTACTTTAGTTGTCTCGGCCATGTTTTAATACACGTGTACGTATCTCTTCACAATTTTGGCTTCCAAATTGTGGATTTTTTATAGAATTACAAACAGACAGATAGACAAGTTTTCATTTTTATATATCTCTCTATTCTATAAAAAGTAACTAACGCTGTCACCGCCGCCGCTGCCGCCGCCGGTTTTGAATTTTTTGTGACCGGAGGTCTTTCTTCGTTAATATTAAGAAAACTATTGCATACAAATATATGCAAATCTGTGGTATTATAGCGAAATGTTTGATCAACACACTAATGCATACAGTTTTCAAATCGAAGTATTATTTTAAGAGATATTTAATGCTAAAGTTGGACAAAATCGTTCCATTAAAAAAATTTATAAGAGCAAAAGGTATACATGGGAATTTAATCATTTCTAGATCATTTTATTTAATAGAAGATCCCGGTCTGCAGATTTCATTAATTTCTTTTAATTTGACTCATTTTTTGAGGTTTTATTTCTATTTTAAATTCAAATATTCAGCATTTTGACAGATATTTTTTACATATTTTAGAAAATGGTATTAATTTATACTGTTGCTAACTGTATAAACAGCGCAAACAATAATGTTTGCTTCAAATAAAAAAATTATTTACACGTTACTATTATAAACAGAAAAAAACTTTCAAATTAGAATTAAATGATTAGGTATAAAAAGCAGGCACTTATTGGAAATTACGCCATAAAAACTATATTTTCATGTGAATTTTAAAAGAGAAAGGATATTGTAAAATAAATTCATTAACATGCGTTAGAAATCTGAAATAGAACAAATTACGTCACATTACACTTATTATGCAAAATGAACAAAAAATAGTATTGCAAAACAGTTTAAATTTAAAAATTGCGCGAGACAAAATGTTAGAGGTTAAATATTAGATTTTTTCAAAATTTTATTATTTGTCGTTTGATGTGAGGTGTTCAGATATAAGTATGCAAATTTTTATGTTTCCAACATAATTAGAAGCTGAGTTAGAAAAATTGCTTTAAATACACAAGTTAGAGCCCAGAGGGTAAAATATTAGACTTTTTCAAAATTTTATTATTTGCTGTTTGATGTGAGGTGTTCAGCTATAAGTATGCAAAATTTCATGTCTCCAACTTAATTAGGGGCTGAGTTAGAAAAATTGCATAAAATACACAAGTTAGAGCCCAGAGGGTTAAATAATAGACTTTTTCAAAATTTTATTATTTGTCGTCTGATGTGAGGTGTTCAGCTATAAGTATGCAAAATGTCATGTCTCCAACTTAATTAGGGGCTGAGTTAGAAAAATTGCTTAAAATACACAAGTTAGAGCCCAGAGGTTAAATAATAGACTTTTTCAAAATTTTATTATTTGTCGTCTGATGTGAGGTGTTCAGCTATAAGTATGCAAAATGTCATGTCTCCAACTTAATTAGGGGCTGAGTTAGAAAAATTGCTTAAAATACACAAGTTAGAGCCCAGAGGGTTAAATATTAGACTTTTTAAAAATTTTATTATACGTTGTTTTATGTGAGGTGATCAGCTATAAGTATGCAAAATGCCATGTCTCCAACTTAATTAGGGGCTGAGTTAGAAAAATTGCGTAAAATACAGAAGTTAGAAACCGGAGGGTTAAATGTGACTTTTTCAAAATTTTATGATTTATCGTGTTATCGCAGGCGTTCAGCTATAAGTATGCAAACTTTCATGTCTCCAACTTAATTAGGGGTTGAGTTAGAAAAATTGCTTAAAAAACACAAGTTAGAGCCCAGAGGGTTAAATATTAGACCTTTTTCAAAATTTTATTATTTCTTGTTTGATGTGAGGTGTTCAGCTATAAGTATGCAAAATTTCATGTCTCCAACTTAATTAGGGGCTGAGTTAGAAAAATTGCTTAAAATACAGAAGTTAGAGACTGGAGGGTTAAATATGACTTTTTCAAAATTTTATGATTTATCGTGTTATCACAAGTGTTCAGCTATAAGTATGCAAACTTTCATGTCTCCAACTTAATTAGGGGCTGAGTTAGAAAAATTGCTTAAAATACACAAGTTAGAGGCCAGAGGGTTAAATATTAGACCTTTTTCAAAATTTTATTATTTCTCGTTTGATGTGAGGTGTTCAGCTATAAGTATGCAAAATTTCATGTCTCCAACTTAATTAGGGGCTGAGTTAGAAAAATTGCTTAAAATACAGAAGTTAGAGACTGGAGGGTTAAATATGACTTTTTCAAAATTTTATGATTTATCGTGTTATCGAAAGTGTTCAGCTATAAGTATGCAAACTTTCAAGTTTCCAACTTAGTTACGGGATGAGTTAGAAAAATTGCTTAAAACACATAAGTTAGAGCCCAGAGGGTTACCCTCATAGCATGCATGGTCACAGTGACGTCATTGTGACGTCACTGTAAGTCACTGTGGTCACGTCACATCTGTGACCAAAATGCCACCACTGAGTGATGTCACATTGTGACTGAGATGTGAACTTCTTAGAAAACTTTAAACAATTATAAAAATTCTTCAAAACATGTTACTTATTGTAAAATTTTATTTTTCCGGCAATTAAAAAAATATTGTAACGTCACTGTTATGTCACTGCATGTAACGTACGTCACGTCATATATGTGACAAAAAAACCACCATATTGTAAATCACAGTGTGACAAAAATATTAACTTCAAAAATTTTTGAAAATGAAGAGAAATATTTAAAACATGCCCTCGTTACAGCGACATAAGGAATGAATATTAGTGGACAGCAAATAGTAAATTCGGACACGAAAAGAAGGGGGAGGGGAGAAAAAGAAAAATGCACGGTACAAGTATCAACAAACTAGATTTCCATGCTATATTTTATCAATTTGATATCTAAGAAGTGAAAGTATAGTTTTTTCATGATTTCAATTTTATCTAGCATTGCAATTTAATATAATAATACATCACGGATTGTTATTATTATAAAAGTATTTCTCAGAAAAATGCTATGTGCTGGAGCAATTTGAAACATATTTAGAATTAGAAATATTAAATCTATACACTTTACATATTTAGTTTGCAGGGAGGAAATTTTTTAACTTTTTTGGCGACCACTGGTCGAAACACTTCTGTGGTTTCAAACTAAACATTTTCTATTGCAGTTAAGTCTGCAGATTTTAATGAGCACGCAGAAAGAATCTTCAGAGTTTAGTCATATATGCATTTATTGCTTTATAATTTGCATTCAAGTCATATTTTTTTTCCTGTTAATCTATTTTTAGTAACCGTTTTTTTTTTTTTTAAATTTTACTTCTTTCAGCCTTTTTAAATAAAATTAGCCTTTTCCGAAAAAAAAAAAAATATATATATATACAAAATATATACAAAATTTATGCAAAACACATGATATAATTAATTTTTCGCATTTCCAATTTGTGTTTTAGAGGTATGACTTTTAAAAAAGTTATTTTACAAATTGTTTTATTC
Source organism: Maratus speciosus (assembly GCA_963932465.1). Taxonomy (NCBI): domain Eukaryota; kingdom Metazoa; phylum Arthropoda; class Arachnida; order Araneae; family Salticidae; genus Maratus; species Maratus speciosus. The sequence goes on along the minus strand of OZ010799.1, from coordinate 280,424,088 downwards.
TGCAGAAAATTAACATGAAAAGATTGACAGATTGACAAAGAAAAATTTTTTATCCTCGAAAACATTTTTTTTATTTATTAAGAAAATATTTTTTATTTATTACGCATGAAACAAACTTTACTTAAAAAAGGGGGGTGGTATTATTACCATTAATTTTTTTTTACACATTTTAAAAATTTAAGCAGTGTTTTATCTAATAAACTTCCGTTTTCAAATGAATTTTTTTGAAAGTGATAAAAAAGAAATGGTAAAATGCATTGAAAAATTCTTCAAATAGAAAATTTTAATTACAGACTAACTCATAAAACTATTCCGCCTGAAAGTTAGGACTGCAAATAAACAGTAAAATCAGCTGCTGGAGATCGTCTGCGTCGGATATAACTGCAACCGCAGGGTAAACAGAGAACTTATTGTAATACACGCGGGAAAAGAACATGACGAAGTCTACAATGTCAGCTTTTGTTTTTGCTTTTTTAAATGTAAGAGAAAGACGTCTGCCATTTTCGGGCAAAAATACTCGGATATGATTAATTTACAGCAAAAAAAGGTAAGTCTTATTTAATTTAAATTTTTTATTTCTGTTTGTATATTACGATTATGAATTAAATAGTTTTATGTTATACATATAGAAAGTGACTGATCTGGAATTGTTTTGAAGCAAAATTTTCCTAATCGACACTATTTTGTAAAATGTGTTAATCGGCCATCGCTCAAAAAAGAAAAAAAAAAAAAAAAAAAAAAAAAAGAAATTCATGTCAACATTCATAGTGGGATGAATATAAACATTAATTTGCAGTTACTTGGGATTGAGACAGTGATGTGGAATTTTTTTCGGCTTCTTATTTTTTTCCTGATTACTAACACTCATTTAACAGTATTTATCGTCATTATTGTTTTGGAGTTAAATATTATATTCGAATAGTATGATATTACGAAACTGTTTCAGTTTAGAAATTAACATTATAGTGCGAAAATGTCTTTTTACATATTATAATAGCGTAACTTTTGAAAGATTTTTTTTTTTTTTTTTGCTAATAATATTTTAAATTATTATTTAAAATCCTGAATCTTCATACCAATGTTTTCAGATTTAACATTTGCCAAAATTATAAAATAATAGGAATTCCTTATAACATATGGAAAGATTTTTGAGAAATTGCTAAATCTAATAATGCATTTAATTCATCTATTGTAGTTAGTTGTTGTTTAATAGTACAATTAAAAATACTAATTATTATTTTTAGTGTTTTTCAAATTGGTATATTTATTTATTTATTTTTAATTGTATGTAAGCATTTTTTTTTCTATTTGCGATTTTAATCAAACATTTAATTATAGACATTCAGAATCAGTTATTAAATTTTCTTCGATTGTAAACTCATTTTCTACGTTTTCGATACACATAAATATTGGCATTAAAGGTGTATTCGAAAAAATATTTTTCCACCTTCAACAGCTCGATATTTTCTGAGACATTTTCAGACTCATTTTTAAAAGTAAAAACATGAAACTTGCTGAGGTGATTTTTGAAGAGATGTTTAAGAGGCCGTGTGATTTCATTTTCCCCTCAATTCATTAGAATTTAAGTTTTAAATAATTATTTTCTCAGTAAGACCTTTTTTTTTTCATTCCCAGATCTTTCGCTGTGAAAAATTCGGTTCAAAACGCCTACTTTGACAGCATTTTTTTGTAATATTTTCTGCATTTATCAAAAAATCGAGAAGCACGGCACATTAGGTAGTTTCTAAATAAGAGAATGTTTCAGTTTGATGCGTTTGAGAACAAAAAGGAATTTAAAAATGAATCAGAAAATAAGCAGTTTGGAAACCTAAAAGCCTTTACACCCTTAAAAAATAAAATATTATATTTAAGCATTGAAATAAAGTGTTTTTCATGCCTGATAGGAAGCTTATAGATTAAACTGCTTAGTATATGTTTTTTAAAGTTCATTATTTTACTTTTATATTTCCTTTCAATTATTTATTTTACTTTTATATTTCCTTTTTAACACCTTTCAACAAAGTTGAAAAGTGTTTATGACTTTGGTTTGTCTAGCCGTCTGTCCGCGCTCTAACTCTCGTAAATATACTCGGATTGCTCTGAAATTTTTAGATGTTATTGACCTTTACCATAGCACGGTCCCTATGTGTAACGACGTTTGTAGCATGTTTAGTTCATTTACAGGTACAGTCAAAAGTATTCCGTTACATTACGGCCTATGGGAAAAAATCGTTTCAAAGGTTTTTTCATGATTTTACACGTTTTCATACAGAAAAAAATTGATATGCATTTATGAAACGTACTAAAATATGCATTCTGAAGAATACGAGATGCAAAGAATAGTTATTGTTCATTTACAGGGCTAAAAAGAAATTCCAATACATAATGATATAGCGGTGGAGGGAATTGTTTGCTGCGTACTTTAATTATGTTAATCTATTTCATATATAATGAAAATGATATACGTCGCTGAGGTTTACATACTATAAATTTTTCATGTAGAATATGAAGTGTATATAGCATTTACAGGCACACATAATATAGTTCAGATACTATATAGTATCCGAAGTACTGTTCATTTGTGATGATTGCTGGAAAAGCATTTTAATTATGATATGCGCTTTTATGATTCACTATATTTATGCATAGTATATGGTGTATATAAATGCTATAATTCATATACAGGGCTACACAAAAGTATTCGCAAGGATTACTGGGTATGAGCGCAAGTTACTTAAAGGTGGTTTTTAAATGAGTTGTGCATTTTTACGCTGAACTGAATTTAATTTACTGTTGTATAATATAGATAAAATGGTATACAGGGTCATGCAAAGAATTGGACACATGGCCGTCTATAAATTATAATTTCTGGAAATGTGATTTCAGCTGTTTTAAGTGTGTTTTAGTTTGAATTAAATTTTAACTAAACGGTGGCGTGTAATGAAGGTTCTAGGTCAACTACAGGGTTGTACAAAAGCATTAAAGTATGTTTCCATATATTAGTATAAATTGCTGAAAGAGAGTTTCAACCTGTTATGCGTTTTCTTGCTAAACTAAATTATCCCATTATATAATATATATATATCAACCTACAGATCAAATACAGGGCTGTTCAAAAGAATTGGAAAACCTATTTAGCTATGGACAGTAACTGCGGAAATGAGTTTTTCAAATGTTTTATGCGTTTTCTAAAATGTTTACTTAGTTCTCTTATTTACCTTATTTCCCTAAATAACGAAGTTTTTTTAAAACATTCGGGAAGTGTTTGAAAGTGTTTTATAATCTATGCTTAACGCATGATTTTTCTTACTTGTTTTTTCTATTTCCCAGATCAGTCTTTTCCTATAGAACATACCAAATCTATTTAAGCTCATATTCACAAAATACAATTTACACGGAAATAAAAAATTTAAATAAATATGGCTTACGTCGTATTTAATAAAGCAAAGATTAATCACAACCACAACACCTTAAAATCTTATACATTCTTAATATCAAGCTTGAACTCAAGATCAAGCTTAGAACTTAATAAAAAAAGATGTCAGTTGACAAACATTGTTTTTTAAGTGGAAAAATTAAAACTATTTTAGAAGAATAGGACTCCAAAATAGCTATATTTTGCTAAAAAGTACGGTAAAAAGATACGATTTTATATCTCACTAGGGGGCTCTGCCCCCTTCGAGCTACGCTCGTCAACCCCCGTTCAGACACCGCAGACTCTAACAGCACGCTAATTTGATCGCCTTTAAAAAGATTTCGGAAGATTGAATTATAATTTGAATCTGACAATTATAATCTGACGTAATTTTCACCAAACTTTTCTTTCTCTTTTTAATATTCACGTCAAAATACTTTTGTTAGAAATTAAATATTATGATCATCTTAAAATGTCAAGTAAATGTCTCGCGCAATTTTTAAATTAAAACTGTTTTGCAATATTATTTTTTGTTCATTTTACGTAATAAGTGTAATATGACGTAAATTCTCCTATTTAGGACCTCTAACGCATGTTACTGAATTTATTATTTTACAATATTCTTTCACATTTAAAATTCACGTGTAACTGTAGTTTTTATGACGTAATTTTCAATGAGTTCCTGCTTTTTATATTTTTTGTTTATAATAGTCACGTGTAAAATAAATTTTTAATTTGAAGCAAACATTACTGTTTGCGCTGTTTATACCGTTGGCAACTGTTTAAATTAATACAATTTTCTAAAATTTGTAAAAAATATCTCTCGAAATGCTGAAAATTTGAATTTAAAATAGACATAAAACCTCGAAAAATTATTCAAATTAAAAAACTAACTGCAATCTGCACACCGGGAAATTCTGACGCATAAAATGATCTAAAAATGATTAAATTCCTATGTACAGTTTTTGCTCCTATAAAACTTTTTTAATGGAACGATTTTGTCCAACTTTGGCATTAAATATCTCTTAAAATAATTCTTCGATTTGAAAACTGTCTGCATCAGCGTGTTTATCAAATATTTTTCTATAATACTACCAATTTTCATATTTTTGTATGCAACAGTTTTTTTAATATTAACGAAGAAAGACCTCCGGTCACAAAAAATTTAAAACCGGCGGCGGCGGCGGCGGCGGCGGCGGTGACAGCGGTAGTTACTTTTTTTTAGAATAGAGAGAAACAAAACTTTATTTTAAATTTGTCCATTTTAAAATTCATCACAATATTAATACTTGGAAATTTTTCCACAAAGAAATATTCGGTTTGCATACAATATTTCAAATGAAAATCAAATTTCAAATTAATTGCTTAAAAGGCGCAAAGGCCAACCTAGTGAAAAGAGTCCATGCCGAGACTCGAACCCGTGCCATCAGCATAGCGCACTAACATTCTACAGACTAAACCACATGGAACGACACTCAGCCTGAAAAATTTCTCGCTATTAAATGCTGGCAAGGCTACAAAAGCAGCATAAGATGGGATATTTATCGTGAGCCACCGACATGGGGCGAACACGAAACTTAATTAAATTCAGCATCGATTGAAACTATATTAAGACTTCAAAATTTTTCCAGAGAGAAACATTCGCCTTGCATACAATATTTCAAATGAAAATCAAATTTCAAATTAAAATTGACTTTTAAGCATGTAATTTGAAATTTGATTTTCATTTGAAATATTGTATGCAAGGCGAATGGTTCTCCCTGTAAAAATTTCCAAGTATTAATATAGATTCAATCGATGCTAGATTGAATTAAGTTTCCTGTTTATTCCATGTCGGTGGCTCACGATAAATATCCCATCTTGTGCTGCTTTTGTAGCCTTGCCAACATGTAATTGTGTGAAATTTTCCAGGGTGGGTATCGTTCCGTGTGGTTTAGTCGGTAGAATGTCAGTGCGTTATATTGATGGCCTGGGTTCGAGTCCCGGCATGGAATCATTTTCACTAGGTTGGCCTTTGCGCCTTTTAAGAAATTAATTTGGAATTTGATTTTCATTTGAAATCATCACAGTGTTTATGACAAGTTCGTCACAAATGACACATATTTCACAAATTGGTCACAATGTGACTTCAAAGCATTGTCACTTTCGTCACATGTTCGTCACAAAATTAATGCCAAAGTAGTCACAAATGTCACACTTTTCACAAATTAGTCACACTGTGACTTCACAGAGTGGTCACAATGTGACGTCACAAACGACCTCTAAAACGGCCATAACGACCTCGCATTCTAGTCACTATGACGTCACATCGACGTCACGGGACGTCACATCGACGGTCACAAAGTCACAGTGTGACTTCACAACGACGTCGCCGTGACGTCACCATGCCTTACGGGTAAATATCAGACATTTTTCAAAATTTTATTATTTGTCGTTTCATGTGAGGATTTCAGCTATAAGTATGCGAAATTTCATGTCTCCAAGTTAATTAGGGGCTGAGTTAGAAAAATTGTTTAAAATACATAAGTTAGAGCCCAGAGGGTTAAATATTAGACTTTTTAAAAATTTTATTATTTGTCGTTAGATGTGAGGTGTTCAGCTATAAGTATGCAAAATGTCATGTCTCCAACTTAATTAGAGGCTGAGTTAGAAAAATTGCTTAAAATACAGAAGTTAGAGACCGGAGGGTTAAATATGACTTTTTCGAAATTTTATGATTTATCGTGTTATCGCAAGTGTTCAGCTATAAGTATACAAACTTTCATGTCTCCAACTTAATTAGGGGCTGAGTTAGAAAAATTGCTTTAAATACACAAGTTAGAGCCCAAAGGGTTAAATATTAAGCCTTTTTGAAAATTTTATTATTTGTCGTTTGATGTGAGATGTTCAACTGTATGCAAAATTTCATGTCCCCAACTTAATTAAATTAGGGGCTGAGTTAGAAAAATTGCTTAAAATACACAAGTTAGAGCCCAGAGGGTTAAATATTAGACTTTTTCAAAATTTTATTATTTGCCGTTTGATGTGTGGTGTTCAGCTATAAGTATGCAAATTTTCAAGTCTCCGACATATATAGTTTCTGAGAACGGGCTCTGTGACAGACGGACAAACAGACAGACAAAGGAGTGAGACAGGTAGGGTTTCGTTAGATGAACGAAACTCTAAAAACATGCTGCGGATGACTGTAACAACATCCTAAAATTACATTACCATCAGCGATCTACCAATCCCGAATTTAGTTTATATTCGTTTCATATATTCTTATTCTTTTGTGCGGCCCTGTAAAATAATTATCAATATTATATAGAGTAAAACCTCTGAATAGCGGACACCCCGAGAATGCAGAATTTGTCCTCTATTTAGAGGTGACCGCTACTGAGAGTAAAACATGTACAGTTATTAAAGAGTTGGTAATCGAAAAAATGTCCGCTAAATAGAGGTATCCGCTAATCGGGTGTGTCCGCTATCGAGGTTTTACCAGTAAAACGTCTGAATAGCGAACACCTCGGGAGGGCAGAATTTGTCCTCTATTTGGAGGTGTCCGCTACTGAGAGTAAAAAATGTACAGTTATTTAAGGGTTGGTAATCGAAAAAATGCCCTCTAAATAGAGGTGTCCACTAATCGGGTGTGTCCGTTATGGAGGTTTTACTGCATAATAATATCATCTTTTACAAGAAAATAGCATACTGTATGATAGACAGACAGACATCCAGAGAAAGATTACCTCCCGGATCAATAAACACTCATGTCTTTTGTTTTAATCATCCACAATTGTATGTCATACAACATGCCAGATTTTATACAACAGGCTAAAAACGGTCACCGAGGTACGGAATACTGTATTATTATTTGTTTGCCCACCAAAACTGGTTGCCACGGGTTGTTGCAAGGTTTGTGATCACGTGGTTGAAACTGATCTATTCAATATTACTCCGTGCGTATTTTTTTTTATTTGCTCCATGTGTTCAAACCAGTTGTCTACGAAAACATCAACCGGTGAAAGTGACGCACACCTAATTTCTGTGACGTATGCAGATAAATTGTGCTTTTTAAAGAGTTTTTTCTATATAATTTTTAAACGGTTTGGAACTTATTTTTCATAGCAGGTGCATTCAGTAGGCGACCCTCAAAGGTACCTTCTGGTGCAATCAGAAACGAAATCCGACAAATATTTTTTGAGTTATGCTTGACGAAAGGTTTTTATTAGGCTTTTTTTTTAGTAGGACATGGCGTTAATATCCATCGTAGTAGTAAAGTGTCCGGACAGTAATATTTCGCTGAGTATTAGCCTTCGCTTCGCTCAGACAATTATACAGACATACATACAATAAATACAATAAACCTTACTGGAGTGAAAAATTAGCCAGAGCCAGGAATCGAACCCGGGACCACAGTATACAAGACTGCTGCTCTAACCACTGAGCTACTCCGGCCGATGCCTGAGTCTGCAATTTCTCACTAATAAACCATGTTGGGAAAGTCACCAGCCATCTATACGACAGCCTTGGACAACGATGAATAGATTTTACTATTACATCGATCTACGATAATTATAATAAAACACTCATACTACAATATATATTAAAACACACATACACACATAAATAACGCCTGCATTCAACAGTTAAATGTGTATATAAATATTATACGGGCATACAAACAATAAATACAATAAACCCAACTGGAGTGAAAAATTAGCCAGAGCCAGGAATCGAACCCGGGACCACAGTATACAAGACTGCTGCTCTAACCACTGAGCTACTTCGGCCGATGCCTGAGTCTGCAATTTCTCACTAATAAACCATGTTGGGAAAGTCACCAGCTGCGACAGCCTTGGATGACCGGACAACGATGAATAGATTTTACTATTACATCGATCTACGATAATTATAATAAAACACTCATTCTACAATATATATTAAAACACACATACACACATAAATAACGCCTGCATTCAACAGTTAAAGGTATATATAAATATTATACAGACATACAAACAATAAATACAATAAACCCAACTGGAGTGAAAAATTAGCCAGAGCCAGGAATCGAACCCGGGACCACACTATACAAGACTGCTGCTCTAACCACTGAGCTACTCCGGCCGATGCCTGTGTCTGCAATTTCTCACTAATAAACCATGTTGGGAAAGTCACCAGCCATCTATACGACAGCCTTGGATGACCGGACAACGATGAGTAGATTTTACTATTACATCGATCTACGATAATTATAATAAAACACTCATACTACAATATATATTAAAACACACATACACACATAAATAACGTCTGCATTCAACAGTTAAAGGTATATATAATTATTATACAGGCATACAAACAATAAATACAATAAACCCAACTGGAGTGAAAAATTAGCCAGAGCCAGGAATCGAACACGGGACCACAGTATACAAGACTGCTGCTCTAACCACTGAGCTACTCCGGCCGATGTCTGAGTCTGCAATTTCTCACTAATAAACCATGCTGGGAAAGTCACCAGCCATCTATACGACAGCCTTGGACAACGATGAATAGATTTTACTATTACATCGATCTACGATAATTATAATAAAACACTCATACTACAATATATATTAAAACACACATACACACATAAATAACGTCTGCATTCAACAGTTAAAGGTATATATAATTATTATACAGGCATACAAACAATAAATACAATAAACCCAACTGGAGTGAAAAATTAGCCAGAGCCAGGGATCGAACACGGGACCACAGTATACAAGACTGCTGCTCTAACCACTGAGCTACTCCGGCCGATGCCTGAGTCTGCAATTTCTCACTAATAAACCATGTTGGGAAAGTCACCAGCCATCTATACGACAGCCTTGGATGACCGGACAACGATGAATAGATTTTACTATTACATCGATCTACGATAATTATAATAAAACACTCATACTACAATATATATTAAAACACACATACACACATAAATAACGCATGCATTCAACAGTTAAAGGTATATGTAAATATACCTTTAATTGTTGAATGCAGGCGTTATTTATGTGTGTATGTGTGTTTTAATATATGTATACCTTTAATATATATATACCAAAGATTATAATATCAGGGTTCATACGGTCCTGGAATTTCCAGACCGGGAAATTCTTCGTCCATTTATTTTTCTATTTTATTTCGACAAGTATTTTCTTATAAAAAATCTCTCCTTATATAAGACGAAATTTCCTGGGTTTGAACTACATTGAATTTTTTTAAAATATACTGGTATTTCATCTGGAAAATAACTGTACCCGTACGAACAATGTAGTATGAAAATAGTACTATTCATATTAGAACAGGCGGCAATTTTACTCAAGATTTATGAAAAAGAATGTCACACCAGAATTTTTATTTTGAACTACTTAATTTTTTTAATTCACCTACTTATGTGCTTCCAACATTTAACATATTTTATGAATAACAATATGGTTCCAATCAATTATTATCAATTTCGTAGGGGTCAAAATGACCCATAACGGCGGTTCTAGTGTTAAATATACAAACATATATAGTATGCTGAGACCCCTTTAACCCCTTAATGGTCGCATTAAATTACTGTTTAAAAATTCAGATTGCTTATTGCCCCTACTTTTTTGAAAAAAGAAATATCCATCTTATTTAATGGTCAAGTAAAATGATACCGGAATAAAGCCAATTACACAATTTTATAAAACTGGTGGGAATCAAACAATCTGAATAAAATACACGGCCCGTGAGTATCACGGAAGCGACAGTTAAGGGATTAAATATTTCAATAAAACTTCAGTGCAATTTTTTCAATGAAATATGTCGATTCAAACGGTAAATAAATTATTTAAAGTTTTTAATCATAACTACAATCCTAGGTATTATTATCTACTCCACTAATATGAGACCTCTGGCGATTCATCACTGTCATAATTTGGGGAATTAAATGCACGGCGGACAATTTTATTACTTTCTGAACGTTGCTTTAAAATATATATATGTACTTGCTTTAAATATAAAACATTCTACTAAACACTTAGGCAAAGATTTCTTTTAAAGAAATAGTGATGAGAGAAGAATAAATTTGGCAGCCATGGATTTAGTGCCCCCTAAAAATCCAGTCAGTTGACGCCGCTGTATGAGAACCAATTAAATAATATGTTTAACTTTTTATCTTTCTCGCAGAGCACAGTTGATGCCTGGAGCTCAAGGTGTCAGTTGTTCCACAGTAGCTCTTGAATAGAGCGTGATTAGACGGTGAAGCTCTTGGCGTATAGAGCTAATGTGTTGGGAGATCAAAAGTGATCTCCGATAAATCTAATTTAGCTAGCGTAGGGTGAGAGGAATAAAAAGTAGTTTAACAGTACACAGCAAGTCTTTATTGTATTTAATTTAATGTTGGACCGGATCTCCTATATCCAAGTTCTTAATTGTAAATAGTGTCTTGTTATCTGTTAATAATATGTAAATAAATTGTTAGTTCAGTTTAATTGAAAGAGTTGGTTTTCTTTTCAACAGTCCTCTCATAGCGTAACCGATATTACGTAATCATATCGGTGGTGGTAGAATATGAATAGTAAAGGATTTCTTCAAAGTTGTGTGGACTTAGAGGAAACCCGACACATATGATGTCACTTCACAGCCTATAAGTATTTTCCGACTTGTTCTTCCGAGATTAAAAAAAAGTGAAGATACTTTTGAAATCAGGGTTTATCAGGGGTTTGATTACCAACGAGCAGCGTCGCCAGTTTGGTCCTTTTTTTATTTAAAATTTTCGAATTCAAACCCGAAGTTCTGAAATAGGAATTTTTATTTTACACAATCACGAAAGGATTGTCATTAAACAAAAAAAATGAATATTATAGGTAATTCCTGGTACGAATGCGAAATCTCAGAATTGAAAAACCGGCCTAGTTGGCAACCCTGCCAAAGGGGCAGACCTCCACCAGTAAAAAGGAGCAGAAAATGTTGCCTTATATATGAACGCAACTTTACATGGATCACGTCCTGACAAGTATTCAAATGCAAGGTACCGTTCAAACACTGAAAACATCCGCCGCCTTTTTTGTGCCAGCGCATCGGCTTACTATTCAGAGAGCTGTGGTCACTTCAAAGGACACTTCAAATTCATCATTGTTTCAAAAGTTAATTTAATTTAATTTTACTTGCTAACGAGATCAAACTGTGGTACGATCGATCTGTTGTTATCGTTAATATGAAATGAAACTTGTGCACTAATTTTGACAAATGATGAAGCATTTTTAACCAGTAAATAAATTATTTTCACTTAATCCGGGAATGCTCGCTCATATCCAGTCGACCGGGAGACGGCAGCACTGACCATCACCTCATAGAGTTAACGGCTGAAATTGCAGAATTAGTTAAAACTCATTTCGCATATTAAAATGCAATCGGTCTGCCAAGTCCTATCTTGGTGGAAAACACCTGAAAACCCGATTTTAGCAGTTGACTCGTAGGTTTACCATTGTGTTTTCCTGCACCCAAAGGTGCGAAAACATGGAGGAATGGGAGCAGAAAACACAATGTTACACCTACGAGTCAACCGCTAAAATCGGATTTTCAGGTGTTTTCCACGAAGGTATGACTTGGCAGACCGATTGCGTTTAAATATGCGAATCAAGATTTAACAAATTCTAGAAATTGATCCGTTAACTGCATAAGGTGATTGTCTGTGCTGCTGCCTCCCAGTCTTTAGGATATGCACGGTGTATTCATTGTTTCCAATAAATTGAAAAAGATGCTTTCAGTGTGACGTCAGTCATGACGTTTTGGATGGAAACTGACTCCAAATAAACGGTTGATATGCGTCATTTCTTTTTAAATATAAATCGTAGAAAATTTTACCACTACATATCAAGTATTAAAAAACTTATATGTGAGATATAGATATAATATAAAACTATAATATACAAACAAAATAGAAAATACAACATAGCAACCATTTGTTTGGAGTCAGTTTCCAACCAAAACAGCATGAATGACGTCACGACTGAAATCGTCTATAGAAATCTTCAATTTATTTAATCGTTAACAACTGTTTCAAATTTTGTGATAAAATACTTTGAAAATTGCTTTTGAAAAAAAAAATGTGGTGACAATTGCAAAAACAATACGCACTCCGTGTATTTTACGCCCTGCGCGTATATTTCCGGGTTAATTAAGTTTGCAAGCGAAGCACAAAAGGTGTCCAAATTACGTTGGATTGATTCCTGTCTTTTACGGTTTACAAACATGCATATTAAATTCTCAAAATATGACATTTCTTCAATAAAAGTAATAACACCTCAAAAGTTTCATGGATTACATTTGTTTGGTTAGCTTTTAAATTATCTTGCTAATTTATTAAAATAATTTTGACATATTTAGATAATGACAGTCTTAAAGTACTGATAATTCATTCATTAAACATTAATCCCCTTAATGACGTCATTATTTCCATAATAATGTGATATTGATCTTTCTAACGATTTCTTGAATGACAATGACGTTAGTAAAACTATTCATTGAGGTTTAAAAGCGATATAATGAAGATTTTTGTAATATTATTGTTAATTTGATTTTAATATTTTAGATATTTCTTTTAATTTCTATACATCTTTGAAATTTGTAATAAAAATGAAAGATATTAATAAATTGTGATTTAGAAAAATTGTGTTTTTATAAGAATGTTTGACCATGAAACCATGTTTTAATAAGAATTGGAATGAAAAAGCTTTGGCAGTCCTCTATAGAATTTTGCAATCAATTATTAATTTACTTATTGATAAGCTAAAATTATAAAGATTGCACACAAAGGTGTATTTATGATGACAATATAATATTTTAATGTTTTTGCAGTTTAATTATAAATTAATACATTAATTTTAAGAAATTTCCCTAACCCGCCTTAGGAAATTTCCTTTTGGAATTTTCTAATAATCACAGGTGATAAATTGCCGAATATTTTCTGTAAGTCATGCAATTATATAGAAGTTTAAGAACAATTATGCGTCAATAAAGGCTCTCCAAAATATGCCATAGTGCTGTCAAACTGCATCAATGAAATACTTAAAAAATTGAAAAGTAGAAAACAAATTATAAATAAAAAATGAAGAATGAAGAATTTAATAACTTAAAAAATACGCTTTTATGAATAAATGCTAGCAAAATTATTTCACAGCGCTGTGAAACTGCAACATCAAAACATTTTATAGGCTTAAAAGTAGAAAATGAATCCAAATAATAATAAAAAAATAATCCCTGCCGGCTCGACCTACAGGCGGAGGTAGATTTCGAAGTTAAGTACTAAATTCACCAACCAAACTTAAATCAAGATTAGAGATAAACGCAGTTTCCTCACTAAGAATGAGCTCTAGGGAGCTAAACTTTTTGTGAAAATTCTAATATACACGAATACACACATACATGTATATGGAATAGGTTTAAAAATGGCTACAGCAAATTCAAAAAACCTCAAAATGTTAAAATATGTTAATATTTCCATAGTCGAGTTTTATCATGTTTTAATACGTTTCTTCAAACTCACTTAACGTTACATATTCACCTGCTGAGGTCCATTATATTTCCAATATGATGCAATATATATATATATATTAATTCGTCAAACTATTTACTTTATTTTGAGTTTTCATGCGGAAATCTTGCTGTAGAAAATTTATGATGTAATATTCAATTATTTTTTTCAATTCGTCAAAGTATTAATTTAATTTAATTTTTCACGTGAAAATTTTGCAATAGAAAAGTAATTGCTGTGGTGAGAATTTTATTGTGTTTTTGTTGTTGCTGTTGTTGTTGTTGTTTTATTCTTATCTATAATGAAAAATGTTTATTTTTTTCTGTCATTGTTGTTTTGTCATTGTCATTGCTGGTTTTATCAGAACATGTTGGTATTTTAAATTTTGAACCCTCCCCATTTCCTCCCCTTTGTACCGATTTTGTCCATTTGCAGTCCCCGCCGTGATATTAGCCATCTCAATGTTGTTGGCGAGTTTGAAGACGATCCGTGCATAATTGCGACTTTTATCGTGCGGGCAAAATTTAGTACATACACACACACACACATATATATATATATATATAAACTTTTTAGGTGGGGGTGGTTTTGGGTTCCTGGGGTCATATAATGAAAAGTTATGAAGGATTTTTTCAAAAGTCGCACCATGGTAACGACTGCAATATGTAGTATTTCTTACGAAATCTACCTAAAATTGAAGAGTGTAATATATACAGGGTGTCTCCATACAGTGGTTACAATGTTTCAGAAGAGATAGAATACGCGTAAATGATGGGAAATCACATAGCAATGCATGATCGGAAACGCCTTCCTGGCACGGTAGTGAAGTCAGTAAACAGAAGAAAGGAAGAAAACGAATAGGGTGAGAGAACATGTTTTTTATTCTTAGTACTAGCAAAAATGCCGGGACAATGCTGAATGGTTCTGAGAAACTTGTTGCATGCACAGTGTCAGCCTCTGGGGAAGTCCGGAACAAGTCCGGCTTTTGCGAGAACATTAGATCTCCCATGCACCGGAGATGTGAAGACTGCATCACGGCCCTGGGCGTTGCTACCGAAACACTCAAGGCCTGAGGACACGAGTTGTGACGTCATCGCTAATCGACCGACTTCTAATTAGTGTTGGGATTCACACCGGGAAATTTTGAATAGCAATTTTCTTTTATTTTACTTATGGAATATCTATCATCTGATAACACAATTGCAAATTAAATTAGAAAAAATAAGGCGAATTATACTGTTTTAAAGAAGTAGTGACAGACAAGCAATCGGAATAAAAAAAAAAGAATAAGCGGACTGATAACACTGTTCAAATCAATTGGGATATTAAACTTTTATTCTGTTTTTAAATAAATATAGTTTGGATTTAGACTTAGAAACATTTTACTATCTGATTTAAGGGGGTCCGCGACACAAAAATTTTTAATTACAATAAAAATTTTTCTTTTTTCTGCTTAAAATGAACTTTAAATCATGTTTATATCTTAATTAGAACAGGAAATATTCATTTTTAAGTTTTGGTTTGTTTTTAAAATCTAGCTTTCAAGCAATGGTTGTCATGAAACCGTCTTTTTGCGAAAATGCGTTTTTCTTCGTGACGGTTTTTTTTCACGAATTCTCGTATTTAACTTATTATAAGTCAAGAACCATTAAAGATAAATGGTCCGAATTTAGAACATGTCTTTTTCAATTACTTTACTTTAATTTCGATTCAGCAAATTTGAAAAATATATTTACTTTTGAAAATATGATTTTTTTTTAAGTTGCGTCATTTTTTTTTCAAATTTTTACTTTAAATTTTTTAAATTTTTATTTAAATTAATATTTCTTAAAATGCTAATTCTGAATTAAAACTTATATATTTCTGTTTATTTAAATGCAAAAAAAAATTGAAATTCTACAAATAATATTTTGAGTTATAATGATTTTAAATTACCACACTTTTTTAATAAAATTTAAATTAAATTTTTTATTTTTAAATTATGAGAAGTTTTATCATGTGATTTTATTTACAAATGATATGGTGAATCATCACAAAAAAATTCGAAATTTTAACTCAATACATAAAAAATATTTGAAAATGTGTCCCGGTTCACCTTAAAGATATTGTGATTCTTTAATTATTCATTTAATTACGAAATTCTATTTAACTTTTCAATATTTTTATTTTTTAAGCCTCCTGTTAGAATAAAGACAGCTTTTTTGATATTTTTCAAAATGGATGTTCCTGATTTTAATTAAATAATTATAAGAGCATTAAGTAACATTCCTAATTCAGAAGTTAAAAATATTTACACATGACAATTTCCTTTTTAGGTAAAGTCATAAAATTTAGACTATAACATTTCGAAGTAGAACAAAGACCAGATTTTAGATTATGTAAATTATATAATTATAAATTTTAATTCAGGTATAAGGCTTTCACAAACAAGTCTCTTAATTTAGTGTATAATATTCACTCTTTTAAAATATAAATAACAGCCATATGGTGGATAATTATTTAATATTTATTTAAGTCAGAATTAATATCTGCTGTATGTTATACAAATACAATTAACCAAACTCGAGTGAAACAAGCTCGCATTATTTATTCAAACGTGAATTTCTCGATACGGTTTCCGTCAGATGTATTTGGAGTTGAATTTGGTCATGAAAGACAAACATGTTATGTTTGTTTAATGGTGTTAAACATTATTACTATGTACATTTGTCAATGTGATATTGATGTTGGCAGAAAATTTCGAAAATGTACGGCTGTGAGTTTACTTGTTAAGTCTACACGATTGTATCCCTTGCCGCATTTTATAAATCTTTATCAGTGATTTCTGGATGTACGTATATTAATACGCATTATAAATATAAACATTATGTATTTTGCATATGGATATACATTTTTTAAGAAAAGCAATGTAATTTAACTACATACATATTATATATATATTTTTTTTTTCAATTTTAAGGGTTTGTTTTAAATCTATTTTAATAAAATTTTACTAATAAAAACACTCACTAGATGGCGCCAAATAATGTCTAAAGATATAAAATGATAGAAACTTAGTCGTGCAAAGGGTCTTCTCCTTACGGTAATAATAATTCCAATACAGCCCCCCCCCCAAAAAAAAAAAAAAAAAAATTAAGATACAATAGAATCTGCTTAGACGGTAACACAACGACCAGTGATAATTTTCGTTTTATGCTGGTTCTTTAAATTGAACAAAGCATAATAATTCCTTTAGCATAATAAATGCCATTATTCTAATTGCCTTTCCTAAGCATAATAATCGCCTTTATATACAGGCTTTGTTCTATTAGAAAATAAATTTGCTGAATAGTAACTTTTTAAAAATCTATATAGTAGTATGTATATTTGCTTGCCATTTTATTATTTCCTTTCCAGTACTACAGTTTATGATGTATTTGTAATTAATCTTTCATCTAAAGATTTTAAATAAAAATTTAAAATATTCAAAACATTTAATTGAACTTTAATTGAATTCGTCAATTATTTTCAATAAAAAGAGTTTAAAGTTTGAGACAAATAAAAATTCAAAACCTTGACCTGGGACTTAACACAACTTTCTAATTGAACAAGATTCAGGCCCTGGTAATTTGCACGGTGTCTACCCCCCATCTCCCTCTGTACGGACCTGCGATACAAATTTCAGGTTAAAAATATTATTACGGGCCCGGACAACACTGGGCGAGGCAGCTCGTCATTTATATAATATTTGGAGGTACAACTATGAAAACAGCTTATATCAATACTGTTACATGTTGTTCAGTGATGCAATGTATGCGATTCTGAAGAGAATATCAATATTCAATAAAATATTGAGATTTTAATGTGGCTTATTAAATTCGGCGCATTTTCGTTTACATTTTTTGAAAAACTGCCTAATTTTATGCATTTTTAAGGACCTTATACGTATAATTTGAATAATAATTGCAATGGTTCACATAAATTGAATAAATATGATGTTATTCGGGTTCGCTCGGGTCCTTGAGTTTCCAGATTAAGAACTTCTTCGGTACCAGCATTTTCTTATAGAAAATCTCGCCTTAAATAAGACGAAATTGTGCCCCTTTAAACTAGATTTATTTTTCTATTAAAAAATACTGATATATAGGCTTGAAAATAACGGTAACCTTAAGAACCCTGGTTATGTGAATGTTTAATACTTTGAAAAACTGCCTACTTTTATGCATTTTTAAAGAACTTATACATTTCATTTGAATAATAATTGCTTTGGTTCACATGAATTGAATCAATATAATGTTATCAGGGTTCGTACGGGTCCCTGAATTTCCAGATTAAGAACATCTTCGGTACTAGTATTTTCTTATGGAAAATCTCTCCTTAAGTAACGGGAAATCTTGCGCATTTAAACTAGATTTATTTTTCTATCGAAAAAAATAATGATATTTCTCCTTGAAAATAGCGGTAGCCATACGATTCCTGGTTATGCGAATGTTTAATATTTTGAAAAACTGTTTAATTGTATGAATTTTTAAAGAACTTATACGTTTCATTTGAATAATAATTGCATTTGTTCAGATAAATTGATTGAATACGCTGTTATCAGGGTTCGTGTACGGGTACTTGAATTTCCAAATTAAGAAATTCTTCGGTACCAGTGTGTTCTTACAGAAAATCTCTGCTTAAATAAGGCGAAATTTTGCGCCTTTAAACTAGATTTATTTTTATATAAAAAAAATATTGATATTTCGCCTTGAATATAACGGTAACCATTAGAACCCTGGTTATGCGAATGTTTTTTTGAAAAACTGCTTACTATTACGCATTTTTAAAGAATTTATACGTTTCATTTGAATAATAATTGCATTGCATCACATAAATTGATCAATATGTTGTTATCAGAGTTCGTACGGGTCCTTGAATTTCCAGATTTAGAGCTTCTTTGGTGCCAGTATTTTCTAATAGAAAATTTCACCTTAAATAAGGCGGAAATTTGCGCCTTTAAATTAGATTTATCTTTCTGTTAAAAAAGATACTCATATTTCGCTTTGAATATAACGGTAACCATAAGAACCCTGGTTATGTGAATGCTTAATATTTTAAAAAAGTGCTTACTATTATGCATTTTTAAAGAACTTATACGTTTCACTTGAATAATAATTGCATTGGTTCACATAAATTGATCCATATGATGTTATCAGAGTTCGTGCGGGTACTTGAATTTCCAGATTAAGAAATTTTTCAGTATCAATGCCTTTCTTTGTGTTAATGCCGTACTTCAAAATATGAAACGTAAAGAACTTATTCGTTTCATTTTAATAATAATTGCATTGGTTCATATAAACTGAGTGAATATGATGTTATCAGGGTATCAGGGTTCGTACGGCTACTTGAATTTCCAGATTGAGAAATTCTTCCGCACCAGTATTTTCTTATAGGCTATCTCTCCTTAAATAAGGAGAAATATTGCGCGTTTAAACTAGCTTCATTTTTCTAAAAAAAAAAGTGATATTTTGTGTTGAAAATAACGGTAATCATACGAACCCTGGTTATGTGAATGTTTCATATTTAGGAAAAATGCCTACTATAATGAACTGACACCAGAATTTATAAACGAATTTATTAGAAAATGCGAACTTGCTTATTTTCACGTACATGATAAAAGGAAAATTTTAATTAAATATTCTTGGTGCCGTTTGTCTGTTTTGGAATTAAACGTAGGTGTCCGTTTTTTAAGGGCATCGCCCTCGAAAGTATTAATTAGAATGAATCACATAAATACTGTGGGATTCGCGATAGTTTGCATTGATTGTATTTCTCAATACGCCTCGAGTGACTTTAAAAGTTAATTAAACAGCTATCTGGAAAAACGCGGCACTGACCAAGGCGGCGTTGCATCTTTGAGACCTCAATACGAAGCGCGCTTAGCACAATGCCAAATTTAAACTTTGAACAAAGGTTTTGTTTTAGCTACACTGTAGAAATAAAGGTTATTACTACGCTGAATTTAGTTTAATGAAATGCCAAATGAAGTTTAACTATGCACAACTTTTATTGTCAGTACCGAATTAAGTTCATCATAAACAGATTAGGGTAATATTAAAAAAAGAGTTATACGTATAGCTATATTTGATATTATTTAGGTTCCATATCTCTCTGAACTTTCATGGTATACCCATTTACACTTTTCTAATATATACAGTTATACCCAACCCTACTTTGTATAGTTTTTTTTACAAAGTCTTAGTATTCTTTTAGCAACTTTTTTTTATAATACAATTACAACTTCATATATTTATTCTACGGAACCCTCTGTGCGCGAGTAATACTCGCACTTGACAGTTTATTAAAGAACTTACGTTTCATTGAAATAATGACTGCATTGGCTCACATAAATGGAATCAATATGGTGTTATCAGGGTTCGTAACGGTCCTTGAATTTCCAGATTAATACCTTCTTCGGTACCAGTGTTTTCTTATAGAAAATCTCCCCATAAACACTGCAAATAGAGGCGTCTTAAATTCAGACACATATGTGACTGAAAAAGAAATTCAGACACTTAAGTGTCTGAATATGAAATTTCAGACATCATAATGAATTTAAGACCCTTAAGTGTCTTACTGTGATCATGGTATAAGTGAACTGAGAAAAATGTCTGAATAATGATCATGTGTCTGAAATTAAGACATGTAGAAATTCAGACACTTATATGTCTGAATGTAATACAATTGTATCATATGTATGATGAAACGACGATTGTATATGAGGACCCTGCGGCCAAAGGATATAAGTGAAAAAATTTAGATTTGGAATAAATTGAATTTAACGATTAACATCAATAGTAAGTGACTGACTTAAAATATGAAGCTGTTGCTAATTTCATAGCGGTCTTTCAATTCTTATTTCAATAACTGTGGAAGGAAAGTGAAGTACAATATATTTTTTTAATTTTAAGTACAGATTAAAGAGGTTAAGTAGTTTATAGAGCTTAAGTAGTTGACCTCCAGAATGCAACACATAATTAGGAAATCTCTTATATTTTGCGTTTTAGTTTAGCATACAAGGCAGGGGACTTCAGCACATCTGTCCAACGTTTCCCCTCCCTATATTTTTCTTCTGAGAGCAATCAAAAAAGAAATAGCCTTATTTCCAGATAGCCTGTATACTGATCTCAGTTTTTTCAATTTTGTCACTTATAGCCTTTCGCTTCTGGTGTCCTCATATGCAATTGTATCGCAATATATCTGGCAGCACCGTCAGAAAACGTTTTCGAATGGATGAAATGCTTTGCCATCCACTAAATTTTGTATTAGTGTATGAAATAAGCAACTTAATTTGACCATGGGAACGTCTGCCAAAATTGTAAATGCCCGTTTACTAACTTTCGAACTAAATTATTTTTAGTGCAAAAGTACAAGCTAAAGAAACTTTTCCAAAAATATAAATTTCTCAAAAACTACTTCCACTCATAGGTATGCTCATGGCTCACTCATAGGCCGTTCCCTAAATACAAAGAGATATGATTGCTCTTAGAAAAAAATGTAGAAAGGGGAGAGGTGTGCACTGCTACACTTACGGAATGTGAATATGCAAAGTGGAATCGTCGCTCATCGATTTCAGACATTTTTGGGTATACAGGCGACGACGATTTATCTTATCCGTGTGAACCAAATGTCGTTTCGTACAAATTAATTGATGCTCTAAAACTTTCTAACGGGAAATTTTGCTCTATCCCTTTTCGTTTACAATTTTCAATAGCTATCTTCCAAATTTTGCCACTAGTTGGCGCTGATGTCGTTTGCATTAGGTCGGGCGTAGTCACTTTACTATACCGTTACCTCACTTGCATAGCTGTAGCTCTCTCCGTTCGCAAGTATTTTCAGGTTGAAGGGTTTTTTCTTTGCACCCTGTATAACTCGAGACAAAAATAATGGAATGTTGATCTGCGATTTATTTTCATAAGATTTCATACACACAAACTTAATGAAGGCTTTATTATTAAAGGGTTTGTATTGTAGAAAATGACAAAACCAAAATTATTATTATTATTTCTTTCGTAAAATTTTAATTTAATTTTATCAATGTTTAAGAGCTTTGCTTATATAAATTTGAAATTTCCTTGCATTGAAAATAAAATTTATATTTCTTATCAAATGTAATTAATATGTAAGGAATTGCAATGCCATGTACTCATATATTAACCCCCTCACTGAGAAGCCCGTGTCACTAAGTTCCAGGTTTCACTGCAATACAAGCAATATTTAAAGTAATATAATTCATTGACTTAATGTAATTTTAATACATTGAAAAATGATTAATACTTCCAAGGATTGCATTCATATTCGTTATTAAGTTTTTTTATAAAATGTTCAAAGAATCATTTTTTTAGCATTTAAAACAAAATGAAGAGAAAACAACATTACGATTTTGCCCTTTTCCAAGACAGTCGGAGGGTTAATTACATGAATGCAGATAAAACTTTGATTTTTAAGTTTGAAAAATTTGAACATAACCTTGGAGTGAATACAAAATTGTAATTTTAATAAGAGAATGTGAAAAAATAATTTTCCCATACTATGGCAATCATGATAACATCTTATATTTCATAACACCAGGGGGGGGGGGGGGGGTTGGAGGAAATCATTTCATTTATAATGCAAACAAAATTCTTAGAAAAGCAGATAAATGTTAACCTCTTAAAAAATTAATAAAACAAAACTTAAATTCTATCAAAGGTATCATATATTGAACGAAATTTTAAAATTACATAACGGAAACATTTAAAAAATGATCTCGTACTATATGTCATAACATAATGTATTTTTTTAAATAAGGAAAAGTATAATTACAGTCAAAAGTTCCATCATTTATATTCATTGGCGAAAGATGGCACCAAAACAACGTTGAAATAAAGCGTAGTTCATACTAAAGAAGTTGGAACTAAATGACTTATTCCATGATTCATACATGGAGCTGTTGTCTTGTTTATATATAATAATTAACTCCGTTTTTTCACAAAACACAAGTCGGTATGTAAAAGTGGAAAACGCATTTCAAAATACTTAAAGGCTTTAATATGCTTTTACAAATATTTTAAGAGTAGAATTGTATGTTAAAGTGTATTTTTTAATGAAACGTTCAAAGAGTCATTCATTTCAATAGAAAGTTAAAATTCATTTGTTTCTAGATTTGAACTTTGTGCTTATGAATGGCAAAGGTATTCGTTCATCTAAAATTTTAAATGCATTGTAAATTAAATTTTTACAGACTTTACAGCACAGTACAACGTCGCAATCTGAAAGTGTGCACTGCTACATTTATGGAATGTGAATATGCAAAGTAGAATCGTCGCTCATTGATTTCAGACATTTTGTGTATACAGGCGACGACGATTTATCTTATCCGTATTCGTTTGTTTATTTCGATAATCTGTTGTTCGTAGTTGGGTATTTTTAAGTTAGAAATTAATCATTATAATTGTATAGTTTTGAAGCTTTTAGAGAAAATGAAGAAGAACAGATCTGATACAACTTGGATTATTATAAGACGAACAATTGCCTTATTCACGGGATCGGAATGCTTAAGCCTAACATGGCCACAACATTTTTTCCGAGGATGAGTATATGATCTATAGGATTTATACACACCAAATAATATGAAAAAATAAGTACATTTTAAAACGCGTACCACACCTGAAAACGCATTTCAAGCAATTATTGTTCATAGGCAGTACTGTAACAGACTTTTTTGTATGTCCCTGTAAAAGAACGATAAATTACATTCATAAGATATTCCACAATAGGTGCCTTGTATTACACGTCAGTGATATACATAAATTTTACTATTAAAATAGTGTAATATCATTAACACGTTCACGCCGACGTGCATCACCGGTGGTCACGCTCGACTGTCCCATCAGGCGGCGTGCCTCACCGGTGGGTCACACTCGACTGTTCCATACAAGGCGTGTACTAAAGGTGGGTCACACTCGAATATGCTATAGATGGCGGTAATACAGGTGGGTCACACTTGAATATTCAAAAATTCAGTAGTAAAAACAATACATTATTATAAACTTAATATATTCACGACGGTAAACGTGAATGTATTTCGTTTTCATTCAAAAAATATCATTGACTAAGGGCGTGGCTTCTACCTTACAGAAATGCACGTTGTCTCAAATCAGTGTATGTTGTCTAAAAATCATGTTGTCCAGATTTCTTTAGATTGTAAGACATTTTATATTAAATTCGTACATATGTAGTCAAAATAATCATGTCTCTAAGTAATTTGCTTACTCCTTACAAACTTTCAGACATTCACAATCAACTCTGCTTCTTATATTCGAGTTCAATTCAACAAATATGAGAGGGCGGGCCATTACATACAGTGTCTGAATGAGCGACAGAACCGCGCCGCCAGATGAAACGAAATATGAATTCGAGCGTCGTCTCACAGCGAAAAACATGAATGTCGGCGCCGGCTTGAACGTGCAAAAATACACCACTAGTGATTTTTCCTCATAGACTGTAATGTAATGGCATACTTTTCAGTGATCTGTAAATGACCGTGAATGCTACGTGCTTAAATTTTAATACTGAGCATCCCATAGTGTACCCAATAACAAATATCAATTTCATGTCAATCTGAATTTATTTAACGAACTTAGAGAACAGACAAATGGTAGACAGACAGACTGACAAACTGAATCCATAAAGACATTTCAACTATATAGGAAAGTGTTAAATAATTGTTGATTTTCGTGTAATCTTATATTTAATGAAGATAGTTTTCCCTTTACAAATGTGCGCTCATTTTCCTTAATATGCATGATAATTTGTCCTGTATACAGTAATTAGTTCAAATTTTCCCCATTTGTTAATTATCTTAATTCAGAGTTAAGTAATTAAAATCAAATTTTGAATTATTTCAAAGCATGATCATTAAGCATATTTTAAATATATAACAGCATTAATTAATGTAAACTTCCAACATCTTAATTTAAATTACTTATCTAAAATTTTAATTGGATAAAATATTTAAAAGCATCCAGTGCTATTGAAAATATTTTAAGTTATTAGTTAATGATTTAATCCAGTTAATAAATATGTGGAAAATAGATACCAGGCAAATTATGAAAATGTTATATTTTTCTTTCTGTTCGTACTAACTTTAAAGTAGTTACAACAGCACATGAAAGTAGATTTAAGTCTTGCAAATTCCAAAGTGTCTAGCATCACTCTTTGTGATTAGAAAATTTCTATTTAATGTTTAAAACTGAGAATTTGTACTACGTTGTACTGTACTACATTTGTACCGTATTCTGTAATTTAACTACAGAAGTTGAAATAGTTTTTTCACTTTTATTAGGCGACAAATTCTACTGAAAATTGTGGTGCGAATGTACGTTTTTTGGTATACAGGGTTATCTATAATTTATGAAACAATCTTCAAGGGTTGGTAGAAAATACTGTAACAATGATTTATTGTATAGGAATGTATGACGTATGGGACGCATGTTGAGGCACAAACGCAGGAAAGAAGCATGAACGGAATTTTATTGACAATATGATTGGCGGGTGCTATCTGTTATTGCTTAAGAGGGGCTGCTTGTGACTTGGGTCACAAGGAACCAAGTCTGTAGAGCATATTGTCCCTCCCGGTAGCCTTTATTAAGGTCTAAAAAAATTACAATTTTCAGCCAATACTTGGCGGAAGCCGAGGCCGCCAGGCCTGGGCCTCACGTGACAGAGGGCAGGACTGGGGAAAAAAAGATCAATGTAACACAGCAGTCTCTGCCAGCTGGCGCACAAACTATCCCCTCGCAACAAGATCGCGAGAAGAGAATGAA
This sequence comes from Maratus speciosus, assembly GCA_963932465.1. NCBI lineage: Eukaryota > Metazoa > Arthropoda > Arachnida > Araneae > Salticidae > Maratus > Maratus speciosus. The sequence goes on along the minus strand of OZ010799.1, from coordinate 280,398,314 downwards.
GCATGGTGCAAATGATTGCAACTGCGAAGAATGTGTGCTGGAACACACCAAGAGTCCAAAATTTTTTATGGTTGTTGGTAGTGACGTTTAGATACCTGCTTGGCGTTCTTGCAGCAGTATGCTTGTCACGCCAGACCGCTAGGGGGTGAATATGGAAATTCCCATAAGGTATTTATATTTTTTTTTTGTTTTTAAATGCTGTGTTTACAAAAAGTGTTCAAAATTACGTCTGCCAACAATAATAGATGTTTGGTAGGGTTGATGGAGTGATTGGCGTACAGATTCAAAGATGCCGGGTATTTCACGACGGTGTACGTGCTGCAGCAACAAGTATTTGAACGACGAAATCTTTTTGGAGTCGCATAAACACGCAACCCCAAACAATCGCTACCGAAAATGGGCATATTGGTGATTGCTCACAACAGTGCTGCAATGGGTTGCGATATCAACATGCTAATGAGACCAAAGGCGCTTATGAAGTGCGATAAGAACATCTTGAAGTAGTTCTGACAAACCTTCTTTGACAAAAATACGATTCCTGAAATCTACCGCCTTTGGCGTGCTGAACCAATCCCTTGGCCACCCCGATCTTCCGATTTATTGAGCCTCGAATATTTTTTATGAGAATATCTAAAGAGTCTTCTTTATGGGACTCCAGTTGATTCAGATACGGATCTCTTTTCTCGAATATCCGTAACTGCTGCACATGTACGAGAAATAGCTGACATCGTTGGGAGTTTACGCAAATTGCACCACCGACGCTCTAAGCATGTATCACTGTTGGTGGTAGCAATTTTGAATACTAATTTTAAATATTGCACTTGTCAACGACGCTGTCAGAAAAAACTTTGTCCTTTTATCGATTTATAACTTCACTTCAGCTACTTCACAGCAGATTTTACATTCTTGGAATATCTATAATTTCTAATTAAGCTTTTCTCGTCATATTTAACAATATTCACATCATACGAATAGTTTATGTTAATGGGCCTCAGGAAATTTAAAATTGGAAAAAAAAAAGACCATTCTCAACATTTAACGTCTTAAAATGTAAATGATTTAAAAACACAATTTTTATTTCGATGAAATATATATGTTCTTTCATTTCATGTATTAAAATAATTCAAAGATGCAGAATTCGTATTGATAGGGGGGTCCAAAATGTCAGACATTTGTCGAGCAGAAAATTGGTTTAACAGCTTACGCGCAGAATTACAAAATAAATTTTGCAATTATAATAAAAATTTTTGTACCTAATTATACTTTCAGATTGTAATAATGACCCTGAACCTAAATAATTTTGTATTTAGAGCATTTTTATATTTCAATACAAACTTATATTTAGTTAGTAGCAAATTACGAAAATTTCAACAGTATAACAGAATTTCATGAAAAAATATTCGGAAGTTTTTGAGATATCCTGAACACTATGCCCAAAAACGTCATTCGGAGAAAAATGACTTCAAAGTTTTTGAAACTCAGCTTCAGCTATTGAGCGGATATAATTCTAAAAGTCATAATTCTGTTCTAATAGGGATTTCAAGGAACAAATAATATCAAATTGTTCAGACAATTAGCAGTTTAACATCTAAAAAAATTAAAAAATGAAAATTTTGAAGTTTAAAGACTCTTGAGACCCTTCAATCTTTAATAGGAGAAACTAAATTTACAAAAATACTATTTACAAATTTATGTAGTTCTTTAATGTTTATAGAAATAAATAATTGTTCTTACGTAAAAGATTTGACATTTATAAAGAAAAAACTATCCTCGTCGCATTGAAAAAAATAGCAATAGTACTACCAAAAATACATTTTGTAAATCGTTTATATGAAAGTCTAAATTTACAAAATACTGTTTAAAATATATGTTATTCTTTGATGATTATAAAAATAGCTAATTGTTATTACCTAAAAGATTTGACAATTGGAAAGAAAAATCCATCACCATCACATTTAAGAAAAACAGCAATAACACTACCAGGATTCCTTCTTCTTTAATTATCTATAAGGAACGCTAAATGTACAATAAATACAATTTAAAATATCTTTTATAATTTATGTTTATAAGGAGAATTTTTTGTACTTACTTAAAAAACATAAAATTAGAAGGAAAAAATAACTTCCATCACATTTAGTGAAAATAGCTATGATATTACCTAATTACGTGTTTATACTATTTATAAAATACTTACTATACCAATTTTCGATATAATTTGACCAATACCTACGCAAAATAGTCATATACAGTGAAACGTCCATAATTTCTGGTTATGGTATGAATTAATCAATAACCAAACTTTCTTCCAAGTCTCGTTGCTACACGTAAACACTTTCTTATGAAGAAAATTCGTTAAATAGAAATCAACTTAAATTCGTGAAATTTATATAACAAAATGTGCGTGCATAAAATGAAAAATGCGCATAAAATTTTGAAATGTGTGACATTTTGAAAAGTGTATTTGAATCCGGGCAGTAACTATATTTGATGCAATGTAGACGTATGAGAAACGTTTAATTAGAATAAAGTCTAAAAAAACACAAAATAAAGAGAGGTAAACGAAACCTGAATGTTGCGTACCTTTTCTTTTCTCTCTTTTTTTTCAATATACAAAAGCATTAACTTTTAAAAAGTCTGTAATATTACTTTGTACAGGTATCCGACTAATTTATCTGTAACATTTCGTGAAACTGAAATCCTCTTTCTTACTGTACCGAAGCCCCACCAGTGGCCGAGAGGTTCTGCTCTCGAAGCTGGTAGACGGGAAGTGCTAGGTTCGATCCCAATCGCGCCCGTCGGCTTAATCGTTCGGAGTTTTCGTGGTTTTTTTCGAGCCGTGGATCTTCCATGCGTTAATACGGATTAGGTTCCCTTAGAAAGACCCCCACGGAGGGCACTCCCCCCGGGCCTATATCCCTCGTGTAGATAATTGGCCGTCAAAAATCAACCCAACCCTTATTGTACCGAAGGCTTTTAGCGTTTCTTTTTCATTATCATGTTCATCACTCCCTGTAGTTTCTTCACTACGTTTTATTACACTTGGTAATATGTCATCGTCAATAGGATATTCAGTTGTCTTAAGCGATTCAGATGTGCTAGTTGGAATAAACTTCGTTATATAGAATATATTCTTCGTAATATGGAAAATAATGTTAATGGTGTTCAAATTCAAGATTCACAGAAAATTTCGTTAAGTAGGAAACTTTGTTAAGCAGGGACTTCTTTAAAGGGAGGTTCCTCTGTATATACACTGCTCAAAAAAATTAGGGAAGCAAGCAAAAAAGTGAAGAGAACAGTGCAAGACAGCCTTGTATGGGCATAAAATGGATAGTACACGTGTATCAATGCGCAATACAGAAAAAAAGACGCAAAAATATTGTAAGGGATTTTATTCTTTGAAAAGAGGGAAAGAACGTGAAAAGATGATTTAGGGCAACAATTTGGTTTCATGTCAAGGATAAAAAAGTATTGCTTAGAAATGATGCAAAATTTTTAATATGGCGTGTGGTCTCCTCAAACAGCTAAGACTGCTGCACAACTGTTTTACATAGATGCGGTGAGGTTATCAATAAGACTTTGGGGAATACTGTTCCACTGCTCAAGAGTTGCAATCTCCAAGTCCCGGACAGTAAAAGGAGGCCTTGGTCTCTCAGCAATGCTTCGTCTGAGTATATCCCAAACATGCTCGATCGGATTTAGGTCAGGATTGCATGCTGGTCGTTCCATTCGCTGTATTGTTTTAGCTTCAAGCATGTTTTACACAAGACGAACTGTATGAGGTCTGGCATTATCATGCATGGAAAAAAAGAAATCATTAATTGCTGCAACATAAAATATGACATGAGGTCTCAATATCTCGTCTGTATAACTTCGGACCGTCAAAGTGCCATTTGGAATGATATGCAGGCACGTACGTCCACCTATGCTGGTTGCAGCCAATAGTATCAACCCACCTCGTCTGTAATGTGATCTTTCACGAACGAATGTGGGATTATTTTGAGTGCCACCTTCTCTCCATACCAAAACACATCAGATGTCACATCCAGACTGAATCGGGACTCGTCTGTAGACAGAATTTGACTCCAACAACTTTACCTCCAATCTCGATGTTCAGTTCCCCACCTTCTTTGGGCCGCACAATGACTTGAGGTCAATGGAATACAGACCATTGGCTTACGTGCATAGAGACCACCCTGATAAAGCCTATTTCGGACTGTTTGCCTAGACACCCTTCGTCCTGTGGCCAAGAACAACTATGTTTGCAGCTGATTAGCATTACTCGTTCCGCCTCGACGAGCTGTTAACAGTACATATGCGTCATCTGTTTCTGTGTTAGCACGTTTTCGACCTTGCACTTGTCGATGACTACCATTCCATGCGTCTTGGAATTGATTCCACAGCCTTTCATTCACACTTTTTACGACTCCACCAGCGTCCACTACACTTCGTTGTGTTTCCCTAAATTCAAATGTCCCGATAACACGAGAAGCCATGTATTGCGGTAAATCACGTTGTTGTGACATTTTCAAGACATCTTTTCTCAAAACACAAGCTGAGCAATTGGATTTTACAACTGAGGCAGTGAAACAGGCGTATCTGCAAAATCCCGATTTCTGCACTTATGTCCTTTTTCTACTTTTTGACGTCATAAACTTTAATTTACATATGAAGTTTTCGTTATCTGTTTTCTTCAACACTTTAAATTATGGATGTTTTATTTTACGTTACTTATTGGTGTAAATATTTGCGTAATTCCGTTAAAACCGTGTGTTCCCCTAATTGTTTTGAGCAATATAATGATTTCATTTTTACAAGCTGCAGTGGTAGTAATAATTTTAAATTTGCAGATTCTTTTTAAATATAAAAAAGATGACAACGACGCTTTAATGAATAGCAAAGTAAAACGGCATCCAAAATTTAACTTGAATTTACTTAAAGCATGATCAATAAATTTAGTTGAAGTACATGACATTAATAATTCATGGAAATGTTTCAAAACTCTTAAATTACACAGCTTTATCAATAATTTTAATTGGTTAAAGTGTTCAGAAGCACCAATTATGCTTACAAATATTTTATTTATATTACTCACTGGTTTGTGTCAATCAATAAATATATGGCGATTTAATATCAAACTAATTACGAAAATGTTTTTTCCCTTCATTGGCGATGGTATTAAATGCGTCAGAAATATCAAATGTCGTTAAATATTAAATTTCAAAATATTCTCTCACAATCTTTAAATATAAATGAATATTCTCACAAATATTTACTTGGGTTTAAATTTATAATTTAATTTTGCAACTTAATATGTGCAATGTTTTAACCATTTGTGGTTTTGTTTATTTAAGTTATGTTTTAGAATGATTATTTAACTCTATCCCGTGTAAATTAATCACGAAGTGATTTATTCACAAAACAAATTTTATTCGAGGCTCGCAGGCTTAAAATTGTCTACATTTTTTAACACGTTTCAAAATAAAAATTTTCGTTGCAGACTCCACTCCTACCCTTAACTCTTAAATTCGCGATTTTTTTATTTTCTTTCGAAAAAATTATAAATGATTCTCTGAAAGTTTTATTACACGGGGAAAATAATGAAAAAAAAAAAAAATCAGAAATACATTTTTCATAAAATACGCCAATCTTTCCTTCTGTTGCACATCTGAAATATAAGTAAAAACTACTGTCGTGTGGCTGTTTTACGCTAAAATATTGCGAATTAGTAAATATTATAATAAGAATGTCTTCAAATACCTTATTTTATATAATTATTTATTTTATAAATCTTAACCTCTAACCCTTTAACCACTTCGGGACGGGAGCCCTTTACAAAATTTTTAATGTTTTGTCACCGTTTTTTAAAAACAGAAATTTGTGTCTTCTTGAATCGAGAAAATGCGCTGATTAAATAAGGCAAATTTTACAGTAAAAGTTTACTGTTGAGAAAAAACAAGGATTCTGAGCGCTTCATGCGGCACATATACGTGTTGCTCGCCCCCAAGAGGTTAATTCCCATGATAGAATACGTTCTAGAAATTGCGCAGTTGAGTGAATCAGACTCTACACCAGAAAATTTCAATGTTTTTAATTAAAATTTTTCAATTTTCAATTTCGCTTTATTTAAATACAGTGCTGAACAGTGCTGAACAGTGAGGTAGCAGTTAAGGGGTTTTCCAGTTGTTATCAACTTCACACCCAGTCTGAGTATTGTGATGTCTTTTAAAATTTGAGCCATTGGGATTGAAATAAGAGTGTAGTTGTTTACAACTACTAAATATAGATAAGTGACAGATTTTACTAGCATAGGTGCTGTGGATAATAAAGAAAAATGGAAGTTATTTTAAGTTAAAACTTGAAAGAATAGATTAATTTATATTAAATATAGGTTTAACTGCAGTTCAAGACTGCTATAAGATAGAGTATTAATGTAAAAAGAAATAAAAGTTAGCACTAGTTCAGGTAACTATCACCAAGCTTGGGCAAGTAAGGCGGTTAAGGAAGGCAGCAAGGCTGCTTACATTAACAAAAAAGGCACTAATCAGGGCAATATAATATTTTTCTATAATTTAAATACAGAATGCCTGTTATTAATTATAGCAAATATTGCTATTTAAATTTTCTGTTGTGAGTTAGGTATATACGAATAAAAAAATCTATTAAATTCAAAATACTGTTGTTTGCATATATGCAAAGCACCGCACTAAAGGGTTAAGTACGGTGTCTAGAAATGTACTGGGCTGCCAGTTTGGCCTGTACTTTCAACTGAAAAACTTGACAAGAGAAATTCTGAAAAATGAATTTTTACTTAAGTAATCACGAAACGTCTGTCATTGAGTAAAGAGAACAATACAATACAGAATTTTTGATGTGAATTAAAAAATTCAGAATTTAAAACTAGTCGGATGTACCAATCCCAAAACTTTCTTCTATCTCATACATGTTAATACTTGAAAATTCGCTATCACACTACCAAAATTAAACGGCAATCTATGCCCATCATGAGGATTCCAAAGATATGAAATTCCGTGCATTAGTTCTTGAGATATGGCTATCTCTGAAATCGTGTAAATCCAGCAAAATTCAGCCTAACAGCGCCACCTATTGGGTGCTTTACACCAAAACCTATGTTACATCAAAACCACCAAGCAACCACTTATGTCAAAGTCTAACTGAATCTGAAGTTTGGGGGAAATCCATGCATTAGTTTTTGAGATAGAGTTATTCCGAAAATCATGAAAATTCCAGCATAGCAGCGCCACCTATTGGACGATTAACATCAAAACCTAATAAGCAACAACTTGTGTTAACAACTAACTAAATCTGAAGTTAGATGAAAATTCGTGCATTAGTTTTTAAGATTGCTATTGCGGGAAGCGTGCAAATGCAGAACATCAACGACACCTGTTGAGCGATTTATGCTAACACGTAATCAGTATCAAGTCATATCAAGTACTAACTTAATCAGAAGTTTCATGAAAATCCGTGCATTAGTTCCTGAGATATAGCCATTGCGGAAATCGTAAAAATACATCGTAGCAGCGCCACCTGTTGAGCGATTTGCACCAAAAACTAATCAGCATCAATTTGTATCAGGGACTAACTGGATATAAATTTTCATTAAATTCCGTGCATTAGTTCTTGAGATAGAGCGCCCACAAAATTTGTGTCACACACAGACACACAGACAGACAGACAGACAGTCTCACAGACAGACATTTTGTAAAAACATGTTTTTCTGGTTCTCTCACCCCTAAAACGTGTAAATCCATCGAAAACCGGAATTCGAAAATTTTCATGAATCCAATACTTTCTTCTTGTAAAGATAGAAGAAACTAAAAAAAGGCCAAATCTGACAAACTTGGAAGTACATAGTGAGGAAACCAATAGGCGAAACCGTATCAAAAACATTACATTTTCACCGGAGGGCGCTATGGCTGAGTTTATTGCTACTAATGAATAGAGATCTTGTGTGTTTTTAGATAATTATAATGCAATTTCAACTACTTGTCACTTATTTTCGAAAGATAAATTTTGCGGAAAACAGAAGTAAAAAGATTTGAACTACTTGGCTATCCCGTCGACCAAAAATGTATAGCCAGATTAAATGCCCATAATGGTTGATCGTAAATGTCACATTCACTTGACTTTAAAAGCAAGTTACACGTGTTTGCGTGCATCAAGTGATTTTTATTTCGACGTTTTATTTGTATTTTTATTAACCCCTTAACAGTGACATTTGTTTTCTTACAAAAAAAAAAAAAAAAAGGGCTGGACACCATTTTTTCCATACTAAAATATTTACCTTACTTAATCGAAAAATATCCGACAATCAATAAAGATAAATTTACAGTTACAAATTAGTGGTATCAAAATGAGTTTAATAACGAAGCAAGCAAATTGTTCTTGCCCGAATCCAGTTCGGGCCACACTGTTAAGGGGTTAATGTTATACTAATTTATTTGTTCTTCCTTTATTTAAAGTAAAAATTATGTCAGTTTGTATAATTTGGCGAATGGTTTGGCGATTTATATAATTTGGTAAAATTGGTCGACAGGATAACTAAGATTTATGTTTTAGTACTCGATCCAGTAGGAATGAACGGAAATTATTTTAAATTCACTACATATATTCAGAGGTATATCAATACTATTAATGTTCGTAAACGTCTGTATGTCTGTGTGTAACATTCGCCCGTGTCGTCGGAACTACTTTTCTCACAGGCGACGCAGACAGGGATGTGATTTCCGCGATTTTGTACACCAGTATTTTGTTAGAGAAAATGATATTTCATTTAATCGGAACATTTTTGCGATTTATAAGAACAACATTTTCTCTAAGAATATACTGGTGTGCAAAAAAGTGGAAATCACATCCCTGGCAGAGGGTCTTATAATATGTCGATTCGGGCCCCCGTTTTCTCAGAAAAACGGACTTTGTGGTTTCGAAAAAATCCGCGGTAATTACCAAAGTTATTATCTAATTAACAACTCATTATCGAAGGAAAAACCTTTCAAAATTGAATCTTTTTTATCATAAGCACCATTCTGACTACAATTGGACCCTTTTTGCGAGGCTAGCTTTGGAGTAGTATCATTGGAGGATTCACGAAAACGGGACCCCGATTTTATTTTGACGAGGCTAGGTACTGGGCGATAAAGCGAAATCACATTAAATTTCCCACGCACCCCCTCAATATGCACCTTAAAATAAAGGTAAAGTAAATTCCGAACTGAAGAATATGCAAGCTTAGAAATACAAGGCACGACCATGGTGTTATGGCCGTTTTTATCGAACTATTTAAGTTAAGCAAACACATTATGCACCCCACATTATGCACCTTAAATTAAAGGTATGAAAATTTCCGAACTGAAAATCATGACAACTGAGCTTTACGAGTCGTCTCCAAAAATTTATGGCCGAAAAAAGCAAATTTCGGCAAAATTTTTCTTTTAAAGGACAATAACTCGGTAATTTTTGCCCGTATAAGTAGGAAGTTCCGCCTTAGAAAAAGTTCGTTCTATGCAGAATTTTCCCGGACATTCTTTCTATGCAATCAGCTAAACTCTATTTCCTAAGAGGAAGACGTTAGGGGGCCCGGGGGAGGAGCCCCCACCAAAAATATTTTTAGCATCGTTTTGATTGCATTTTTGGTTATAGCTCTTCAAAACAATTCTACTACACACATCATTTCACTTTTGGGATGTCGGCCCTTAAAGGGTTAACTTTTTCATCTTCCCTTCTTTCTTAAATATTACAGTCATGTTGCATATCAAACTGTTGGACATCACAAGCCCAGTTTGTTCCCACCTTTCTCTCCCCCCCTCCTCCCTTCTCAGCGTGCCCATAAAGGGTTAACTTTTGCAACTTCTTCTGGTTTTGACTTAACACAGCGGTGTTTCATATCAAACTGTTGGACATCACGAGCCCAGTTTGTCCCCCCCCCCTCTTGCTACTATGTTTATGCATCCCCGGTGTCCATCTCCCAAATTTCCCCCCAGGGAGGACATTTTTCTGTATTTATCTGTTACCCGCCATGTGATATATCATAGGAAAGGTCTGTGAAGGCTGATTCATGTTATGCATCTTCGGTTTTCATCCTCCCCCTTTTCACCCCCCTAGGGGGGCACTTTTCTAAATTTCTTAAAATATTGGTTAAGACCGCTACCCTCCCGACCCATGTATCTACGGAAAGTTTGCGTGAAGGAATTTCCTTCAGATAGTACGCTTTTTTTAAGAATAGAGTGCGCTCCCTGGTGGTGGAATGCGGAACTAACATAACGCAATTTTGTTAAAATCAGGAAATTTAACAAGTCGATCTGTTTGAAATTTTAAAATTCTTTATAACACATAAGATAAATTTTATAAAAAAAGGACGCGTGAAATTCCAGGCATGTGGGGATAGGGGGAGAGGCGAAATACCAGTTTTTGCAGTGCGTGCGTAGTATGCCTGCTATACGGTGCCGTAGGCAGTGTGCACCCGGTTCGATGTTCGTTGGAGAGCGATAGGCTTTTTAAAAAGAGTTTGCAGTGCATGCGCAGCACGTCTGCTATTCGGTGCCGTAGGCAGCGAGGACCAGGTTCCATGGTTCGACATTCGTTTGAGCGCGATAGGCTTTTTTTAATGAGTCTGCAATGCGTGCGCAGCACGCCTGCTATACGGTGCCGTAGGCAGCGGGAACCCGGTTCGACTTTCGTTCGCTTCCAGATTTCATATTATTAGAGGTTCATAAAAAGGAGGGGGTATGCAGTGCATGCGCAGCACGTCTGCTATATGGTGCCGTATGCAGCGAGGACCCGGGTCGAGGTTCGTTCGCTTAGAGATTTTATAAAAAAGGAGGTCATGAAGAGGGGGGGGGCTCATTAAAAGGAGGGGTTCAGGAAAAGGAGGGGCCCGATAGCGGGCGAAGCCAGCTTGTTTTTAATTAATTTCGCACCACATATTACTTGATGCTATAAATAACGCTCACTTTCAGCCCGTAAATTCGATGGCAACTCCGTCTAAGAAAATTTATTATATTGCATACATTCTAAAGAAGCACAAGTATACGCGATTTCCACACTATATACACTAGGGCGGAGCGTAAAATTCGTTTTTTTCGAGATTCTTTTTCCGCTAGTGCGGAAAAGTTGTGGAGTGCTCTCAGAAATTTGCTCATAAAATTTTAAAATAATCAATAAGTATCTTCCGGTTCCAGTTTAGGGTCTAAGTATGCAATTTTAGCCGAAAATGTTATAATTTTTCACATTTCAGTAATATTTTTAACTTCCAACTTTTTCTTCGCGCTAGCGCGGAAAAGTTGCAAGAATATATAAGGACCATACATCCAAAATTTTAGAGCAGTTAATAAATATCTTCCGGTTCCAGTTTGGGGTCAAAATATAAAAAAATTAGACGAAAATTATGAAAATTTTCACATTTTAGTGATTTTTTTTTTTTTTAGTTTCAATTTTCTATTCCCGCTAACACGGAAAAGTTGGAAAAATATACAAGAAAGATAAGTGAAAAATTTTAGAATAATCAATAAATATCTTCCGGTTCCCCTTAGGGGTATAATATGAGAAATAATACAAAAGTAAAGAAAATTTAGGGGTCGAAATTTAGGGGTAGAGAAAAATGGAAAACTTTTTTGCATAAAAATTTATTTATGGAAGTTTTAAACATTTATATTTACAAAATTAGAGATATTCGTAAGTAATAATTAAGAACATTAAACAACAAATCTTATTATTCACGCAATACACAGACTTTGTATAACTAAGTGTATTTGGAGTTCCAGAATAAAAGTTGCAAATATGCATTAAATGCATTTCATTAACTTGTTTCTATATTTTTCACTTTATACTGGATTTTGGTTTTAAACGATAACATGGCACGCCTTGACTCATTCTAGATATGATGTAGCCATCACGCTTTTTCTCTCAGCAAGGGAACCTTCTGTTGTCAGTTTTACTCCACTTTCAACACATTGTGGCACGGAAAGTTTTTATTTCGCAATGGCGATACCGGATATTAGCCAGATTTTATCAGTTGCATGATGTGTTCGTTCGACAAGTGAGTCGTATATGGATGTTCCGGTAGTTGGCAATTCTGCCAGTTTATGAGATCCACGCAACATTTAGCTTTAAAGTTAAGTGCAGGAATTAGGAACATACGAACTCCTGCTATCGATTTGCCCCTTGCTTTCAAAATTCTAAGTTCTCGCACATTCTTGTTTGGGTCAACAAGCATTGCAAGTATTATTGCTTCAGGGTGACCAAAATAACCATTTCTCTGAGTGACGCAATCCACAACTAGCTTCAGATCATCTGTAAGATAACGTGAAGTTTGAATTGTTTTCCAAAAATTTCGTGCTCCATCTGTGCAATTGGCGATTTGATTGTGAACCACGTAGGTGCGTAAAATTTTATGATAAACTCAGTCAGTGATAAACTCACAACCAAATCTCATGCCAGTTGCACAGATGAAGCACGAAATCTTTGGAAAACAATTCAAGATTCACGTTATCTTGCAGATGATCTGGAGCTAGTTGTGGATCGCGTCACTCATAGAAATGGTTATTTTGGTCATCCTGAATCAATTATATTCTTTGCAATGCTTGTCAACCCACACCAGAATGTGTGAGAACTTACGCTACGTAGGATTTTGAAAGGAAGGGAAGAAACGAGAGCAAGAGTTCGTGTGTTCCAAATCCCTGCCTTTAATTTAAAGCTAAATCTTACTTGGATATCATAGACTGCCAGAATTACCAACTAACGGAATCTCTGATTACTACTCACTTGTCGAACGAACACATGAAGAAAGGTTTAAAGCTTCCATAAATAAATTTGTATGCAAAAGTTTTCCATTTTTTTTTTTTTTTTTTTTTTTTTTCGACAACTAAATGTTCTTCTCTTTTGCATATTTTTTCCTATTTAGACCCCCAAAGGGGAACCGGAAGATATTTATTGATTATTCTAAAATTTTGCACTTATTATTCTTGTATATTTTCCCAACTTTTCCGTGCTAGCGGGAATAGAAAATCGGAAATTTAAAAAATCACTGAAATGTGAAAATTTACATCATTTTCGGCTAATTTTCCATATTTGGACCCCAAACTGGAACCGGAAGATATTTATTAACAACTCTGATATATTAGACTTATGTTCCTTATATATTTTTTCAACTTTTCCGCGCTAGCGCGAAGGAAAAGTTGGAAGTTAAAAATATTACTGAAATGTAAAAATTTACAACATTTTCGGCTAAAATTGCATATTTAGAACCTAAACTGGAACCGGAAGATATTTATTGATTATTTTAAAATTTTATGAGTATATTTTTGAAACCACTCCACAACTTTTCCGCGCTAGCGGAAAAAGAATTTCGAAAAAACGATTTTTACGCTCCGCCCTAATATACACTCCTAGACACATTACCTTAAGCGTCGCGCCCGATAACTGTAGGCTACGTTTCTAAAATTCATATAGTTTGATGGCCACCACATTTTAGAAGTAGAATATTCACCTTAATTAATGGCATATAAAATGATGTGAGAAAAAAGCCAATTTCTCTATTTATACCCTTGAAGGGATGTATATCCCACCTATTGTCTACTAAGATTTGCGCCAAAAACTTTTACTTTGATTTTACTTTTCTAACTTTGGGGTAGAGAGATGTAAAAATCGCTTTTCGTTATTTTGAACATTTTTTTAGAATATTCCGGTGTGAATTCAAAATTAGAGAAACACAATCGCTTACCCCTCAAAGGATTAAAAACTAAATGTCTGGTGGGTATCAAACAATCTGAATTTTAAGAAGTGTAGCCTACAATGCCCGTGAAAATCACGTGCGCGAGAATTAAGAGGTTAACTCCTTGATACCTGAAGTTAAAATAAAGTTACAAACACACATTCATTTCTTTTGCACAAACAAAGTGACACCACAGATTAAAAAAGAGTCTTTCTTCTGAAATTATTATTTTTGGGGAATGGTTAATTAGGTTAATAAATATGGATCTAAAATTAATAGGCCCTTTAAAATATCGATTTAACTATCAATAACGCAAATTCACGCAATAAGTAATTGAAGAGCTTTAAACGAGTGAATGATCTACATATCCTCAAAATTTTTATGGTAAAGGGCTAAGGAAAATAATTATGAAAATTTCTTACTTTCTTGGCCACATTGTTATAGTGTTAAAGTATACAGGATAGTTCAAAAGGTCATGTCCAAACGGCACGTATGAGTGTATCACAGGAGCAAGAATTAGATAGGCACCGGGCGTCCGAAACGTGTGACGGAGCAATTGCATCGTGAACGTGACGCAAAGAAAAGATAACAAACTGTGTAAAAGACCTATATTTTACAAAAAAAAATCGAAGTACAAAATACAAATGAAAAATGTTACAACTCATAACAAGTGCTCAAACTGTACCCCATTAGCCATGATGCACGCTTCACATCTGCGCCGCATTGAATAGCAAACACGTTCCAATTGGACATGCGTCTCCCGGACCCATGTCGCCGCTTCTGCGATCCGAGCCATGAGGTCCGTGGCCGATGGAGCAGGTGTCTCGCACATCAGAGACTTAAGATATCCCAAGGGATAGAAATCCAAGGGGGTTAGGTCCGGGAATCGCGGTGACTACTATACAGGGACGATGGGAAGTGTTCGCGATTCCATGCAGCACCGATGTGAAGCATGCATTACGGCTAATGGGGCACATTTTGATCACGTTATGAGTTGTAACATCTTTCATTTTTTGTGTACTTAGATTATGTTTTTTCAATTCCTACTATTAGTTCACACTCTCCCTATATTTATTTATTTATTTATTTATTTATATATCTTGTTCAAATTTTCAATCGTTAATAAAATACGTATTATTCATCCTATCAAGTTGAAATAATGTTTTTTTAACTTCTACTGGATGACAATTGATGTTAATACAGTTTTTTCAAATATTAATGCATTAATTAAATTTTAATTAATTAATTTCAGTTTTACATGGGAGACAAAATGGAGGCCATTGGTTATTGAAGCATTTAATGCATCTTCATATCTATAAGGGGGGTTACCTTAGGGGGGACCCTGTTCTGCCGCCAAATACCGCCAAGTTTGACGCCAACTTGACGATATATCGCTAAATTTGGCGACCAAAATGAGTCACCAAAAATGACGCCAACTTGGCGATATCTCTAATATTTCGCCAAATTCCCATAGACTTTCATTGTAAACCTACTTGCTTATAGAAAATCAACAAATTGAGATATTTTAATGCAACAAAAACTTATATTAGCTTAAGGGATTATATTAAATTTTTCCTTGATGACCTATGTAGGAATTGACTTTAAAAACAAAATTTTTATATTACTTGTTTGTAAAATAAAGGTCTTTTTAAGCCGTTTGCCAAATTTTCTTTGCGTTAAAGTCACGATGCAATTGCACCGTCACGATCGCGTTTCCGATCCCCAGTTCCTATGTAGTTCCTTTTCCTCATGACGTGGAAACCCCACACGTACCCTTTGTACATGCACCACCCTGTATAGCGTGGAAATCAACAAGCAAAACCGTATTCAAAAATTTACATTTTCACCAGAGGGCACTATGATTGAATCTATTGCTAGGAATGATTAGAAGCCCAGTGTACGTTTAAATATTTATTATGCAATTTAAACTACAGGAAACTTATTTTTGGAAGATAAATTTTGCGAAAAACAGACTTAATACGATTTATGCACAATAAATTTGGAATGAAAGAAAAATATTTTAAATTCATTATATGCATCCAGTATCGAGATGTATATTTAAAATTCATTTCGCATCACATATTTCTAGACGCTGTAACGTTTACTGTTTACACTTTCAAGCAATAGATTCGGTGGCGGCTTCGCGTGCCAAAGTATATATATTTTTAATTAATGCTAAAGCAATACCGGTATCCGCGATGTCCACACTATATACTTCTATGACAGAGTTGGGAAAGTTTTTAATTGCAATTATCAACAATTTAATTACTGTTTAATTGTATGTAATTAATTATAGTTAGAATTACATGCCGGCAAAAGTTCTTGAAGCACAGTAGCCGGAACCGCACTCATCCCATTATTTTACAAAATTTCTGTGTTTGAATGTGTGTAACTAATTGTAATCAATTACATGCAATTAACTTGTAATCACATTGCAGATAATTGAGACTACAAATTTGCACAACTCTGCTTCTAGACACTGTAACACTGTCTGAAAGGCATTTTCTAAACTCATATGAAAATAACATTTATTTTATGAGGAAGTAAACATCAGTGCAGTGCAGCTATTTATTGGTTTTATTCCAAAGCAAAACAAGTTCAGATATATGGAAAGAAAGTAATAAAGATGGAAGTAAAGTAACAAAGCAAAAAAAAAAAAAAATCAGACAGCTTATGTTTCATGAGGAAAAGAATAGAGGTCTACATTTGTTTATCTGATGTCTGAAATGGTTAAATCCATAGGTCTTTGAGCTCTAGTAGGAGAATTTCTTATTACATATATATATATAATCAAATTCCTTTGATATTAAAATACATAACACGATTTAGAAGCTTTACTTCTCCTTTCCAGAGCTACATGGCAGTAGCAGACTATCTGGTAGCCGACATCTAATTGCTTTTCCGAGAGGAATTAAAACTTCCTAATTTTAGTGAGTTAGAAATTTTGTAGTTTTTGAGAGTTATATGGAAAGTTTCTTTTTTTAAGACAAATTATTTTTCTCTTGTAATTAATAATAGTTAGAAATTTTTAGAATTATAGTAATTTTAAAATAAATCTGCAATGTCATTTCTTATGATTGAGTAGAAAAAAATCTTGCAACAATATAGGGCTATCTAATTTAAGGGTATCTAATCTAAGGCTATCTAATAGTAGATATCTAATTTTTTTTTATCTCTATAGTACGAGTGTCCCTTAATCATGTTTATAATGTTTTTCTTAGCATATTTTCAAAATTTTAACACTGCATAGGTTCGCTGACGCATTTATGCGTCATTTTTAAAACTATCGCTAAAAAATTCCAAATTCTCTTCAGAATGTCTAAAAAGTTATTTTTCGTTATATTTCGTGAGTAAAACAATTAAAAATTTGAGATAAAAATCTTCTGGCATGAACTCGAAGTATATGAAACATTGCTGGATTTGGGAATAGTGTTTACGACCTGCATAGTGTGTTAATAACCAGCAGCTCAAAGGGTTAAAATTAGTAGTATAATTCTACAATAAATATTATCGTTTTAATATAATAGTACCAAAGTGAGACAATTTTAGGAGCATTGCTGCCTAAGCCGTTTCAAGGCACATTTGTAATTAATGCGCAAATGTGATTAAAAACATCGCTCTACTGATTTCGCTCCAATCTTTTCACATTTTATTTTACGTCTACAGGGCTGCCACAGGCGATTTTTTTTAGATTCCGTTCCCAACACTATTTTTTAATACATTTTAGAGTATATTTCTCTTGAAAATGTTGTCAAAGCGAATGTAAAACTTTTTTGTTTTGTAAAAGTGGTGCGAAATCGAGTTAAAAAATAGTCATCGCTCCCTCTAGATTAAATGCTGTATTTTCTTCAGTAATTGCTGCCAACATCAAGAATCTTAATAAACAAATTTATGTATTCTACAAAACATAGCATCTCGAGACATGTTTTCATTTTCTAAGTCTACAACGTCATGAAGTATCGAACTATGCATCGCTGACAAACCTTATAGATTTGCATGTTCTCCTTTTGATCTTAAAGAACCATCAAAGACTTAGCAAAATCAAAATAGTACCAAGAAAACTATATAACTTAAATTAGGATTTCTTACAACCACTTTAATTAACATTTTATGAGTGTAAAAGTTCAACAGCTAGAATTTCCTCATTTTTGTTAATAACTAATTCATCGAACGTGCATTATTTCAAGAACAGATTGCAGCATTACACATGAATACATTCTCAGCCTCTCTTAAATGTTTCAGCAAAAGTATAAAATATTATTATTACATGTATGAAATAATTCCGCAATGAATATTTAACATTAATTTGAAATGAAGAATAATACATGAAAGTAATAGGCTAGAATGAGACTTTATTTTCAAAGTACGATTTTTTAAATTTTTTTCTAATGTTAGATATACTAAAAACTGGTCATTTGACCAATACTAAATTAAAATGATTCGATCCTAAACCAGAATTTTTTTCATAAAATAAATAACATATAAATCACAAAGAAAATGGCAAAATAAAACTGTTAAATAGATTTAAATAAAAAATCTAGCATGAAATTTATTTATACAATTTAAGTAAAATTCCTTCTATGTGTAGTGTTAAAATCATGTGTCTGAAAAGTTTAAGAACATTCATTAACCCTTATCACAAGATAGATTTTTATACATAATTCGCCACTAAGTTTAATCACGAGGGTCGACCCAGAAATAAGATTCCCATCAAATTTACAAATAGACAACTTTGTTTATTCTCGTAGAAATTTACATCGTTGGAAAGAAGAAAGTTTGCTCTATTTCCCCAGGTAAAAAAATCAGACACAAACCTTTAAAATTTTTCAGATGTTGCAGCCATTTTGAAGGTTTCAGCGGGTATCTTTAAGGAAAATGAAAACTAAAGGTTCTCTTAAGAGAAGTATACCGCTTTTTAAAAGATTTCATACAGGTTTATTTCTGTAAGTTATCACCTCCAAATTATCTTCAATGACTTAGAAAATTTTCGTGAAATCGCTTGAGATATTTTCAGGGAAAATGAAAACTGTTTCTCATGCAGGTAATATGAAGGTTTTACTTGAAAGTTTTATTATTGCACATTATGGTATCTAAGATTTTGATATGCCTGTGTTTCCTAATTAATAATTTTAATAAATTTCTAAATTAATATTTTAGATAATACACGGAAATCATTAAGTCCAATCATTAAGTCAATGACAAGTCTTCCATCCGTACAATAAAAAATTTTTAACCTCTGAAATTATTACAAGTAACATTACCTCTAACACGCTCAAAAATTTTAATCTCAGAAAATTCCCCCTAAAAAGAAAAACAAATCACAAAGTTATTTCGAAGCACTTTCTGACCTTAAATTTGTCACAATTTTTTCTAAAATTATAACCAGGAACAATATCACCTCAACTCTAACACGCTCAAAAATTTCAATCTCAGAATATCCCCCTCTATAAATAAAATAATAATCACGAAATTATTTCAAAGTCTCCTTTTTATCCTAAAATTTTTCATAAATTTCTCTTAAATTCCCACTAGTAAAAATATTCCCTCAAACTCTAACGCATACAAAAATTTCAATCAACAAAAATTGTCCCCTAAAAAAAATCTTCAAATTATTTCAAAACCCCTTTCATTAATATTTAAAATGTATTCAAACACGCACAAAAATATATTTTAGTGAAATTTTAGTATCTAACGATGGACAATGGGGTCCCAATTTCCCCCACCCCCTTTCTGTAAATGTCTTATTTAGTTTTTCATTTTAAGTTTTCCTAAAAGAATAAATTTTACTGTGTTTTTCTAAATCTGTCAAAAAAAAAAGAAATTTTAGTTAATTAAATTTCAAAATACACAGAAGGGACAATGGCACTCACCCCTCCCACCATGCCGCTCTTTCATCCAAGCGCGACAGTCATAGTTCCTCTTTAAAACCGCCCCACCAGTGGCCGAGAGGTTCTGCTCTCAAAGCTAGTAGACGAGAGGTGCTGGTTTCGATTCCAATCACGCCCGTCGGGCTAATCGTTCGGAGTTTTCCGTGGTTTTCTTCGAACCTTGGATTTCCTTGCTTTCTCTTAGAAAGACGCCAGAGCACCCCCTCCCCTCCCCTTTGGGCCCATATCCCAAGTGTAGGTAATTGACCGTCATAAAACACACCAACAACAGCTCTTTAAAAAAGAGGAACTAAGAATTTTGCACATACAATCTACCGGGTGTCCCAAAAAGGACTGACTGATTTTAAAATTCAATAACTTGCAAACGGTGACAGATATTAAAAAAATTCTTGCAGGAGGGTTAAGCATAAGGTCAAAAGTTTTATTACAGTGATTTTCAATTTTAGTTCGATTTACAAACAATAGATGGCGCTGTAAGCAATAGTCATCTAATTCAGGCTCGATTTTTGGTACTTCGTGGCCCGGATAATACATTTCCATCTCCTTTTTCTGCATGGAACAAGATAAAGGACCAAAAATCGAGCCTGTATTTAGCGACTATTGCTTACAGTGCCATCTATTGTTTGTAAATCGAACTAAAATTGAAAATCACTGTAATAAAACTTTTGACCTTATGCATAACCCTCCTGCAAGAATTTTTTTAATATCTGTCACCGTTTGCAAGTTATTGAATTTTAAAATCAGTCAGTCCTTTTTGGGACACCCGGTATATTACATCTACTATATTACACTATCTACATATATTTGCTAAAATAAAAGAGGCTCTTTTAATTTAGTTACTCGTTAATAATAAATTTTATATTGTTTTTGAAAACATAAAAAAATATGTCCAGTAAAACCTCCCTAAAGCGACCACGTTCCGTTCCAATAAAAATTGGTCGCTCTGAGAGGTGGTCTCTTAATGGAGGTTATGTTTAAATCTAGATTTTAATTGTTGAAAAAAGATAACAATGTTACTAACATTTATCTTTCACAGTAAGAAAAAATATAAAAATTTAAGTATCAAAACAAAAGCTAATTACAGTAAAACCTCCTTAAAGCGACCACGTTCCGCTCCAATAAAAATTGGTCACTCCGAGAGGTGGTCTCTTAATGGAGGTTATGTTTAAATCTAGATTTTAATTGTTGAAAAAAGATAACAATGTTACTAACATTTATCTTTCACATTAAGAAAAAATATAAAAATTTAAGTATCAAAACATAAGTTAATTACTACAAAGTTAAAAAAATGAATACGGTTTTATCTTTTATAACTTATCCAACCAAGTCCTTTCGAAGTTCAGTAAATAAATGCTTTTTTTTTGGGGGGGGGGAGCAATAAATAATGAAGATTTCATTAATTTGTATCTATTATTATCTATTTCTTTGAGAGTTTCCTGACAGAATAGGACAAGGGAGTTTATTGACCGTCATTCTTAATTTGTCATCAGAATTAAATTCATTGCCTAAAAAAGGCATAAAGGGGTTTAAACACTTAAAAGTTACCGGAATAATAATAAAAAAAAAATCTAAATTTAGTTTAGAAGTTTGATGAATAATGCGCTCTCCGGAATTATTTTTCTAATAAAACCCTCTTCAAGCGACCAGGAGAAAACGGAATTTGTTTCATTTTCTTCAAACAAATTGGTCGCTCATGGAGGGAGTTCAACTGGGATGGTCTCTGAATGGAGGTAAAATTAGTATTGAGCCTATAGGAATAAATTTCGTTCCATGAAAAAAATAGTCGTTCTGAGAGGTGGTTGGTTAATGGAGGATAAATTTCAAAATCAATGGAGGGGAAGGGACCCTCCCCCCCCCTCTCCTCATTTTGGTGGCGTCCACGAGTAAAGCTGAAAAATATAGGTGGGGTTATTGCATGCATAATTTGCACTTATTCTCTATCAGGCGTGACTTCCAGTTTTTATAAAAATTACTTCTTCAAAAACAAATGAAAAATGTATAATTCGTATTAATTTATTTATTTCAAATTTTCGTTGGAACATTTGATTTTTGATTACGCAGCTCTATTTCTGACTCCATGTCACGGGAGAATGAGAAGGAAGTACCCAACTCAACTCTGAGACCGTGTGTTTACGTTTTAACCGCCATTCGGAAAATTAGCGGGACTAATCGTCACGTTGTCATGTTGTTATTGTATTTTATTCTTTTTGCAGGGAGTTTTTGAACAGTATAGTAGTCGAATTTTAACTAATTTTTAAGTTGATATATATATATATAGCGTAAGAGGGCTGTATTACACTTCTTTTTAATATTAATATTGATATTTGGCACTTTGTATTCACTACGCATTCGACAAGAATCATGTTCGGTAAAAAATATCGCCACATTAATTTAGAAATGCTGTGGTATGGGGAAAACTTTTTATAAGAAATTTTCGTGTACAACTAAAGATAAATTTCACTATTTTTTTAAATAATAGCGAAAAATATATTCATATTTTTCCATTATGTTTAAAAGTGAAAGACTGATTTTACTCCTAAATAATTAAACTTGTAAAAAGTTCAGTTTGGAGGTGGGAAAGTTTTGTGAAGGGTCCTTTAAAGGACCCAAGTTAATAGATCCATGTATTGGAATACAAATTTTACTAGTAAGTACCTGATTTAGTTTCCTTTATAAATTGAGCAGCTATAATCTTTTTAGGAACATAACTGCTTGATTAATAATGCACAGTGAAGGTGTAATGTCCCTTGCAAATCATTTAGCAGGGCTCAATATCTTTGGCTGCAATATTCGACTCATAAAAATAATTGGTACTTTTCGGTTAGCTGTTTGCCAGTGTTATATATACATACATATATTGCATATATAAATGCATATATGTGTACATATATATACACATATATATGTATATATAACACTGGCACCCAGCTAACCGAAAAGTACCAAATAATTAAAAGAATTTTTATATATTGTAGATTAATTTATTATGTAGAATATGAAATATGGAAAAAATAAGGTACTTTTCGATTAGCCGGGCGCTAGTGTTATATATTACAATATATATGTATATATAACACTGGTGCCCGGCTAACCAAAAAGTACCAAAAATAATTTTACATGTGTATAATTATTTTAAATAAAGTAATTTTTTCATGAAAAAACAGTTAAAGACAAATTTAAAGCAATATTTTTTTCAGATGAGTGCAGGAGAATTTTTGCAATTTTTTCCCGCAACCAACTGATGAATTTTGCAATATTTTATTTCTACCAATTTGCATTTAAATGTTGCATTTTTTCTTGCACCCAATTGGCAAACTTGTGAGGTTTTTCTTTTTCTTATTTTTTTTTTTCATGTGATCGCTGGGTGAATTAATAATTTTTTCCCTGCTACAACTGAAGAACAATGTGATTTTTTCATTGTAACTGACTGGTGAATTTATATAATTATGCATTCTTTTTTGTTTACATTGATGTTCAATAATTATTATTCAACGATAATATTCAATTGTCACTTAATGTGATTAATTTAGCGATTTTTCGCTAATTTTCTGCATTCCATTTTTTTCTGCAACCGAATGAAGAATCTCATGATTTTTTTTCTCACGATTGATTGTCCGCTACATTTCATTATTTTTTCCATAGCAGATTGACAAATTTCACAATATTTTAAAGCAACACACTGAAGAATTTCTCTTTCCCCCCCCCCAATGACCCAATAGCAGAAAATTCTCCAAGTGTCTGCGACAGATCTTTCAGGGACTGAAAATAATCTGCACGTAAAATGTTACAAATGAACCTTTAATTAATTAATCATTTACTTTTAATGTTTTTAAGCATTTTACTCATTTTTATTAATAATAAACTTAAGTTTTAGTAATAAATAATAAAGAACTAAACATAATATAAAGTTGGAAAAAGATCCAATGGAAAAAAAAATCTGCAAAAGGGAAAAGAAAATCTGCGGCGCACGTCACCCGTCAGGAACTTTCTGCTACCGGGACCAATGATTACTGGTGAATTTCTCAGATTTTTTTTTTTTTCCCCCTGATGACTGAATGAAGAATTTTGCAATTTTTTCTTGTAACCAATTGACGAATTTTGGGGTATTTTACTTGTACTGATTGGCAAATATTGCATTTTTTCTTGCAAGCAACTAGCGGAACTGAATATATATATACATAACAGTCGGTTTATGAATTTTGCCGATCCCCCCCCCCCCCCTCCCTTACCTAAGCTGATCAACAGATCTCGTTTTTTCTGATAAAAAGTTGATAAATTTCCATATTTTCCCCCCACAACTTACTAACAAAACATTTTTTTTTCATGCGATCAATGGATGAATTAAATAATTTTTCCCCCCCATGACAATCAAAGAACTGTGTGATTTTTTTTAACCCTTTACTGACTGATAAATTTCTTGGGGTTTTTTTCTTTTTCATATGACCAGTTGACAAGTTTATGATGCTTCCCCCTGACCTAATGATGAAACTTAATGTTTAAAAATTAGCAAAATTCTTCATTTGATTACGGGAGAAAGAAATTGTGACATTCGTCTGTTGCTTGAGAGGACAATTGACAAATTTCAATCAGTCGTGGGAAAATATCAAAAAATTCTGTTGAGAAATGGGAACATTAAACAAGCCAGTTCCAAATATTGTTTTTTTTTTTTTTTTCCCGTTTCTTTACAAGGTACAAGTGTGCCCTTTATTAAAAAAATCTGTGCCTGATGGGCACTGACCCGTTTTTTCTACAGTAAACTTCTAGAAAAAAGGGCACTCGTATGCAGCGATGTAAACGTAAAAAACAAACAAACTGAGGGTATATTCAGAGTTTCTCCCGTGTTTAAAAAAGGGCAGGGTGCTTCTTGTAGGAAAAGGGCACTTTTGGATTCCGAAAGGCATGTTTTGGATTTTTAAGGACACTTTTTTTAATTTTTAAAGGCATCCTTTTGATTTTTAAAATTACTTTTAATATTTAATAGACAGGACGCTATTTTAAAGACAGCAATGAGGCAATTTTTACTATGCAAGTAAATTTTTTAATAAAGAAAGGAGTAAAGGCACTTTTTTCAGCTGGGGGCAACAAGGGTGCTAATGTTTTCCATCAGGGGTAAGAGGGCTGCTGTTTTGTAAACCTAAGGGCAGGCAGGGTGCAGCACCCTCCTGACACTGTCTACGGGAAACTCTGGTATACCTTAGAGTGTATATACAATAGCTTTTTTGAGAAACGGAAGTTAAGCAGTGTTACTGAAAAAGAACCAGAAGGTATACGACATTTACCTCTGTATACCCTCCACTTCTGACAGCAAATTTTTTCTCTCTTTTTTGCGAACGATAATATTTTTTTCTGCTACCGATCGATGAATTTCGCATTCTACTCGTGACAGATCAGTGAAAATTGTGATATTTTTTCACAGTCGAATGATAAACTGTGTCTTTTTTTTCAACTGATTGGCCAAATCTCGAGGGGTTTTTTTTAGCATGGCTGATCGACGAATTTCCATTTTTTCTCTGATCTACTGACGAATTTCGCTTTTTTTTTTACCGGTGACTGATTTTTAAATTTTGCTATATTTCTCTTGAACCAGTAAGTATATCTTGAGGCCGATTGGAGAGAGTTCTTTTCCGCTACTGATGTACGAATTTTGCAGTTTCTTCCGTCGATCTACTGACGAATTCTACGATTTTTTTTTAGCCACGACCGATTTGCAATTTTCTGGATTTTTTCTTTTAACATAGGTGAATTTTGAGACTTTTTCTTGCGACCGATTAGAGAAGATCGTGGGTTTTTTCTGGCGGTGCACTGACGAAGTTTTTTACCTGCAACTGATTAGCAAAAATCATGGATTTTTTCTTGCAACTGTTCGTCGAATTTTGTATGTTTTTCCACAACAGGCTGAAGAATTTCATGGTTTGTTCTCCATGACTGATGAACTGTACGAGATTTTCTCGTGACCCATTGATGAATTTCACAATCTTTTTAATAAAGATGAAAATAAGGAATTTTGCTTAGTAGCCACTGGCCGGTAGGTTGACTTTATTTAGTAACCAGTTACTAGCGAGTGAGGATAATTTCTTTAGTAGCCAGTAAGTACATTTATGTCAGTGAATATTTAATTTATGGGTATATTTTAGGTATGTTTATCCACTGAGTAGCAGGTATGATTCAAAATTGAAAAAAATAGGTTTAAAAAATCTGAAATTTGCAGCAAATTTTCTGAAATGTAAAGGGAGGGTTGGTAGGGGATCCCTCCTGGTACTAATTATGCATTTTTTCCAGATACTTTAACGAAATTCACGTTTTTCCCGGATCTATTGGCAATGTTTTCGTTTCTTTGGCGTTCCTTTGACAAAATGTGCGTTTTTTTCACGATCTTTTGACAAAATTCACATTCGTTTTCGCAATTCTTTGGCAAAATTCTCGGGTTTTTTTTTTTTTCGAAATTCTCATTCCCCCCCGCGATCCTTTAACTAAATTTGTGTTTTTTGACGAATTTTGTGTTTTTGCCATGATCCATTGATGATATTTGTGTTTTTTCTTTGCTCTATTGATGATATTTGCGTATTTTCGCGATTCTTTGACGAAATTTTGGATTTTCAGAGATCGTTTGATGAAATGTGTGGGTTTTTTGCGAGTCTTTGACGAAATTGGGTTTTTTTTTTCTGCGATGTATTGACGATATTTGTGTTTTTTTCCGCAATCCACTGACCATATTTGCATTTATTCCAGAATCCTTTGACGAAATTTCGGATTCTTTGCGATCCTCTGATGAAGTTCGGGTTTTTCCACGATCCTTTGACGAAATGTGCTGTTTTTTCGCGATCTTTTGACAAAATTCACATTTGTTTCTTTCCCAATTCTTTTACGAAATTCCTTTTGGAAAATCTTGCGTTTGGCTGGTACTTTCCATATTTTTAATCGTCAGTTTTTCACATTTACTCGTTGACTGGCGATTGCTTATTTTCATCTTTACTTTTTAAACGAACGATTAAAGAATTTGGTGATTTTTTTTCTAACCAATGAGTGACAAATTTTGCGATTTTTCCTACATTGAATGGTGAATTTTCTTGAAAATGAAAATTTGAAATGTTCTGCAGTGAAATCCGTTGTTCTGCGATGTACGTCGCATTTATAAGCATATTCTGCTTTGGGGGATTTCATTAACTCTTACTTTTCGGACTTTTTTTGAAATTGCAGCATTTTCATCGGAGGTTTCCGATAAATATTATTTGTAATATATAAAAATTTCAAGGGGGGGGGGGGCACAATACTAAAGCCCAAAGTGCGGCACTTTTCTAACTTTTACCAACACCTGTCCCTATCGTGTAACATACAGTTGGAACGGCCTGTGACCACTTATTCATGTTATACACATCCGATATCCATGCTGCCACTTTGCTCCCCCCTGGGAGGGGCACTTTTCTAAATTTTGCCGGCACCTCTCATGTGACATATCGTTCAAAAGGTCTGTGACCACTTATTCATGTTATGCCCCTCCCCCCCACTTTGCCCCACGGGGGGGGGCACTTTTCAAAATTTTGCTGACACCCCTCATGTCACATATTGTTGGAAAGGCCTATGACCACTTATTCATGTTATGCACCTCTAATGCCCCTCCCCCCACTTTGCCCCCCCCCTCGGGGGCACTTTTCTAAATTTTGCCGACACCCGTCATGTGACATATCGTTCAAAAGGTCTGTGACCCCTTATTCATGTTATGCACCTCTAATGCTCCTCCCCCCCACTTTGCCCCCCGGGGGGGCACTTTTCTAAATTTTACTGACATCCCTGATGTGACATATCGTTCAAAAGGCCTATGACCACTTATTCATGTTATGCACCTCTAATGACCCTCCACCCACTTTGCCCCCCCCCCGGGGGGGTGGCACTTTTCTAAATTTTGCTGACACCCCTCATGTTACATATTGTTGGAAAGACCTGTGACCACTTATTGATGTTATGCACCTCTATTGCCCCTCCCCCCACTTTGCCCCCCCTCGGGGGCATTTTTCTAAATTTTGCCAACACCCGTCATGTGACATATCATTCAAAAGGTCTTTGACCACTTATTCATGTTATGCACCTCTAATGCCCCTGCCCCCTACTTTGCCCCCCCCCGGGGGCACTTTTCAAAATTTTGCTGACACATCATGTGACATATCGTTTGAAAGTCCTGTGACCACTTATTCATGTTATGCACCTCTAATGTCACTCCCCCCACTTTGCCCCACGGGGGGGAGCACTTTTCTAAATTTTGCTGACACCCCTCATGTGACATATCGTTGGAAAGGTCTGTGACCACTTATTCATGCTATGCATCTCTAATGCCCCTCTTTCCACTTTGCCCCCCCCCGGGGGGGCACTTTTCTAAATTTTGCCGGCACCTCTCATGTGACATATCGTTCAAAAGGTCTGTGACCACTTATTCATGTTATGCCCCTCCCCCCCACTTTGCCCCACCGGGGGGGGGCACTTTTCTAAATTTTACTGACACATCATGTGACATATCGTTCGAAAGTCCTGTGACCACTTATTCATGTTATGCACCTCTAATGCCCCTGCCCCCTACTTTGCCCCCCCCCGGGGGCACTTTTCTAAATTTTGCTGACACATCATGTGACATATCGTTCGAAAGTCCTGTTACCACTTATTCATGTTACGCACCTCCGGTGCTTCCCCCCCCCCCCTTAGTTTTTTTATTAATATGTATATATGTTTTATTAATATGTTTAGTTTATTAATATGTATCAAATCAATGTCGAACTAAATATGTAATCATTATTATGTATTGATCTGATGCGAATTTGCACAGAAGGCTGTCCGCATGCAGGTGCAACGATATAATGTAAAGAGAAGATACAGCTTTTATACCTAAAGGAAAACTGCAGATATTTCTGCCAAAATCGGTGAAGGGAAATAACAGTTTTTTTACCTGAAGGAAAACAGCAGGTATTTGGAACTCAGAAGGTTAAGGGAAAATACATGTTTTTTACCTAAAGGTAAGCTGAAGGTAATTTTAGTTCCAAATACCTTCAGTTTCCCTAAAGATTTTTTTTTAAGGTTTCTTGCTGACTTTTTTACCTGGGTTTCTATACAATCGCCATCTTTTTCTACGCATTTTTGTATAGGGTGCTCCAATTTCTGTATCCCAATGTCGCAGAACTCCGTCGCCAACCCGTTGAGGAAGCGTTTCACCAGTTTCACCTCTTCTTTGACGTCATCGTCCATCGGGAAGTGCTGACCACCCAAGTGTTGCTTTAACTTGGGGAACAAGTGATAATCGTGAGGTCCGATAACCGCCATCTCGATAACTGATTCCGAAACTGACAGTCTTCCACTCCATTCTTCATCGTGGACTTCCTTCCGACCGGCACTAAACATCCTGCACCACTTTCGGACGTGTTGAACGGGCATACACTTCTCGCCATACACCTCTGTCAACTCAGGGCAAATATCCATGGGTAGTGTCCCTTTAGCGTGCAAAAAGCGAATTACGGGGCGAATTTCGCACTTGGCGGGATTAACAATGGGAACCTCCATCTCAGACGGCTGCTGAGCCAAGAATGAGAGGCACAGCAAAGCGAAGCGGGGAGAATCGCGAGTGCGGGAACAGCCGCGCACAGTGCTGTTGCCGTATTTCTCCACATACCTTCCCGTGGATCTGGAGCTCTTTGGGTACCTTACTTCTGGATCGACCCTCGTATATTCAGTGAATATTAGCAAGCTGCCACAGACGACTATTTTTATGCTATATTCGCACCACTATATTTTTTAAATAAATTTTGTAATACATTTTTCTTCTACATGCTGTTACGGTACAACTGAAAGTAGTGTTTAAAAAGTGTTGCTAACCTGTAAAATTCATGTTAGAGATGCTGGTCCCGAAATGGTTAATCTTGTCATTTTACACGTGCCATACGACCGATACAGCAAAGTACCGATGCCAACTAGGAGGTGGCGTGATACTGATATGTGTTAACCCTTAAATGCGTAGTGATGCATACCTACACCACTTTTTATTTAATTCTTAACAACCAGTATATTTACAGAGTAGCCACGGTTCAGGGAACTTTCCCGGTGAAACACCAGTATTTGTTCATAGAAAAATAAATCTAGTTTAACACATTAACGCCCGATTTATCTTCTTCGTTAAAATTTAAATTTTGGATTTCCTACCACTTTTAAAAGAAGAGAAATTTTTATCTTATTTTATCAAGGAATTTGTCTCATGGAAGAAAGTATAAATTTAACTTCATATTCACTGGTGTGAAAAGCACTTTCTTGTCACTAAGTCTAGCAATCTAAACATATGCCACTGGGCTTTCGCCTTAATTAGAAGCGATTTTTTTAATAAGAAAGTACTGGTACCGAATAATTCCCAGGTCTGGAAGTTCCCTGAAGCATAGTAACCTTGATTTATATAGAAATATTAATCCTGAAAAAAGTACAAAAATATGAAGTTAAAAATCTGTCTGAAAATTTCTGGTGTCTAATCTGTAATATAAGAGTAATAAACATAATTTAAAAAAATATTTTATGCATTTAAGGGTTAAGTTTTATAGAATAAAAGAAAAGATTATATGAAATAAGGTATTTATATTCTTTCTTAGATAATATTAAGATAATTACTAATTTTCAATATTTTAGTTTTTACTTGTATTACAGATGTGCAATATAAGAAAAAATTGACGTATTATACGAAAAATGCATTTCTAATTTTTTTTCATTATTTTTCCCGTGTTATAAACCTTTTGAAGAATCATATATAATTTATTCGAAACAAAATAAAAAATTATGCATTTAAGGATTAACAAATCAATGTATGTATGGTTAAACTGCCTTTTTCTGTGAGTAGTTTAAAATAAAACATTCAATTCCAATTCGTTAATGTAAATGCCGAAAATATGATGGATGGAAGAGTAATATTTTTTAACAGAATTTAAAAAATATGTTTGCTGACGAAACTTTTACAGACGTGAAACCATTCAAAGAGAAAATATTACGTGAACAAGGGGAGAAATGATCAGCGAAAAACAGTAAAAAAACGAGAAAGTCTAGTATTTTCTTATAGAAAATTTCACCTAATTAAATCGTAGCATCAAATTTGTCGATTTTTCTAAATTAGGACATTAGTACTTCCTTTTTTTAATGATTTGCCAAACCTGACGCCATCCTTACTTGGTAGAAATAACAGTTTTGACCAGAAACCACGATGCCGACGACCACTTGCTATGAACATTATACCGATGTTAAAATATCTTCGACCCGGCTGAAAGAAGAAAATCTGTAGCAAAATAAAATATTTTCGAAAAGCACATAAAAAATAATGTCTGTATAAATGTATGATAATATGCAAAATATGAATAGTTTTATGATAATTGAAGTTCATAGAAATAAAACAAAAATTTTCAAATTTGGATTTGAAACAAAAACGGGAGTTTTTTTTAGAATGGCGGTGCAGGCCCCATGTCCCGTATGTCCCGCCATAAATCAACTACTGTGTCCCAATACATTACAGTAATCGCATATTCAATTTATCTTCTAGAGAATAAGGAATTTACTGCTAAGATTAGTTTTTGAATTTACTCTAAATAATTTCAATAGTTAATAAAAATATTGTTTAGTGCAGTATTTACTTACTAATAACAATTGTAAAATATTAATAATAAATATATTTCTGCTTGTTAGGTTCTTTTTCTCTTAAGAAAAAGTAACTATCTTTTTTCCAAAAGCATATTTCAATCATTTTCTGATTTATATCTGCTTTATTTGTTTTTAAAAAAGAATTCGCCTGGACGAATTTAGTACTTAGTGTGGGGGAGACCAGGGTTAGTAGGCGCAGTTTTTAGTTATTGATTTTTATTAATTTTTTGTTTAAGTTTTTTTATAAAACTTTAACTGTACTTTTAAAGAACAGGCATTGGGCTATAAATACCCGGAGTTTTGAGTTTGTAGCTTTTGAAGTTTATGTTTAGCAGAAGCATAAAGTAAAAGGAAAATTGTGCGCTAACCTACCCCGTCACGGGACAAGTTGCCTATACCTATGGGGTAAGTTGGCACACGCTTTATAAAAATTTAAATGAAACTCAAATAAGACACGCAGTTAAGAGAAATCAATTTCATTATTACCAATAAGATTAAACAAAGGCGTTATCGGCGTACAATGTAAATTCTAAATTATACAGACATAAAAATAATGAATAATACATTAACATTGAGTAACTTCTATGCTACTCGATATCATCATCAGAGTTACAGATGCCGCAAATAAAAAATTTAGTGTCCCGATTTGAGAAAGCCTCGTGTGCCCAAAATATTGCACTGCAACCACTTTTCTCGGTGTTTGCTGTATTTCAAGCTGCCAGCAGACACCGAGCCAACTTGCCCCGTGTTCAGTGCGCCAACTGGCCCATAATAAATTTCTTCACAAATGGGACATGTAACCGTCTAAGCATAAATAATCCAAGTGAATCACATATGGGGCAGGTTGAGTTAATCATACACTAAGAAAAACTGCACAATTTAAATCGCAATTATTAAGATAAGTATTAGAAATTAGAAAAAGAATAAAGCAACAAAAAATTACTTAAGAATGCAAAAAACAGAAAAATCGTAATAAATGTCCACTGCACGTAGGTAACGCTGCAAAACTACAATGATGATTGTAAAAAGCAAGAAGAAAGGTACTCTGTGACTGTTTGCTCAATCTATCCACAAACAGGTGATTTATGAGGACTGCTCCTACTTACCCCTGTAACCAACTAGCCCCGGTCTCCCCTATAAAAAATTCTGTGCATTTTGAAATTAATTTTTTTTTTAAAGTTACGAATATGAAGGCATTTTTATTTGTATGAAATATTTCATTACTACGTCACATGAAATATGTATGTTTTCACTATACAAAATTATGTGCTTTTTACAATGAATTTTATTATGTTGCAATAGAAAAACTGAATAATAAAAATACTGACGTTCTACAACAGCAGATGTATTGTTGAACATGGTAAGGTAGTAGAATCTTAAATATCGGATATTGGGTGCTTTCCAAAACTGTACAAAACAACAATTCAGAGTTTGTTAATTCAAACAAAAAATTTTATCATTGAATGATTATTTTAAAATATTTAAAATGTGGCAAATAAAAAAAATGTTTATTCACATATAAAAAATTATATTCTTTTTAGAAAGCATTTTATTACGTTGCATTAAAAAACTAAATAATAAAAATAATGTCGTTCTGCAAAAGTAGATGTATTGTTGAACCATGGTTCGTACGCCTCCTTGAAATTTTGCAGACCAGAAAATGTTTCAGCAACAGTATTATCGTATAGAAAATCTCTTCTTAAAAGAAGGCGACATTTTGCGTGTTTAACCTAGATTTCTTTTTCTATAAGATACTGGTAGTTTTTCTGGAGAAATAACGGTTTCTGTACGAACCATGTGAACGTGGTAAAGAAGTAGAATCTTCAATATCGGATATTGGGTGAAATCTCAAACTATCCAAAACAGCAATTCAGAGTTTGTTCATTCAAACAAAAAAATTGATCATTGAAAAATTATTTTCAGATGAGAAAAATGTG
Source organism: Maratus speciosus (assembly GCA_963932465.1). NCBI lineage: Eukaryota > Metazoa > Arthropoda > Arachnida > Araneae > Salticidae > Maratus > Maratus speciosus. The sequence goes on along the minus strand of OZ010799.1, from coordinate 280,365,117 downwards.
GCACTGAGTGGAACGATAAATTTAAATAAGAATAATATAATTAATATAATATTTTACATTTTATTCACTAAACGAACATACTGTAAAAATTATTTTTGAAAGAATTATTATATATATATATATATATATATATATATATATATATATTTGTTATCCTACTTATATTATCTAGAAACTTACAGTAAGCTAAATCCAAGGTTATTATGTTTTATTTCTTTCGCACAAACATGTGACAAAATTATGACAGAATTAGCGCGTATATCCAGCAGATTTCGAGGATTTTTGCTCCAGATAATGCGTTCACCACAGACATAATCCATGAAATAGATCTTTTATTTTCTGCGATAGGCGGTAATGCCGGAGCTATCTGGTGGTTTATGACGGAAATGGATTTAATGGCCAAACGTCCATGACATTTTCCCATGTGATTTCCATTTGTTAATCAATGTTGCCAGTGGGCTACTTTTTAAAAATTCGGATTTCTTGATTGGCACCACTTTTTTGAAACGGTAAAATTACCTCTGTTTTTGCCTTGATTAATATAAAATTAAATAAGGCGCGTTTACCATTTCAAAAAAAGTGGTGCATATGGCAACACTGTTGTTAATAGTGAATTAAACACTAAGGATTATGTTTATCATAGTCTCAGTAAATATATTTAAATTATATCCATTTTTTGCATAAGAATTTTGTAATAGTACCTGTTGACAAAGCGGCTTCCAATTATGCAATTATATGAAAACATTTTTATATTGATAAAGTTAAAAATTAGTTGAATAATAGTAAATTTTATAAAGAATGTAAATTAAGGCATACTGTTATTGTTAATAAATTTAATGCTTACACTAAAAAGTTTAATAAAATGTATTCATATAATTTTGTTATTAATAATTATCATAGTTTTCCATTTTTGTTTTTAACTTCAAAATTTCATAAAACACCTATTAAATTCAGATTCATATGTTGTAATTGAAGAAGTATTGGTAAAAGTTTAAATGTTAAATTACAGGAATTTTTGAAGCGTATTTATGGTTTTTTGAGGTTTAAGTATAGAAATACTAGTTATTTTTGGTATATTGACAATAGCAATGAAGTTTTGAATAAAATTAAAAAAACGTCTATAACGCTTAGTAATTTGCATACTTATGATTTGAAAATCTTTTAGGTAGATTTTGTATGAAATACTACCTATTGGCGTCGTTCCTATTTTGGAATTTCTGAAAAATTTTGCAGATCTACACCGATCATGACCCCTAGAGCCCAAAACCACCCTCAGTAAAATACTTTATATATATCTATCTATCTACCTATCTATCTATCTATCTATCTATCTACCTATATATATATATATATATATCACTTTCTTCTGGACACGATAACTTTCGTAATTCTGCACCAGTCTCTTCCAAACTGATACATAAAATCAATGGGCATAAAATCTCGGTTAAGTTCGTTAATGGGCAAAATCGGACCAAAGGGATGGAAATAGGGAGGGGTTTTGTGAAAAGAGAAACCCCCCCATAACTTCTTAATTTTTGTACAGATCAAATCAGTTTAAAGTTTTTATTACTTCTAAAAATAGGGCCAAAAATTTATGTATCACAGATTTTTGATAAAGTTAAAAATGGGCTCAAGGGGCGCAAAAAATAGGGTTTTTGGGAGAAGAAAAATCATAACTTCGTCAATTCTCAAGCTATCAAATCCAATTAATTTTATCATGAATCTCCTTAACATTATCTACAACTTTTATATTCACAAGTTTTTGATAGGACCAATTCGTACCGGAAAAAAAATTAAAAACGAAAACAAAAAGGGCATTTGAAGAAGAAAAAAATCCATAACTCCCTCAATTCAAGAGATATAAAATCTCCATGAAGTTAACATATACCTTCTTAATATTGTCTACAACATCTATATAGACAAGTTTTGGATAGGACCAATTCTTACAGCAAAAACAAATAAAAAATACAGAGCGGTTGAAGAAAAAGATCATGTTAGTAAGGGTGTATTCAAATCCAAACTGCTTATTTTCTGACTCATTTTACAATTCATTTTTGCTCTCCAAGGCTTCCAATTGGTACCTTTTCTTACTCAGAAACTATATAATGTACCGTAATGGTAAATTTTTTGATAAGGCAGAATATATTTTAAAACATGCTTTCAAAGTGGGCCTTTTGAACCGAATTTCCCGAAGCGGATTGTGTTGGAAAAATCATCGTATTAAGGGAGTATTCAAATCCAAACTGCTTATTTTCTGACTCATTTTTAAATTCATTTTTGCTCTCAAACGCATCCAATTGGTAGATTCGCTTATTCAGAAACTATATAATGTACCGTAATGATCGATTTTTTGACAGAGGCAAAATATATTTCAAAAAATTGTGTCAAAGTGAGCATTTGAACGGAATTTCCCGAAGCGATTGTGTTAGAAACGAAAAATATTGTCTTACTGAGAAAATAATTGTTTATATATCAAGTTTTAATTAATAGTACGAAAATTAAAAACACAGGTCGCTTAAAAATCCCTTCGAAAATCAAGTCAACAAGTTTCATATTTTTCCTATTAAAAATGAATCTGGAGTTATGCCAGAAAATTTCGAGTTGTTGAGCATGGAAAAGTATTTTTTTGAATACCGCCCTAACATGATTCTGATAAAACCAGTTAATATAAAAATGAAATAAAAACTCGTCAAAAGCGGCCAGATAAAATTGTTAAAGTGGGTTTATCTCTAATCATGATTTGGTTTTTGTTTGTGAAATTAGTATACTTAACTTCGAAATCTACCTCGGCCTGTAGGCCGGGCCGGCAGGGATTTTTTTCTGATATACCAATTGATTTGCTTTACAATACATTAAAAAATATTTTTGATTTGTTTTACATTGAGGAGGAGCTTGGTATAAAAAGAGATTTTTTTCTTGATTTAATGTAATTTCTGTTTTCATAATAATTTCATTACATTTAGTAGCTCACTTTTTTAACAGATATGTGGCATTGGGATGGATACTAATATTTCAAGCTCTGCTGCTTTTTTTATTACGAATTTAACTATGTTTTAAACACAAATATGAGTTTTGCAGTTTTAAGGTATATCGATGATTTAATTATCTTCTATGACAGACTCTTGATATCGATTAACGATTTCTATCCTCCATGTTTAAAATTAAATAAAGCTTCTGATGATAGTTTGCATGTTAATTTTTGGGATCTAGATTTATTAATTACAGATAATAATGTACTAGTTAAACTTTTGATAAACGGGATTTTTTAAATTTGGATACTCAATTAATGCCACACTGGTTTTCAAATTTAAGTAAAAGGGTTTTCATCAACATTATTTTAGGGCAAGTTTACAGATTTTATAGGATTTGTAGCAGTAAAGAATTTTTGAGCTCTCAGATTATTAAATTTACTGCTAATCTTTTTTACAATAATTTATTTCCATATCAGTTTATTTTCCATTATGTAAATCAGCTTAAAAAAAGTTTTCTGAAGTGGCAACAGCTAAGCGGCCAAACACCATGATGGTTTCCGAAGCGACAGCTTGAGTATAGAGTGCAGACTAAAGTATTTTTAGAATATTGTTGAATGTAGTACACTGGAATGGAATTGATGAATATAGATTACGGAAAGACAAATCTCACCGATGCTGGAATAGCTGGAATTTTGGCCTTAGAACTCCTGCTGTTATAGATGGATCATGTGGAGTAGAGTGGAAGTTTTAAAGGTAACAACAAGTTTTTCAAGTCTTCACATGTCAAGGTGGGGGTATGGCCTTCTCACATGTTCAATATTTTAAGTTAGTTAACTATTTAGTTTCAATTTTTTTTTATTTGATTATGTTTTATAAGTTTAATTCTGTTCTACAGGTTTAAATTGGTGGTTGTTTATGTTTTACAGCAGTTTGGTTTTGTTAAGTGTATTAGAATTTTAAGTTTCTCTATTTGATTTTTTACACTATTGGAGTATGGGGGTTGGCCATATCTTGCGAAACCTGTGAAGATTCAATTTCAATTTTTATGAGGTACCTGTTTTTTTTACTCCTTCCATCCTCCGATGAGCAAAGAGTTGTTTGTTTATTGTTCCTTGTTGCAAATGTTCCTTAGTTTTATTGTTACGTTTTGCACCCTCTTTTTCATAAATTTCATAATTTGCATACTTTTGATGGAGCTAGATATACTTAGTGTATATAAGAGCTGCGTTGCGCCTGCTGTACTGGGCTGTTTTTATTACACTTTTTTAAAAGCATTATATATATATATATATACTATACACTGTGTGCTTCATAAAAAAATGGGCAAAATTTTAACAGGTGATATTGCATTCTAAACAAACAACTTTAATCAAAGAATGCATGGTCGGAAATAAATCGTAAATGTGCTGGTGCATTTGAAAACTGGGTCCAGTGTAGTCCGGTTGCTACGGTTGAGAAAACTACAAATCGTGATAAGAATATACCGATTGCTGAGTAGCTACTTTATATTAATACAATGAATTTCAGAGGGGGAGGCGTCGCGTAAAGTCGTGGGAATTCAAGATGGCGGCTGTTATTCAAAATGGCGTCATTTTCTTAATTTTCTTACTGTCCATCATATAAATGTGTGTCTCAGGTCGATTTCAATTTTTTTAACGTCAACAATTTTTATAACACTTTCCGTCATAGTTGAATAAGCTTATGAATTCAATTTGTCTGTTTGTTTGTCTGTCTGTCTGCTTGCCATTCCGTGCTCTAACTCGTTTAAATATCGCTACTCGCTTAAATTCACTCATATTGTCATGGATTCGTATATGTTATTGAAGTTTACAATAATATCTTCCGAATAAACATTGAACCGTATATCTTTTATAGTCCGTTTACAGAGCCCTCAAAAGAATTCCATTACGATATTGTCTATTAGTCCTGCTGCTACGGTTGAAAAAACTGCAAATCGTGAGAAGAATATACTGATTGATGAGTATCTACTTTATATTAATACTAGCAAACCCCGCGGCTTTGATCGCGTAATATTTGAAATATGCCAAGTGATATTTATATGTCTAATTTTTATCAAAAGGTAGTAACTAAATTTTTATTTTATTAAAAGGTACTTATTACTTTTAGGAATAATTCAAAAATTACTATTTAAAACACAGTTTGACTAAACATCATTATTACACTGTATTAGGCAGAAATGAGACTTAAATTTATAAAATGAAATAAAACTAAATAAATGATAATTTAGAAAATATTTTGAAACTTTTATGCTCAATTAATACGCTCATTTCAGTATTCATTTGAAGTTTTCAATTTTTTAGAAACCATCTTCTTACATCTTAAATTTAACCATCATGTCGAATTCCAAGTCCTACCACATCTCTCAACATAAAGGGCTATGTTGAAACAGGAACTGTCACCATTAATTTGCCAACATTAATTTTGAAACCGGTTTGTTATTTCCTAATATTCCACAGAAACGTAATTTAAAAAGCGTTTAAAGCCCTTTTTTAGAAGGTTTGTTGTTTTGTGAACCCCAGGTGGTAGAATCACCGGCATAAAATATAGCCTGCGGAGGATCAGAGACTGTTACCACTGATTCGCAACTATTACTTTTATAATCGGTTTATATTCCCTGAAATTGCATAGAATCGTAATTTAGAACTTTTTTAGAATGCTTTTCACACCTCCCCTTCGCTTCACTCCTTTTTAATTCGAATTTATTTTCGACGTTCCTTCGAGGGCATTTATATTTTATAAGTAACTACCATGTCATATTTAAAGTTTCTAGCCTCTTCAGTATCACAGAAATCGCAATTTAGAAAGTTTTTAGCTCCTGCAACCCTCTGGTGGTAGTGGAACAGACATAAAATATAGCTTATGTTTGAGCAGGTTCTATCACCAAAATTTGTCATCATTATTTTTTTAATCGGTTTGGTAATTTATAAGTTTGCTTAAAAATTGTAATTTATAACGCTTTTCACTCACTTCATTTCTTTAAAATTTGGAATTTTCTTTCGACTGTTCTTAGAAAGCAGTTGCATCTTGTAAGTAAATACCATGCCATACTTTAAAGTGTTAGGCCCCTCAGTTGTGCAAAAAATGCAAATTAGAACATGTTTTACTTTTGCAACCCTCAGATGGTAGTGACAGCAACATAAAATATAACCTATGTTATAGCAGGGACTGCCACCATTGATTTGCAACCATTACTTTTGAAATAGCTTTGGTATTTCTTTAGATTGAGAAGAAATCGCAATTTAGAACATTTTTAGGATGCTTTTCGCGCATTTTCACCCCTTTTTAAATTTCCAATTTTTTCGAAACTGTTCTTAAAGATCATTTATAGCTAATAAATATGTACCTTGCCTAATTTTAAGTTGCTAGTCCCTACCGATCACAAAAATTGAAATTTAGAACGCTTTTTTGCTCCTGCAACGTCTTGGTGATAGTGATACCGACATAAAATAGCGTCTATGTTAGAGCAGAGGCTGTCAGCATCAATTTCCTACCATTACGTTTGAAATCAGATTCATTCTTTCTGAGATATTGCCGACAAATCGGCATCTAGAACGTTTTTAGAACGCTTTTCGCGCATTTTGCTCGTGCATCTCCTCTGGGGTAGTGAAAACAGATATAAAATATAGCCTATCTTGGAGCAAGATCTGTCACTATCATTTTTACACCATTATATTTGAAATCGGTTCAGTACTTTCTGAGATTGCATAGAAATCGTAATGTAGAAAGTTTTCTATAACGCTTTTTGCGCATTTTGACCCCCTTTTAAATTTCGATTTTTTTAGGAAATGTCCTTAGAGATCATTGATATCTTATAACTAACTACCATTCCAAATTTCAGGATTCTAGGTCCTTCCGTAACGCAAAAGCCGCAATTTAGAACGTTTTTTGCTCCTGCAACCCCTTTGGGGTACCGGCACCGACATAAAACATCACCTATGTTGGAGCAAGGGTTTCCACCATCATTTTGACGCCATTATTTTTTAGATCGGTTTGGTATTTCCTGAGATTGTGTAGAAACCACCAGTAGAACGTTTTTTAGAACGCTTTACGCGCATTTTCACTCCTTTTAATTTTCGAATTGTTTAAGAACTGTTCTTAGAAATCCTTTATATCTAATAAGTAGCTAATATTTCAAATTTCATATTTCTAGACTCTTCGGTAACGCAAAAATTGGATTTTTAGAACGTTTTTTGCTCCTGCACCCCCTTTGGGGTAGTGGCACCGGCATAAAACATAGCCTATGTGGGAGCAAGGGTTGTCACCGTCATTTTGACACCATTATTTTTTAAATCGGTTTGGTATTTCCTGAGATTGTGTAGAAACCACCATTTAGAACGTTTTTTAGAACGATTTTTGTACATTTTCACCCCTTTTAAATTTCGAATTGTTTAAGAACTGTTCTTAGATATCATTTATATCTTATAAGTAACTGATATTCAAAATTTCATATTTCTAGGCCCTTCAGTAACGCTGAAATCGCATTTTTAGAACGTTTTTTGAACCCGTCACCTTTGGGGTAGTGGCACCGACATAAAACATTGCCTATCTTGGAGCAAGCGTTGTCACCATCATTTTGACAACAATACTTTTTTAATCGGTTTGGTATTTCCTGAGATTGTGTAGAAACTACCATTTAGAACGTTTTTTAGAACACTTTTTGTGCATTTTCAACCCTTTTAAATTTTGAATTGTTTAAGAACTGTTCTTAGACATCATTTATATCTTATAAGTAACTAATATTCAAAATTTCATATTTCTAGGCCCTTCAGTAACGCTAAAATCGCATTTTTAGAACGTTTTTTGCTCCTACACCCCCTTTGGGGTAGTGGCACCGACATAAGATATAGCCTATGTTCTAAGTTGGACTAACACCATCATTTTGATACCATTACTTTTGGAATCGGTTCGGTAGTTCCAGAGCTTATCTCCGACAAATAAACAATTTTTTCCTCTTTATAATAGGAGTATAGATAAGTAACTAATATTCAAAATTTCATTTTTCTAGGCCCTTCAGTAACGCTAAAATCACATTTTTAGAACGTTTTTTGCTCCTACACCCCCTTTGGGGTAGTGGCACCGACATAAGATATAGCCTATGTTCTAAGTTGGACTAACACCATCATTTTGATACCATTACTTTTGAAATCGGTTCGGTAGTTCCAGAGCTTATCTCCGACAAATAAACAATTTTTTCCTCTTTATAATAGGAAGTATAGATAGATAATCCATATAAGAGTGGAAGACATCGCGTAAAGTCATAGGAATTCAAGATGGCGGCTGTTATTCAAAATGGCGTTATTTTCTAGATTTACTTACGATCCATCATACAATTGTGTGTTTCAGGTCGATTTCGATGTTTTTAACGTCAAAAATTTCGTATTTAATACTTTCTATCATAGTTCAATGCGTTTATGAATTCAGTATGTATGTTTATTTGTCTGTCTGTCTGCTTGCCATTCCATGCTTTAACTCGTTTAAATATCGCTTCTCACTTAAATTGACTCATATTGCCGTTTAATTTATATATGTTATTGAAGTTTACAATAACATATTCCTATTAAAAATGAAGTGTATAGCTTTTACAGCCCGTTTACCGGGCCCTCAAAAGAATTACATTACGTTATTGTCTATTAGTCCGGGCTCTATGGTTGAGAAATCTGTAAATAGTGAGAAGAATATACCAATTGGTGAGTATCTACTTTATACAGGGTGTCCGGTGTCAACGGTGTCCAATGGCTAATTCCTAAACCGTTAGTCATAGACATACAGTTCCAATTAAAAAATGTTTTAAACCAGGTAAAGAAATATTTTAAAAGCGATTTGGGTCAATAAAAAAATTTCTTAAAAAATTACGAAATTTAAATATTTATACGGTACCCCGGTCCTATAAGTTATATTTAGTAAAATTTTCCTTTTACGCTGACAAATAATACAAAAAAAAATCCCGTTGTTCTACGATTAAAATTGATATTAAAAGTAATACCTGTTTAAATTTGGAGCATATTTTTGGCTGCAAATTGGGGGTCATTCACAAATTTAGTCAAAATATAATTTCGTCAGATATATTAAAAAATGGTTGAGAGTAAAATTAATATTGCAATATAAATTTGAAATCTTAAGTCATTCTGACATATTAATTCAAAATATACAATTTGTTATAAACATTTAAGAAGAAAGAATGAAACAGAATTTTCGTTAAATAAAATGATGCTAAATTAATAGCCTCAATTCTTTACAAAATGATACGAATTTTAAAATATTATTAGATTACACTAGCCTGCAAAAGTTAGGTTATTTCATGTTTTTTAGCTTTTGATAATTGATTCTTATGTATTCTGTACCGCTGAATCCCGAATTGACCTTCATTTTTAGCCATCACATCAGGATTTTTCGCAAATTGTAAATTTCAAAGTAAAAATTTAATCTCCTCCCCCATTTCATCACACCACCCAGCTGTAAGAATCTCAAGATAAGCAAAAATATCGAATAAATTATTGAATAAAATAAAATAAAATAAAGTTTTACTTATGTTTTATAGTATGAGATTTTGGCTATATTTTAACTTACACATTTGCAAAAAAACTTTAACGTGATGGTTAAAAATAAAAGTCATTTTCAGATTTAGTGCTAAAAAGTACGTAAAAATCAATTATCAAAAGTTAAAAAATACAACCATCTCCTCTACTTTATAGTATCCGATTTTTGTTAGTCTTTAAATTCGAAAATTTATGATTTGCGAAATATCTTGACATGATGGTTAAAAATTAAGGCAATTTTCGGATTCAGTGCTAAAAAATACATAAAAGTTAAAAAACCCAACAATCTCCGACTTGTATTATCTAATCTAAAACTTTTTCTTAAACTTCTTGACGGTAATCTATCCGAAATTTTTTGTGTTATCCTGTAAAATAAGTATAAATGGTAACCACCGAAAATCATAATAATATTAGATTGTTATCGGATTTGTGCCAGTATGTAAAATGTAATCTCAATCGGATATTTGAAAGTGGGTTAAAGTTCGAATATAAATTTTGAACTGGAAAAACATACATAAGATCGTTGAAGTAACATAAAAACTTATAAAAATAACATAATTTTATTAAAAGAAATCATAAAAGAAATAGTCTCAAATCCTGACAAAATAAAACCAGTGGCGTGGCGTCCGGTCATCGCTGGATGCGGCGATGACCAAGCAATATTTTAAAACTCTTAATAAGCTTTTAAAACTCTACGATCCAGTTTTAGCAGAACATTTGGAGTTCATGTATAAGTGAAGGTAAGATTTAAAGTTTCTTTTTTGAACATTCTACCATTGAATTTTAGAGTTAATAATTTTTCACCGCAAACTTAAATAATTGCGATGACCACCGAAAATTTTCACGCCACGCCAGTGAATAAAACATATGTTATTTCAGCCAATCTGAAACTTAATAAATGTTAACTTAATCGTAATACTTGTACGATTTTTTTTCAAAAAGCGCAGATACACATGAAATGAGATCTTCGAATACTTTAAGCACTTGCTATGTGACCCCTCAAAGCCAAGCCGAACTCATTTGTTTTCAGAGCAGAAAAGTGGCATAAGTCACGCATTTTTAAAGTTTCATAACTCGCACAATTTTATGTTATATGAATGGGACTTTTTCTGTCTTACTTGTCAGTGTAATAGGAAATTTTTACTAAATATAACTTATAGGACCGGGGGACCGTATAAAAATTTAAATTTCGTAATTTTTAAAGAAATGTTTTTATTGACCAAAATCGCTTTTAAAATATTTCTTTACCTGATTTAAAGCATTTTTGTAATTGGAACTATATGTCTATGACTAACGGAATTAGGAATTAGCCATTGGACACCGTTGAGACCGGACACCCTGTATAAATACAATCCATATAAAAGGGGGAGGCATCACGTAACATCGTAGGAATTCAAGATGGCCGCTGTTATTCAAAATGGCATCATTTTAATTCACAGATTTATCGTCTGCGCGTCAAAGAGTCTGCAAATACAGTCAGGAACCGCAACATTAAGAAAGTGAAATATAAGTTAAAATTTTAGATCACATTGAATGGTGGCGACTTCAATCCCATGCATCTTAATATTTTAAACGAACTTTGATTTTCATCTTAAATTTCTGCTTTAGTCAATTAATCGGAGAAAAAAGAGTTAAACCCGATCATGATATTTATTAAAATCAAAAGTTTTTCATTATTCTATTGTACATCAGCTGTTTGCGAATAGCGGCATTAGCAGGACTCGAGTTCCTGTCGCTGCACGAGCCGCCGATAGATAGTAGAACTACGAAAAATCGAGAAAATTATACAAAAATCGCTATCACAGCATCCCCTTCCGGTGGAATATTTTCAAATTGAAGGAGGACCGGCTGGCCATACCCACAAACATACACCAAAAATTTGGTTCAATTCTATGCATAACGTTATGCATTTTTCGATGGTACAATAATGAAAATAGCACAAAAGTCGCTATTACAGCGCCCCCTTCCTGCGGAATATTTCTAAATTGAAAGTGGATCCTGCTTGCCACAGCCAAAAATATACTAAAAAATTTTGGTTCAATTCTATGCATAACTTCATACACTTTTCGTAGGGGCAATGGCGACACACGGACAGACAGACATTTTGTATAAATATGTTTTTTTTTTATCTCTGATCCTTAAAACGAGTAAATCCGTCTAAAACCGGAAGTCTAAAAATTTCAGGAATCCAATACTTTAATCTTGTAAAGATAGAAGAAAGTAAAAAGCACATAGGTTATAGGCAGTTCTCTAGCCGTTTTCTTTCTTGAGCCCCTGTAAATGAACGATAAATGCTATTCACGTTATATTTTACAGCAAGTATATTGTATTGCACCTCACTGATGTATATCAATTTCAATGTATTTAAAAGAGTTTAACATCATTGAAACACATTGAAAATGATTTTCTCCCCTAGATCACAATGTAAAGTGCGGCTGTAAATGAACTATAAATGCTACACACTTCATTTTCAATCTAGAACTTTTTTCTGTATACCACATATTTAAATTACATATAAATAACACATATATAAATAAAATATTAAATTACATCGATATCCGGGTATATTTTAGCGAATTAGAGGACGGCCAGACAGACGGCTACATAAACAGTATTCATAAATACTTTTCAATAATGTTCGAAAGTGTTACAAATGACATTTTTAACCTTAAAAGCATAGAATTTTACATAAAATACACTTTTATACGATGAATAGTATGAAAATTGCAAGTATTCCAGAAAATGACGCCATTTTGAATTCATACGACTTTACGCGATGCCTTGGATCGTTTGGACCTATGAATTGTGTTAATATAAAATAAATACTCACCAAACGGAATATTTTTCTCACGATTTGCAGTTTTTTTCAACCGTAGCACCCGGTCTTATAAACAATAACATAATGAATTCTTTTGAGGGCCCTATAAACGAACTATAAAAGCTATACACTTCAATATTTATTCGGAACATGTTATTGTACACTACAATAACCTATATAAATTACATGACAATCTGCGTGAATTTAAGCGAGTAGCGATATTTAAGCGAGTTAGAGCATGGAGTGGCAAGCAGACAGACAGACAAACAAACAAACAGACAAACTGAATACATTAACTCATTCAACTATGACGAAAAATGTTCAAAACGAAATTTATGACGTTTAAAACATCGAAATCGACTTGAAACACACATTTTTATGATGGTTAGTGTGAAAATTTCGAAAATGACGCCATTTTGAATAACAGCCGCCATCTTGAATTCCTACGACTTTACGCGATGCCTCCCCCTCTTATACGCATTGTATTAATATAAAGTAGATACTCACCAATCGGTATATTCTTCTAACTATTTGCAGTTTTCTCAACTGTAGCACCCGGACTAATAGACAATAACTTAATGGAATTATTTTGAGGGCCCTGTAAACGGACTATAAAGGCTGTACACTTCAATTTTTATTCAGAACATGTTATTGTAAACTCCAATAACTTATATGAATTCCTGACAATCTGAGTGAATTTAAGTGAGTAGCGATATTTAAACGAGTTAGAGCATGGAATGGCAAGCAGACAGACAGACAAATAAACAGACCAACTGAATTCATAAACGCATTGAACTATGATAGAAAGTATTAAAAACGAAATTTTTGAAGTTAAAAACATCAAAATCGACCTGAAACACACATTTATATGATGGATAGTAAGAAAATTAAGAAAATGACGCCATTTTGAATAACAGCCGCCATCTTGAATTCCCACGACTTTACGCGATGCCTCCCCCTCTGAAATTCATTATCTATCTATACTCCTATTATAAAAAGGAAAAAATTGTTTATTTGTAGGAAGTAAGCTCTGGAACTACCGAACCGATTCCAAAAGTAATGATATCAAAATGATGGTGTTAGTCCAACTTAGAACATAGGCTATATCTTATGTCCGTGCCACTGGCCAAAAGGGGGTGCAGGAGCAAAAAACGTTCTAAAAATGCGATTTTTGTGTTACTGAAGGGCCTAAAAATATGAAATTTTTAATATTAGTTACTTATAAGATATAAATGATGTCTAAGAACAGTTCTTAAACAATTCGAAATTTAAAAGGTGTGAAAATGCACAAAAAGCGTTCTAAAAAATGTTCTAAATGGTAATTTCTACACAATCTCAGGAAATACCAAACCGATTTAAAAAATATTGGTGTCAAAATGATGGTGACACCGCTAGCTTCGAGATAGGCTATGTTTTATGTCGGTGTCACTACCCCAAATGGGATGCAGGAGCAAAAAATGTTCTAAAAATGCGATTTATGGGTTACTGAAGGACCTAGAAATATGAAATTTGAAATATTATCTACTTATTAGATATAAGGGATTTCTAAGAACAGTTCTTAAACAATTCGAAATTTAAAAAGTGTGAAAATGCACAAAAAGCGTTCTAAAAAACGTTCTAAATGGTAGTTTCTACACAATCTCAGGAAATACCAAACTGATTTAAAAAATATTGGTGTCAAAATGATGGTGACAACGCTTGCTCCAAGATAGGCTATGTTTTATGTCGGTGTCACTATCCCAAAGGGGATGCAGGAGCAAAAAACGTTCTAAAAATGCGAGTTATGTGTTACTGAAGGGCCTAGAAATATTAAATTTGAAATATTATCTACTTATTAGATATAAAGGATTTCTAAGAACAGTTCTTAAACAATTCGAAATTTGAAAGGGGTGAAAATGCGCGAAAAGCGTTCTAAAAAACGTTCTAATGGTGGTTTCTACACAATCTCAGGAAATATCAAACCGATCTAAAAAATAATGACGTCAAAATGATGGTGACAACCCTTGCTCCAACACAGGCGATGTTTTATGTCGGTGCTACCTCAAAGGGGGTGCAGGAGAATAACGTTCTAAATTGCGGCTTTTGCGTTACGGAAGGACCTAGAATCGTGAAATTTGGAACGGTAGTTAGTTATAAGATATCAATGATCTCTAAGGACATTTCCTAAACAAATCAAAATTTAAAAGGGGGTCAAAATGCGCAAAAAGCGTTGTAAAAAAAACGTTCTAAATTTCAATTTCTGTGCAATCTCAGGAAGTACTGAACCGATTTCAAATATAATGGTGTAAAAATGATGGTGACAGCTCTTTCTCCAAGATAGGCTATATTTTATGCCTGTTTCCACTACCCCAGTGGAGATGCAGGAGCAAAATGCGCGAAAAGCGTTCTAAAAACGTTCTAAAAGCCGATTTGGCGGCAATATCTCAGGAAGAATGAATCTGATTTCAAACATAATGGTAGGAAATTGATGCTGACAGCCTCTGCTTTAACATAGACGCTATTTTATGTCGGTATCACTATCACCAAGACGTTGCAGGAGCAATAAAGCGTTCTAAATTTCGATTTTTGTGATCGGTAGGGGCTAGCAACTTAAAATTAGGCAAGGTACATATTTATTAGATATAAGTTGTCTTTAAGAACAGTTCGAAAAAATTGGAAATTTAAAAAGGGGTGAAAATACGTGAAAAGCGTCCTTAAAACGTTCTAAATTGCGATTTCTACTCAATCTAAGGAAATACCAAAGCTATTTCAAAAGTAATTGTTGCAAATCAATGGTGACAATCCCTGCTATAACATAGGTTATACTTTATGTTGCTGTCACTACCATCTGATGGTTGCAAAAGCAAATCATGTTCTAATTTACGTTTTTTGCACAACTGAGGGGTCTAACACTTTGAAGTATGGCATGGTATTTACTTACGAGATGCAACTGCTTTCTAAGAACAGTCGAAAGAAAATTCCAAATTAACAAAAATGAAGTGAGTGAAAAGCGTTATTAATTACAAAACCGATAAAAAAAAATGATGACAAATTTTGGCGTTAGAACCTGCTCAAACATAAGCTATATTTTATGTCTGTTCCACTACCACCAGAGGGTTGCAGGAGTTAAATACTTTCTAAATTGCGATTGCTGTGATACTGAAAAGGCTAGAAACTTTAAATATGACATGATAGTTACTTATAAAATATAAATGCCCTCGAAGAAACGTCGAAAATAAATTCGAATTAAAAAGGGGTGAAGCGAAGGGGAGGTGCGAAAAGCATTCTAAAAAAGTTCTAAATTACGATTCTATGCAATTTAAGGGAATATAAACCGATTATGAAAGTAATAGTTGCGAATCAATGGTAACAGTCTCTTATCCTACACAGGCTATATTTTATGCCGGTGATTCTACCCCCTGGGATTCACAAGAACAACAAACGTTCTAAAAAAGGGCTTTAAAAGCTTTTTAAATTACGTTTCTGTGGAATATTAGGAAATAACAAACCGATATCAAAATTAATGTTGGCAAATTAATGGTGACAGTTCCTGTTTCAACATAGCCCTTTATGTTGAGAGAGGGGGTAGGACTTGGAATTTGACATGATGGTTAATTTTATGATGTAAGAAGATGGTTTCTATAAAATTCAAAACTTCAAATGAATACTGAAATGAGCGTATTAATTGAGCATAAAAGTTTCAAAATATTTTCTAAATTTTCATTTATTTAGTTTTATTTCATTTTATTAATTTAAGTCTCATTTCTGCCTAATGCAGTGTAATAATGATGTTTAATCAAACTGTGTTTTAAATAGTAATTTTTGAATTATTCCTAAAAGTAATAAGTACCTTTTAGTAAAAAAAAACCTTTTAATAAAATAAAATATTACCTTTTAATAAAATAAAAACTTATTTTGTACCTTTTAATAAAAATTAGACATATAAATATCACTTGGCATATTTCAAATATTACGCGAGCAAAGCCGCTGGGTTTTCTAGTCTATTTATACTTCTATAGTAAAGTGGTAAAAATTGTTTATTTGTAGGAGGTAAGCTCTGGAACTACCGAACCGATTCCAAAAGTAATGGTCTCAAAATGATGGTATTGGTCCAACTTAGAACATAGGCTGTATCTTATGTCCGTGCCACTGGTCAAAAGGGGGTTCAGGAGCAAAAAACGTTCTAAAAATACGATTTTTGTGTTACTGAAGGGCCTAGAAACATGAAATTTGGAATAGTGGTTACTTATAAGATACTAATGATCTCTAAGGACATTTCTTAAAAATTTCGAAATTTAAAAGGGGTGAAAATGCACGAAAAGCGTTCTAAAAAACGTTCTAAATGGCGATTTTTACGCAATCTCAAGAAGTACGAAACCGATTTCAAAAATAACGGTGTCAAAATGATGGTGACAATCCTTGCTCCAACATAGGCTACATTTTATGTCGGTGCCACTAACCCTAAAGGAGGTCCAGGAGCAAAAAAATGTTCGAAATTGCGATTTTTGTGTTACTGAAGGGTCCAAATACATGGAATTTGGCATGGTGGTTACTTATTAGATATAAATGATCGCTAAGAACATTAGAACATTTCTTAAAAAATTCGAAATTTAAAAGGGGTGAAAATGCGCAAAATGCGTTTTAAAAAACGTTCTAAATGCCGATTTTTTCGTAATCGCAGGAAGTATCAAACCGATTTAAAAAATAATGGTGTTAAAATGATTGTGACAACCCTTGTTCGAACATAGGCTACATTTTATGTCGGTGCCATTACCTCCAAAGAGGGTGCACAAAAAGTTCGAAAATGCGATTTTTGTGTTAATAAAGGTCCTAGAAACATGAAATTTGGAATGGTAGTTACTGATAAGATATAAATGATCTCTAAGAACATTTCTTAAAATATTCGAAATTTAAAAGGGGTTAATGTGCGAAAAGAATTCTAAAAAACGTTCTAAATGGCGATTTCTACGCAATCTCAGGAAAAATTAACCGATTTCAAAAGTAATGTTTTCAAATTGATGGTGACATTCCCCGCTCTAACACAGCCTATGTGTTACGTTGATGTCATTACTACCAGAGGGTTACAGGAGCAAAAAATATTTTAAATTGCGTTTTTTTGTGTTAAAGAGGGGGTAACATTTTAAATTTGGAATGGTAATTACTTCAAAGATGCAAATGCTGTCTAAGAATTGTCGAAAAAAAATTCCAAATTTAAAAGGATGAAGTGAGCGAAAGGCGTTCTATAAGAGTTCTAAATTAGAAATGTTATGCAATTGTACGAAATACGAAACCGATTTCAAACATAATGGTTGCAAATTGAGGGTGATAGAACCTGCTCAAACATAAGCTATATTTTATGTCGGTACCACAGCCCCTAGTGTGTTGCAGGAGCAAAAAATTTCTAAATTGCGATTTCTGCGGTAGTGAAGAGGCTAGAAACTTTAAATATAGCACAGTAGTTACTTATAAAATATGAATGTCCTCTAAGAACAGTCGTATATAAATTCGAAATTAAAAAGGGGTGAAGGGAAGAGAAGGAGCGAAAAGCACTCTAAAAGAGTCCTAAATTATAATTTCTATGGAATATCAGGAAATAATAAACCGATTACAGAAGTTATTGATTGCGAATCAAGAGTGATAGTCCCTGATCTTATGCAGGCTATATTTTATGCCGGTGTCACTACCACCTGGTTGGAAGGAAGAACAAGAAAGACATTAAAAACATCTAAATTCCGTTTTCTATAGAATATTAGGAAATACCAATCGATGTCAAGGTTAATGTTGGCAAATTAATGGTGACAGTCTCTGTTTCAACATTTTTAGAGACATTCTATTTCAACTCTGTTTCGGCATTTTATGTTGGTGCCATTAACACCAGAGAAATGGTAGACTGTTAGGCAAGAAGCTCGGAATTTGCCATGATGGTTAATTTTAAGATGTAAATGTGTTAAGATGGTTTCTAAAAAATTCAAAACTTCAATTGAATACTGAAATGAGCGAATGAAATGAGCATAAACGTCTCAAAATACTTTCAAAATTATCATTTATTTTGAATTAATTTTAGTTCTTCTTATTAATTAAAACCTCATTTCTGTTTGTTGCACTTTTATATTGAAGTTTAGCCAAACTGTGGCTTAATTTGTAATTTTTGAATTATTCCAAAAAGTATTCTTCTAATAAAAAATAGTTATGCAAATATCACTTGGCATATTTCAAGTATTACGCGAGCAAAGCCACGGGGTTTTCTAGTATTAATATAAAGTAGATACTCACCAATCGGTATATTCTTATCACGATTTGCAGTTTTCACCTTATTTTGGTCGTGTAGCACTCGGACTATTGCCAGTTGGATACTTTTTTTAATTAAGATTTACTGATTGCCACCATTTTTTGAAGTAGCGAAATTCGCCTTATTTAATGGCAGATTAAATAAGGTGAAAACAAGATGGATTATGAATTTTAAAAATCTGGTAGCAATCAAATAATTTGAATTTAAAAAAATTAGCACACTCCCAACACTGACTTGGTTCATGCAAACGTTAAAGCTCCATTTCTGTTGGGACTTATCGGGAGAAGAATGACACTAATAGCATGCAAATGTGATATGTGGAAGAAGAAGAATGTGTATGCAAAATTTCGCCTCGTTTAGTACATAAAAGCTGCTGATCTGAGTGTAACTGAAAGATGTTGTCCTTCACTAATGGGGAAAATGCTGATATGCATTTGGTCAACGGAACTGCAAATGAAAATGGCTCAGAGATTCAACGACTGTGCGGAGAAGGGTTTCCCACCTTGCATTTGTCACTTATTCGTCCTTTACCTGTTATTGCCTCGCATAACAACATATCCAGTGTTGCCAGTGAGCTACTATTTTTAAATTCAGATATTTTGACTAGCACCACTTTTTTAAAATTATAAAATCCGCCTTAATTAATGACATATTATTTAACCCCGTAACGCTCGAATTAAATTTCGGTTAAAAAATTCAAATTGCTTATTGGCACCACTTTTATGAAAAAGAAATATTCACCTTATTGAATGACGGAAAACGATATTAAAATATAGCCAAATTCACTTTTTATAAAACTGGTGGGAATCAAACAATCTGAGTAAAAGACACAGCCCGAGAATATGACGGGAGCGAGAATTAAGGGGTTAAGGCTAAAACAAGGAGAATTTTACCATTTTTAAAAAGTGGTGCCAATCAATAAATCTGAATTTTAAAAAAAGGAGCTCGTTGGCAACACTAAATATCTCCTTTGGCTCCCTCTGACACCTTTCAGTTTTAATTCCGACCATACATTCTTTGATGAAAATTGCTTGTTTTCATGTGTACTATCACCTCTAAAACTTTTGCCAATCTTTTACGAAACACCCTGTATATATATATATATGTGTGTACGTTTGACATCAAAGGATAACTAACATGTTCATATGGTACATCTGTTTAATTTATGTATATACATGTAAATGTATATACAGGTTCTTTTGAAAAGAATGAAACGTGCATATTGTTTTTATACTTGTTGGAGATAAGTATTTAATTACATTTCACAACGGTTAAAATTACGGTAGCAAATAGTTAAGTTAATAAAATAGTCTGTCCATAAAATTAGGAAAGTTCACAATTTTTTCTTTATATATGATCCCGCCAGGCAAAATCTATTAATTAGAAGGGTTTCTCTCTCTTTTTTTTTTTTTTTATCAAAGCAATGACATTTCATAAACCTGCATGTCTGTATCTTTAAAAATATTTGAATGAATGAAGGAATGAATGAATGAAAAAAGATGACATACCAAATTTTCAAAACATTCAAATGTTAATTTGCCACTTGAAGCCGGTACCGTATGCAAATAGAAACGTTTTAGACTAAATTATGTTAACACGTCCAAAAAGATTGTATCTCAAGTGCATCGAGATAAAACATAACACGAGAAAAGAAATCGAAAAAGAAAAACTGTAGTTTAAAATCTCTGAAACATAATTAAAAAGAACAACACAAAGCATTCTGAAAAAGCTTTCTGCGAATTCTAAATCATGCCTTCTTCGAATAATTCTATTGTAAATATTTTGGAGTTCACATCTAATATTATTGAGCGCATCCATTATCTTTCGTCTGAAATCAACTTCATACTTATTATCATCAATTTTTTTTTTTTTTTTTTTTTTTTTTTTTTTTTTTTTGCAGTACATTTCAGATATCTGTATTTTTTGTTTGATGTAATGTTTACATTTGCAATGGGCAATTTTTATTCAAGCATATCAAATTCAATTTTAAAGATAGAGATATGCAGTTTTTTTTAATGATTTTTTCTAATAAAAGGTAAAACATTCTTATTGACCAAATTTGTCAGACAATGTCAGGAATGTATAAAAATTTTAAAAGTGTAACCTTTTAAAAATTAATGACAAGAAAATTTCGCTCATTGCCTGCCTCATTTTGAGGTTTTTTATATTGTTTTATTGCGAACTTAAATTAGTTAAATACAATAATTTGAACATTAAAAAATAGCGTTTCAATGTTTTGGGGACATCCTGTATATACAGGGTGATTATACTTAAAATTACACCTTCAAAAAGCTGTAAAAAAAAAACCTTGATGTTTCACGTGAATATAAGTGAAGAAATGGGAATTTGTTTTGAACATGTGAAAACAGTACAAAAGTTGACCGATAAATGGCGCTGCACTCAACATAAGATGGTAATTAAAAGGCGTGACATGCTGTTGTGGCACTCTTTTTTAAAGCATAGTCACCACAACAAGGTGGTGCCACAGCCAATTAGGAAAAAATGGCTTTTTAATTGTCCCTAGGCTAAATACCGTGGAAATAGCAAAAATGAAGCCATCTCCTTGAATTTATCAATCAACTTCTTCAGACCGAATGAAGTCATGGGGCCAGAGACGCTTCCTAAGCACTATAATGTTTGGAATTTCTCCAATTCAATTGCTTCGCACTCACTGTTCTTGTAAAAAAAAGCTTCACAAGCAGAACCGGATCCTTCAATGCTAGAGTTATGACTAAATTCTCAGACGTGAAAAAGAGGAACTGCATGTTCCACGCCTTTTTATCATATGTGGAATGTACATTGCGCATGTCACGTCTTTTTATTAGCATCTAAGGACGAGTTTAGCGCCATCTATCGGTCAACTTTTGTACTTATTTTCTTTCGAAAACAAAACCCATTGCTTGACATATACTTACATAAAATATCCGTTCACTCTGCCAAGTGGTTTTCTTACAGAATTTTAATCACCCTGTATATATATTTTGGGGGAGGATAATAAATATTCTTAACAATGCAACATAGCAAACCAAAGAGTATAATTAATCGATACACGATGTCATATGAAAGAAAAAGCATAACATGAGACATCTGACGAAAACGCAATATATGATACAATCTTGGCGTGTAAGAAAGATTTAAATAAAAGTATCGAGAGAGTTTCACGTAGTACCATACTTTGTACCTCAACATAAATGTTGAAGATCCGTTAAGTGCCGAGTAAAAGTAAGAATTTCAGGTGAATTCCTGTATTTGTGTTTACAAGTGTATTACATTATCGATGTGGTCGAATTGTTGTGATCTACTAAGGATATGATTTGTATGAGTGAATATAAATGTTGTATTAAAATGAAAATCTAATAGATGTATTCATTTTTAACACTTTCCAACAAAGTTGAAAAGGGTTTATGACTTCGGTTTGTCTGTATGTCTGTCCGCACCCTAACTCTCGTAAATATACTCGGATTGTTCTGAAATTTTTGGACACAATTGACCTCTACCGTAGCATGATCCCTATTTCAAATGAAGTTTGTGGCATGTTTAGTTCATTTACAGGGACAGTCAAAAGTATTGCATTACATTATGGAAAATGGGAAAAAATCGTTTCAAATGATTTTTAATGGTGTTAAACCCTTTCAAACATAATAAAATTGATATACATTTAAGAAGTGCACTAAAATATGCATTCTGTAGAAATTTAGTGCTGACAATAGTTATTATTCTTTTACGGGGCCACAAAAAAAATCCGTTACTTATTGGTATGGGGGTGGGGATTGTTTGCGGCGTATTTCAATTATCTTAAACTATTTCATATACAGTGGCGGTCAAAAGTTTCCAGCCAGTTAGTTTTCTTTATTTGTTTGCAGAACGCTCCAGCGAAGAAGAAGCGCAGTCGCTCCAAAAGTTAGGAACATGCAAATTACCTCTGACCACGTGATCATTTTCATTGGATACTGGTGACACTTGATGCAAAGGTGAGGAATTCGAAATTCGCGTGTACAAAAGTTTCCGGCCATTTGTCAGTCGTTAGATTTTGGTATCGGTAATGTATCATTTTGACCGTGTTTGTCAATTAATCAACTTGAATAACATAGTTGACACTAAAAATGAAAAGTTAACCAATTATTCTTCGAAAACGAGTCATTTGTTTGTCGTTAAAGGGCCAATCCTCTCGTGCGATTGCGACAAAGTTATCAATCGGAAAATCTACTGTGAACGATAATTTAAAAATATATAAAGATGGTCATGGCCTTCAGGACTTGCCACGGTCAGGGATACCCCGAAAAACGACTATTCGTGTGGAGAGAATTATCAGGGGAAAAGCAGTTGGTGACCGGCATAAAAGTGCCGCTGCAATATTCCGTGATTTGCGGAGTGAGAATATTGCTGGAATAAACCGATTTACCGTGTCAAGACGCTTACTTGACGTAGGACTTTATGGAAGAGTTGGAGTTAAAAAACCTTTCATAAGTAAAAAAGAAATCAGAGGGTTCTACTGGCGTTTACCATCGAACACTGAGACCGGTCAAGTGAAAACTGAAAGAAAGTACTATTTTCCGATGATTCGAAGTTCAACCTTTTTGGGAATGATAGCAGACACTACGTCAGACGACCTAAAAACAAAAGATATGATTCGAGATATGTTATTCCCACAATGAAAGATGGCGTAGGACACGTTATACTATGGGAGCATTTCTGGAAAAGGTGTCGGTCCTCTTGTTGAAATCCGCGTCAAGATGAATGGTGTAATGTAGGGATATCATGCAAGATCATTTTCTGCCTTATTGGAGGAAAATTTGTGGTCGCAACTATTTGTTTCAGCATGATAACGAACCAAAGCATACATGCAAGCTCGTCAAGCAGTGGCTTTCGCTCAAAAAAATTCCTCTTTTTAAATGGCCAGCCCAATCACCCGATCTGAATCCAATAGAAAATCTTTGGAACAAACATGACAAACGCATGGCTGCCACAGGCGACTATTTTTTTATTCTAACTGGCAACACTTTCTGAAAACAAAAATCCTTAACTTACACTTTAATAACATTTGCAAGAGAATTATTCTTCAAAATTTAGATTAGAAAAACACTGGTGCAAACAGAATATAAAAATAGTCAACGTGTGCGGAATTATAAATATCGCAATTCAGTAGAATTTTCTCAAAAATTGCAAGAAGTGTGAAAAAAATTTATCATAGACTTCAGCCATTCATTGAATCGATGTCACTTCGCTGCGCCTCAGTATTTATTGCTAAAGGTATGACGGCAAAATACTAATTGTAAATGTTGTTGATCACTGTTATTTTCTATTATAACACCAATTTTTGCAAACTTTCCAAGATGGCCGGAAACTTTTGAGAACACGCGTTTTCCTTTGCAATTAATTTTGTCAATTAAATTTATTGATATTTATTTGTTATTCCATAAATAAATTCCTAACTATTATGTCAAAAAAATGTATAAGTATCCCTTTGAGATTCCTCTTCATATCGATATACTTACAAATTAACCACAAATTTTATGCTGGCCGGAAAGTTTTGACCGCCACTGTATAATATATTGATTTATGTCGCTGAGGTTTACTAAAATTTATTTCATGCATAATACGAAGAGCATTGCATTTACAGGGACACACAAAAGATTTCAGGTACTATATTGTATCCGAACTACTGTATATTAGCTATGATTGCTGGATATCCATTTTTAATTATGATATGCGCTTGTAAGTTTCCCTATATTTATGCATACTATATAGTAGGGTGGAGCGAAATTAGAAATTTTTGGCGAAATTTTTCTCGAAATTAATGTTGCCTGAGTCATTAAATGGTGTCAAACTGGCTGAAACAAATTGTTGCCAAATTTCAGTACAAAATATTGACACCTTGAGGTTCCACACCTCGAGTGAATATTTGTATAGGCTTTTTTAAATGTTTTTAATACATTCTTAACAAAAAATTATAGTTAATTAATTGAATAATTTATTAATTTGTAAATTAATATTAATTACTTACATTTTCATTATTAATGGCTTTATTAAAACGTTATTGTTAGATGTTAGTGCTAGAAAAATGTATTTCGTACATAAATAGCAAATTAAACTTCAAAATGTAATAGATGGCAGCACGTATTCTAATCTAAAAACTGTGACTGACAGGTGACTTTTATTATGCGGAATGATTCGTTTTTTGCAATGGTTGTCTTTGTTTCAACCCCTAATATGCAGGCAATAATTTGTTTTTTGCCTTTTGGACAAGACAATACGGAAGTTTAATTTAAACATGATCTGAACTGAAAATGAAACTTTTTGCAGTGTTTTCGGATCTCCAGTAAAATTGAAAGAGACAGTGTTACCCACGTATATTGATTTAATGAAGCATTTCCTATGGATAAAAAATGAACACGGAACAAATTTTTTTAGCACACCAACGGTATGAGAGAAAAACAGGATCAATTAACATTTCTGTAACTCAAAAATTGAAACGTGTTAGAGAAAGGCAATGTAGAAAGGAAAATCAGGAATCTAAAGCAGAGGAAATTCTATAATGCTTATAAAATATAACATATATAATAATGCTTTTAAAAATATTATGGATTTAGAAGAAAACGCCGTTTTAGGATCTGACTCAGAATTGGAAAATAAGTATGAAGATGAAGACGATTATGCTTGTTATGAAGCCGAATGTCGGATATCTAATATCTATGATACTCCCTTAACCTGCAAGAAAGGCCAAACGAGAATATTACTGCCAAATCTAGCCGTTTCTTGTGATAGAACGGGAGTATCGAGTAGGTCAGCTGCTGTCATTGCATCATCTATGCTTTGTGATATAGGGATTGTATCCAATGATGCACCATCGAAAGTTATTGAATGGATTAAGCTGAGGCGAGAACGTCGATTACACTATCGGAACAGGTTGCAGTTGGCTGTGAGGGAACGAACGTCAATGTTGGGACAAAAAATGGCGCAGTTAGACAGCTTGAAATCTTTGTTGGCCACAAATTACGCTGATTTGTATGCTTATTGCATACTACTGAATTACCTCTATGCCGCCTTTTCCAGAAGATTAACGGAATTGCATTTGAGCAACATCAGGTTTCCGGAACAATAGGAAATTCTCTGGAAACGTGCGATACCATTGCTGTGATAAGTTTTGATTCTATTCCAGTTGCTCTGCGTAAATTTCATAAAAAAGATCTCAGCGCAGACTAAAAATACCACTTCGATATTTCTAGGGCAGTGTCTTCCAGATATAGCAAATAAAACTCCCGGAACGTTATCTCATTGAAAATGGCTCAATACAGCCAACAGTATATTGCGCCTGTATGCGTCGAATGTCGAACCAATAGAAAACTGATCCTAGTAGAATACGTTATGAAAATTTACATGACATCCTGGTTTCAAATAAAGAAAATCCCAGGAGCTAATCATGGAGCACGCAACGTGCAGAGAATGATAAAAAAAGCTCATTCTGGCCAGAAAGCTTGAAATAAATCGTTCACGAAATTTTTCAGAGGAACTCTTATTTTGCTCACTTTAAAAGCAGTCTGTTGGTAATTCTGTTAGAAGAACGATCACATATTCTAAAACTGGAGCTCCAAAAAATATTGAAAGCAAGGAAAACTGACTGGAACTGGAAAATATGCCATTTTCACCTTACAAATTTAGATTTCGAAGCAAAGGACTATTTTGAGATGATTCACTGGGACAATCCTTTGGAACAACCAGATACCATGAACGTCAGTGACGAATGCATAGCAAGTATGATCAGAAACAGTTCATAATTTGAAATAGAGAAGCTCTCATGTCATTCTCAAGCAGTAGAGAGTCTTAACCTCTTGAGACCCAAGCTTGCATTTTTCGTGCAAATTTTACCATTTTTAGGATTAAGGCTCTTTATGAGGCTAGAAAACTTTATATATATTCATTTATTTTTAAAACTAAAAAATATATAGAGTTTTGGCGTGTCCAATATAATGGACATTGGGTCTTAGTCCTATAAAAACCATATTATTGAATTACATGATTCTGAATGAAAAAATCTTAATTGCAAAATTTTCTTTCATTATAAATGTGTTTTTATTGTTCATAATAACCTTTAAATATTGCACAATTATAGTTTTTTCATTATCAAAGAGAAAAAAGTACTTTTGATGAAATTTATTTGAAAAGTATAAATCAGTTTATTGATTTTTAAATAGTTTTTTTAAAGGAACAAAAAAAAAAAATTATCACATCATTAAAAGTTTTTTTCTAAATAAAATTATAAATAGTTAGTGGCACGATTGTCACAATTGAGATTTTAATGCCAAAAAGAAATTAAAAAGAAATAAAACGCAATTTATTTATAATCTTAAATTATTATCTTCAGTTATATTTTCTTTCATTATAGATGTGCTTTTATCGTTCATACATCACCTGGAAATATTGCACAATTTTAATTTTTTCATTATCAAAGAGAAAAAGTATTTCTGGATGAAATTTATTTGAAAAGTATAAATCAATTTAGTGACTTTTTAAATAGTTTTTTAAAAAGAATTAAAAAAATATATCACATCAATAAAAGTTTTTTCTAAAAAAAATTATAAAGTTAGTGCCGCGATGAGCACAATTGACATTTGGATGCCGAAGAGAATTAAAAAGAAATAAAATGCAGTTTACATATACTCTTAAATTATTATCTTCAGATATATTTTCTTTAAATTTTTATTTCTGTTTAAATTCGATTAAATTAACTAATTTAATTATAATCGACTTACAAACAGTAAAATAATATAAAAAGCTTGCATTTATTTTTTCTTGTTAAACGAATATACAAATACAAGTTGCATTTCACGCTTTCTTATTGTACATGCTTACTTATTTTATTTTATACTTATCAAGTAAGATGAAATCGTTACCTAGGCTTCAAAAATCAGATTTTTAGCGTCAAGTTCCCATTTCTTTCACTACAAACTTTGTTGACATCAGAAGTGGGTTTTTGTCGTTTATACGTCACTTGCAAATATCACATAAATTCAATTTTTGCATCATCAAATAGAAAAAGTGTATTTTAACTAAGAAACGTGTTGATCAATTTAGTAATAATAATAAAAAATTAATAACATTTTGTTTGTTTTTAACTCTTTTCAACACCAGTAATTTGTTTTTTAGAATAATGATAGTAAATAGCGGCACAGCTACCACAATTGGCAAGTAAATGCCAAGAAGAAATTTCAAAGAAATCAGAATGAGTTTATTTAGAATATTAGAACGTTACCTTTAATTATAGTTTCTTAAAGTTTTTTTTTGCTAATTAAATATAATTAAATGTATTAAATAAATTATAAATAGTATACTAACAAAAAAAAATAATTCCAAAAATAGTTATGATTAAGAATAAAACATAATAAAGGCTTAATTATCGATATTTACCAAATGCTGCATAAAGAAAATCATTGAAATCCGAAATTTAACAATGTACTGATTCAGAACAAGCATTTTATCAGTAAAATTATACATTTTTAGGATAATATTTAAATATTTTTTTTTATTTATTTAAGAATGTATATTATCTACTTCGGTATCTATTAGTTGTTTCAATAGTGTGTTGATTTTTAATTAAGTACTAATGTCTCTCTTCAGTATACGAAAAGAGTCTAATATGAATAAAAACAACTGATGAAGACCCAACGTCCAATAGAATGGACATTTAAAAAAAAGTTGTTTATTCTCTAAAATATACATTAGATTACTTTAACTGCGATGTCATTTCATTCATACAACACTTAACATTAGATGTATGCAGCTTTAATATCAAAATACTTTTTAAAAATATAAAAAAATAGAGTTAAAACTGTCTGCTTACCTTCAACAGTATTTCTCTTGTTGCCTGTCACTTTCAAATGATTAAAATACATATTTAGTTGCAATTTTTTTATTATTTCGGCGTACAAATAGCAGCACTAGACTATCTAGTATAAAGAACAGCAAGTATTTACAAGTTCCAACTGAAATGAAGTATTTCACATAAAAAATAAAAATGTCCAATAGAATGGACGCGGGGTCTCAGGAGGATATGCGACTAGTAACACAAGCATCATTGGTAACTTGTGGAGCAGAAGACAGGAATGGATACATTCGCAGTGCAATCAAGTAACGAAAGGAACTTTTAAAGTTTGACACCAAAGTTAAATTTTTTGGCCTTCATGTGAAATCCAAACTGATTAAAGTAAAATGCTGCCAGTTTCTTTTTCATTTTTAGAACTGTTTTTAAGTTAGAAAATAAAGCTACTGTAAACATTAAAATAAAATAAAATAAATTGATTTTTTGTGTTAATATCCCTTTCTTTGGCCACCAGTGTGGAACCTGAAGACAATGAGTGATTGCGCTGAAAATTTTGTACAGTGTATTTTTAGCCAAACAGCACCATTTGTTGAGTCAGGAAATGTTAAAAAAAAAAAAAAAAAAAAAAAAAAAAAAAAAATTGCCTTTTTTGCTCCACCCTACTATGTGTGTGTAAAAATGCTATAATTCAACATAAAAGAATTCGCAAGGGTTACTGAGTATGGACGTAAACTGATTAAAGGTGGCTTATAATGATATGTCATAATGAGTATACATAATAAGTCATACATAATGAGTTATGTATTTTTACGCCGAAATGCATTTAGTTTACTAAGAAATGTTTGTAGAAAATAGATAAAACGATATACAGGGTCACGCAAAGAATTGGATACATTGCCGTCTATGGATGATAATTTCTGGAAATGTGATTTCAATAGTTTTAAGAGTGGTTTAGTTTGAATTAAATTTTAGCTAAATAGTGGCGTGTAATAAAAGTACTAGGTAAACTACACGGATATACAAAAGTATTCAAGCATTAATATAAATTACTGAAAGAGAAATTTCAACCTGTTATGCGTTTTCTTGCTAAACTAAATTTTCTCACTATACAGTATATATGTCAATCTACAGATCAAATGCAGGGCTGTTTAAAAGAATTGGAATACATATTTGGCTAGAGACAGTAACTGCTGAAATCAGTTTTCAAATGTTTTATGCGCTTTCTAAAATGTTTAATTTGTTCTCTTATTTACCTTATTTCCCTAAATATCGAAGTGTTGTTAAAGCATTCAGGATGTGTCGGAAAGTGTTTCACAATCTATACTTAACGCATGATTTTCCATTCTTGTTAGTTATAGACCAAGTGCACCTTTAATAAGGTATAAGATACTGTCCTACGTATATATGTATGTATATATATGTGTACATATATAAATACAATTTCAAAAATCTTAATCAGTAAAGCCAATTCTGTATTATATAGAGCATATAACATTTTTTTCTTACTTTTACAGAATCTCAATCAATGGAATATAAAAAATCATTTTTTGGCTAAATTTTCAAAAACAACTTAGTACTTTCTTCATAACTGGAATTATTATCATTTGACATATATTTTTCGAGATACCATTATTCTCTACGATTTATGCTCCATCATAAACTACAGCTGAAATACGTCTCAACTTACCTTTTCTACATCAAAAGGAGAAAGACAGAGTCGGACTTCAGAGTATATCCCCATTTCAAAAATAGTTCCGGTAATATTTCTTCAACGCCATGTGTCTAAATTTAGATATTGGAAGTATATATGTGTCACATAAAGGCTGACAAGGTATTTTGAGAGAAAATAAAGTGATGATATTTTTGAGTTCTTAAAATATTTTCACGTCGTAAAGTATGAAATATTGGACGACCTTTTGTTAAAACATAAAATATGATATCGTAAGATGAAACGCAATATTTCACCTCGATTCAAACATAAAATATATTATATGAAATTTAAAAATTTCACTGTTTTACTTAAAACGAGACTAAAATAATAGAAGCGATATTACAAGTTAAAAATATACTTTTTATTTAAAGGTTCTTAGTACTTTCAAGTCTTTCCAAGCTCTTCCTCAGAGAATATTTTAGTAAATATTTGCTGTTTATTCATACAAATACGAGAGCGTATCAATACGTTTTGCCCTCACATGTAAATAATTAAGTGAAATTTATGAAATTTCTATTGTATTAGTCCGTTTCTATGTAGTCACCATGCACAGTAACACATTTGAGCGACCGTTATTTCAAAGAGAGGTGGGAGGATGTATTCCAGGAGGTGCGATAGTAAACCAAAAGGGGGCATTTTTCTAACTTTTACCGACCCCCACATGTGACATATTGTTGGAAAGGCCTGCGACCACTTATTCATGCTATGCACCTCCCGAGTCACTCCACACAAAATTGCCCTCCAGGGGGCACTTTTCTAAATTTTGAGGACATCATTCATGCCCCCCGGAGGGCAGATTTTGGGAGAGGAGCTCGGGAGGTGCATAACATGTATAAGTGGTCATAAGCCTTTCAAACAATATGTAACATGTGAGAGTTGGCAAAAATTAGAAAAATGACCCCCTTTGGGTCTACTGTCGCGCCTCCTGGAATAAATTTTCCCCATCTCTTTGAAATACCGTTTGAAGAAATGTCTGAAAAGTTCTCGGTGACTATATAAAAAAGGACTCATACAATGTAGCAATTTCATAAATTTCACTCAATTATTTCTATGTAAGGGCAAACACTTATTCATACACCCTTGTAAGTCACTTCGTTTTCAAAATTCGGAGAGCCAATAATTTATATAATAGAAATGAAATGTATATTTTTGACTTGTAACATCTCTTCTATTATTTTAGTCACATTTTAAGTAAAAAAGTTAACTTTTTAAATCTCATATAATATATTTTATAAAAGATGAATTTACATTGTAATAAGTTTGAGAAAAGAACAATTTATAAGCAGGTTCGAAAGACAAAATTTAATTTAAAATAAATTTCGAATAGAATACTATAATAAGGCAATCCATTCATTCCAAATAGATACACGCTGTACAAAAAGAGAAATGTATATTGATCAGCAAGAGGATTTACGAAACTATTATGTAACCTATACCGATTTACCCACAATTTCGAAAAGCTTTTCTTCTTGATCTGAAAACTCAAACTTCAATAGATTTACGAAATAGAAAGAAACATTTAGAAAACTAATGTTGCTTTTGCTATCGGTTGTTTTCAGAATCATTACAAAGTAGTTTTTATAGCGTATTCATCAATTGTATCAATCCGGTCTTAATTCGAAATAT
Organism: Maratus speciosus; assembly: GCA_963932465.1. Lineage (NCBI taxonomy): Eukaryota > Metazoa > Arthropoda > Arachnida > Araneae > Salticidae > Maratus > Maratus speciosus. The sequence goes on along the minus strand of OZ010799.1, from coordinate 280,333,348 downwards.
TTGCTTTTCGGACGCTATGAAATCTAAAGTATTTAGTTTCAGCTGAGTGACAGAATTTCTACACGCAAAAGTAAAAAAAAATAATGGTTATTTTACTTAAGTAATTTAGCAAATATTTCTGTTAACTATGTATTTATTTGCTCGAAAATTGACAGCATCTGAATAACTGATATTAAGCAGTGATTACGGGTAGAGAAAATTGATTTATACCCTGAAAAAACTACTTTGTTACGTTTCCGAAAATTACAGGCAGCAACAGACAGTCTTTTTTTAACAACCCATATTTATGTCTTAGAAATCTTTTCATTTTTGAGGTTTTTGAAGATATAGAGACATATTTCTGGATCGTTGCGAAATCGGAAGAATTTATAATACATTTTCGTAAATCTTCTTTCTAAATAAACATTTCTATTTTATTTTACAATGTATATAGAAGGAAGCATGGAGGTAACAAACAGAATGTTTAGGTCATTTTGCAGTTATAGACTAGTACGAAAAGATGAGGACCCAGATAGCATGCACATTAGCATCAAGTTTGATTTTTTTTTCTGATATTATCCTGCCGTCAGAAATTTGATTTGACAAATTCGCAGCAAATCTCCCGCAAGGTATACCATCACCCACTTATGTGAGTAGTTTGTTGTGAAACTGATGCAAGACTGTCTTTAATTCACGAAAGTGACGAAAGCAAAAAATCCCATTGTTAGAGTAGACAATCAGCACATGCGCAGAAATTGCAGAAATCGGGTGCTACTCAAAGGCAAGACACACACATCATTGTTACTGATATGGAAACTCATTTTCATTGATTGGTTAAGTTAAAGGACCCAGAAAAAGGTATTTATTATTTTAACTGTTCAAATATGGTTATTTTTTGTACAGTAACATTTTATCTATTATCTACAACTTATTTCATATAAAAATACTTAGAAATTAGATAGTTATGTTAATTTACTAAGTTGTATTTACGTCTTCGGTCATTATAAATTTATATTGAAAATTTTTATGTTTAAATGAATTTTTCTCACTATTATTGGATTTTTCTAAAATATCAATATCATTGAATTTTTATAAAATGATATTTATTTACTTATTTATTCCTGCCTTTAACCCAATTCGAGTCTATGATTTATAACCTTTTCAAGACTGCATCCCTTACACATATTTTATATGGTTGGCACCGCTTTTTTTAAATGCTATACTTAACAAATACCAAAAAAGACGCGAATTTAAAAGTCCAAATATTACCTTTATTTATTAAAGGGGATTAAAAAGATGCATCAGTCCCAGATAGTATGAACATTAGCAGCAAGTTTGTTTTTTTCTGACATTATCTTGTCGTGACAAATTTGAATTGAGAAACTCGCTGCAAATTTCCCGCAAGAAACACCATCCCCTACTTGCATGAGTAGTTTGTTGTGAAGCTGATGGCAAGAGTGTCTTTAATTCAAGAAAGTGACGAAAGAAAATAATCCCTCTGTTTAGAGAATAGACAATCAGCACATACGTAGAAATTGCAGAAATTTTATTCGGTTCGCACCGCTTTTCCTAAACGCTATATTTATCAAATACCAAAAGAGTCTGGTATTGTAACGTGCAAATGTTACCTTGTTTATGGTGATAAAAATGGTGCATGCACCTTCTGAGGGCGTGTTTGCATCAATAGACCCGATCAGGTCTATGGACTTTCTCCGAAGGTGTTAAATTTATAGGGTAACAGTTGTAAACAGACAGTGGGGCATGAGAAGATTACTACTTTGAAGTGTTTTTTATTACTTATTTGACATTAATTCGCAAAAAAGTTGATACAGCATGAATTTTACTTGCACGACAAGTTAGCTGCAAGTTCGAAGTGTGGTGACTCCGGCGTTTGCGTTATCTTGCTGCAGTCTTGTTATAAACTTTCAGTTTTGTCATGCTGAGCTTGCTGGAACTTTGCAGGTTTTCAAAGCAAAACTGCTGGATATTTTCTGAAAATTAAAAATACTATCTGGGATACTGTTAAATATTTGCGGCAAACTGGACAGTCATTCGACCATTTCTATAGAAAACGGTTACATAAACGTAATTTATCTTTATTCTGACCATAATATGGCAATAATACGGTCAGAACAGAATTAAATCACGGTTATGTAACCGTTTTGTATAAAAATGGACGGATGATCGGATAGTTTGCAGCAGATTTTTAATTGTATTTCGTTCAAACTTTTATCTTCAACTGTAACTTTTTCGATTCGTGTGGAGTGAAATTTGAACTTTAAAATTCACTCAAACATTGGTTATCCAAAATATATTGAGTTTGTAGCGGCTTATACTGTTAAAAATTTGCGGAAAACTGTCCTGTCATTTGGTCGTTTTCATAGATAACAGTAATTTGAACGCAATTTCAATCGATCCTGGCCGATGTGAACATTTCATAATAAGGTCAAGTAACCGTTATTTACAAAAACTGTTGAAAGACTGGACAGTTTGCAGGAGATTTTTAGCACTGTAAAACAAGAAAAAATACTGCAACTGTACGATGCACACTGCCATATATTTTTTTTGGAATGAACAAGATTAGTACCGTAAACAAGCTTTAGACGTATAATAAAGGTTGGTTTGAAAGAAGTAATGCCTCAAGAAAATGGATATCTGCAAAACATTTTCCTTGCCTGCTAGATGCGTACACTTTAATAAATATTTTTATACTAAGATTTATTTAGGGGGCGCAGATAAGCTTATTTTTGAATACAAATATTTCCGATCATAATCTTCGTTATACAATTCAAGAATTCTGCTATTAAATAAGGTGAAAATGACTGCTAGGATATAGTGATATTAAATAATATACATGTCTAAAAAGCCTGGTATGATAATTTTCTATATAATGATTATTTTATACATTTTTTTCTCTTTTTGTTTTTTTGTGTATGGCAACTGCAAAATAAAGCAAGTTGAGACAAGTAAATATAAACTTTTTTCCTCGGAAACCTTTTATGTATGCGCATAAAATTATTTAGGAATTGTGAAAGGAAAAAAAATGAGCGGAATCTATATAAAATAAGAATAATAATAATTGGACATCTTAATATTTTATTTTTCAATATTAGATTATTTGAAAATATATATGTATACATATATATTGCGCATAGACATACCTTCGTCAAAATTGAGCTTAATGCTAATTACTATGTTCAATTTTGGAAGTATTTGCTTTATGTATGTAGCAAAATTTAAATTTTTTCGCCAAGTTTAAAAGTACTTTATATAAATTTCCCTTTTTAGTAATATTCCGTAGATTATACCAGTTTATTAAGTCCAAACCCTAGGCTATTAAATTCCATAGGATCTTAATCCATATGATAATATTTATTCTAAATTGCGTAAATCTAAAAATAATGGCTCTAACTATTTATATTCCTTTAATAAATGCTTTTTTTTATTATTCAAATTCCTATTAAAATCCTCTATTAAATCCAGGTATATCATATTTCCCTCAATTCTTTATTTAATTGCTAAAATTTTGTAACTCATAAATTATCCCATCTAAAAAACCTATTTCTATTAAATTCATTCTTTTATTTTAAAAAATATCCAGGTGCCAACTAGAATATTTCAATGATTTAACACTTACGCAGAAATAAATTCATTTTTCTTTTTATTAAAGATCGTCTATCGGGGGAGAAAAGCTGTTTTTAGAAGTCATCTTGACAGCAGAGACTAAAGTTTGTTTACATCTTGCGCGTTTGTGTGCGAGACTATGGAATATTCTGGAACAATCTTTGGCTGTAGGAAACTCCTTTATCTCGAGATTAATACGACTGGAAGTGTGAATAGCCCGTCTAAGCAGTGAATATGATTGGGAAAAAGGAATCAGATGACTTATTTTGTATCGTTGAGTGAAGTAGTACAGATACTGATTTCGGCAGCCAGGTAGATAGGGAGAAATGTGGTAGAAGAGTGGAGAAATATGTAGAACAGAGTGTATCTACGTATGTAAAACGATGTAGTGTACCAAAAGAGTAAATGTGGGAGATCAGCGTTGAGATGGAAGGCTTTATACGACTTCGAAAGTGAAAGTGAAGTTCCTTTTTTCTTCATAATTTTCACTTACCACCGGGCAGTAAATAACATTCTTCACATCGAATTAACGGAGCATTTCTCTACAAAATGCTAAATAAAATTAGAATTTAGCTCAGTTGACTGTATCTCATTATTTATTCCATCTATGTTCGTCTTTATTAACCAGCCGACCAACATGCCGTTGTGCTTAAAAATGGAAACAAAGGAAAGTATCATTTTCGCCAACCTCTACTGTCGTTATGTCACATGCATTTACAAGATTAGACGTTCATTCATTACAAAACATATAAACCTATTAAAATATCTACAGGACATATATTTTATGTATGATTCTTAAAATGCATAGCTGCAAACTTGTACGGATTTTTTCTACCACTAAAATTTAATAGAAATTTTTGCCTAATTCAATCGCCGAAATGCAGTGAACGTTGATAATTAAAAAAGGCAGAAATTTCTGTTAAATTTTAGTGGTAGAAAAAATCCGTACAAGTTGGCAGCTATGAAAATGTATGTTTTGATTTTTTTATTAGGCTACATTTGGGTTTCGTATATTAAACCATTCACAAAATGACAATGTGATATTTCATTACGAGAATTCTTTGAAATTTTCAATATAATTAATAAAGTTAGCAGGGCGCAGAACCTTTAAACTTACAAAAAATAAAATTTCGGTTTTATTTTATTCTTAATCCTTAAACATTTCTGAACAATATGCAAAAAACCGCATTCAAAAATATGCATTATTTCTTGAGGTATAATTATCTATTGACGCTGAGTATAATTGAAGGTAAGAGGATATTGAAATTTTAAAATGTCTTTTCTCAGATTGGTAAATTTTGAGTTTGCGTCAACTGTTACTTTCAAACTACATAAAGTACACGAGCGGTTCTTGATAGTTTAAATGCTGACAACCCCCTCCCCTCCTCCAAGAAAAAACCTCCATATTTTGATTATTTATTTGCACTTGGAAAAGAAGTAATTTTTATTTTTTATTTTATTTTATTTTATTTTATTTTATTTTTTTACATTTCATGGTAAAATTAAATTGTAAGCCACAGTTTTTGTGCGTAATTTGGTTTTGAGTTAGAGTTACGTGTATTATGATTCTATTTCAGTCAAAAATATAGGCATGAATGATTTCTATATGCATAATTTACAGTTTTAGCCTGCGCGCAGTAGTTTATGATATTTATTCACGCAATAGAGATATTAATTTTTAAATTTAAGATTTAAATGCTATTTTTATATATACAAGTTTTTTTTTCTGTGTAGTTTACATACTTTAGGCAGAATTGTATGAGTATATTTTCAATCAAAACAACATAAGAGAAAAATACACGCATTCATTTTGGCCAAAACTTTATTTAAAATGATGGAGAAACAGAAGATGGCTGATAAGGAAGGCGTGGCACACATGATGGAAGAAGAGGCACAAAAGATGTTAAATGATGTTGAAAGACGAAACATACAAAGTCATAATTCGGGTAAATAAGTCACATCCGGGTAAATTAAGTCACAAGTATCAGGATTCTGATGCCGATGATGTTAAAGGATCTTTCAGTCTAAATTAGGAAAACAAGTCACGTTCAGCAAAAAACGGCTTGAAATAATGTTAGTTTTTCTTTTTAAGAGAGCGTACTTGATCTTTTTAGATAAAGACAACCTGAAAATAATTTTGTGACACATTACTAAAAACAGGTTATTAAAACGTTATTTTATACATACAAGTTACAATAAAATTTCACTCCGTCTAACTAAACTTTGAAAATCAGAACAAATAAACATTTGATGAAATTTTTCGAATATAATTATATAAAAAAAGGAAAAACAATTATATAAAACTTTCGTTGTTGTAAGCCCATGGTCATATTTTACAGAGACCTTTTCGGGAATAAAAGTTTAATCACTTTTAACTTTCTAAAGACAGAATCACAACAGAAAAACGCAAAGATAAATAATGAACTCAAAATGTTAATAAAACTAACGAAGATAATTTTCTTTAAAAAACATTGGCAGATTTTTTGCGTTTTGTTATTTTTTTTTTTAAGTAAAACTTTTAGATATGGAGATGTGACTTCTCTTTAAGAGGTTAGCAATTTCCGATTTATTTGTGGGAGTTTTTGGGGAAAATGTAACGGCATGTGAAACTTTTAAATTTCACAAATTTAAAACCAAAATCTAGACCATGAACATTGAAAATATAAACGTACCAAGCCAGGCTTGGACCAAACTTTTAGCTTTTGAACCGGATCGTATCGGACAAAGATAGATTTCCTATGGGTCGGGCTGGGCCGTGTAAACCCCTAGTAGATTAATATTATAATTGAAATGGCAGGTGAGAGGCAAACCTCACCTCACACGCTCTTAACGATTTCCTGAACCCTTTGGGGACGAGCGACCGGTATACGTGCCGCGTAAGTTGCTTAGTATCCGTAATTATTCTCACCTGTAAATTTTTCCTCATTTAATTCAAGCATTTTCCCGATTCAATTAAGCAATTTTTTTTTGTTTTGAAAAACTGGTGATGGAGGATTCAAAATTCTGTAAAAGATGCTTGTCCCGAAGGGTTTAAGGGTAGTTGGAAGTGCCTATATCTACCATGTTAAATTAATGTACCTTCTCTCGGAAACTACCAAAGATATTCAACTGAAATTTTTTATATACATAATACGAATAATTCCTCATAAAGTGAAATCAACTTTATAAATAGATATTCTTTAGTTATTAAAAAAAAATCTGGAACAAAAACGACTTTTAAATAACAAAAAACTTGCATTTTTCCAAAGAAAAACTTTTTTATAAACATTTTGTACATATGTTTGTTACAAAAGTTCACTTCAGATTGATCAGGGATATGTGTAAAATATTCATGCACGATTACAAACAATAGTATGTGGTAATGTCTATAAAAAGGTGCATCGAAGTTAAACAATATTTTGAGAAAATTGAGTTTAAAGTTTATGTATGTAATGTTTATGTATGATACAATCAAACTAGATTACTTAAAAAAAATTAACTTGTCTTTGTCATAGAAACAAAAGTAAATGTACCCTTCCAAAGCGGATAAATGAAATAAAAAAAAAACAAAAAAAAAAACGCATACTTTTTTCACAATTTTGCTTACCAACTACCCTTAAAACAACAGAAAGTATGTTATAAATACAGATTATTTTCGTAAAATAAAGTTTTTTACTGACTGTCTTAGTTGACAGTTTTTTTTTTTTTAAATACAGACTATGTTTATTCTAAGTTATGAATGAAATTTACTCTTCATGTATTTAAAATAAAGATAACATACGAAAGAATAAATTTTTATTTACCGCTAGGAAAATAAGAATGATCAACATTGATTTGTGGAATTATATCTGATTCAAATGATTTTACGATTAAAAACTAACTCTGAAAATTTGAATAAAGTTTTATTTTTTAGAAATATGTATTTAATTTTATTTATATATCTAAGCAATATAAATGGCAATTTTCTAAAATATTAAGATGATTAAAATGTTATAAGAAATAAACATTCGAGGAAAAACTTCGAATAAAAAAAATTGCGTAAAACTTTCAATGTTTTAATTCTATTTCTACAGATGTCAAGTGATACCTTTTGAATTTTTGATTTATGGTTATTTCATATTCTGCTTAATTAAAATAATCACAAATCCTTTTTAATACGCTGAATGCTTGACTTATGATTATCTTAGTTTAAGGGGGAAAAAAACATAATGTAGTATACAAATGAAAATATCAAACGGTGTCGTTTGACACCAGTAATAATAGTGTGCTCTTGACCAATAATTACTAAATTTAGCTCTCTTAATCTCTTGTCTTATTCTCTTAATAATTTTAGTTCCTAATGCAGAACCTATTTCGTGAATAAAAGTTTCGTCTTTTTTTTATCTTTCTAAAGACAGAATCGGAATATGAATAAGAAAAGATAAATAATGAAGATAAAACATATGTAAAATTATAGAAGATGAAATTTTTGAGAAACATAAGCAAGGGTTTTGCGTTTTCTTATTTTTTTAAGACTAAATGAAGAAAATATGAATTTTAATATACCCATCAGTAAAATTAGGTTATGAATTAAAGACTGTTAGTCTGCATTTAAAATTACACATTTTTTTTTTACTACATAAAATGTTCTATGTCGCGCTACAATTTTTGAACGTATCTACATGTATTTTCTTCAAACAGTTGGCATTATCAAAATTGTATATTTTTAAAATCTCTGGTGATATTTGACAATATCTATATATATATTACGCTATCGTGCATGGCTCAGAGATCGTGATTGTTTGTTAATTGTTTAATTTCAACGCCCAAATGAAACACATCTCATTGGTTACTGAACAGCATTTAATGCATCTCCATATCTATGAGGGAGGGTTATCATAGGCGGAACCGCCAAATACCCTCAAGTTTGTCGCCAACTTGGCGATATAGCGTCAAATTTGGCGAACACAATGAGTCGCCAAAACTGACGCCAACTTGGTACTATCTCTAATATTTCGCCAAATTCCCACAGACTTCCATTGTAAACCAATAGGGTTTACTTGCTTACCGAAAATCAACAAACTGAGATATTTTAATGAACAAAAACTAACATTAGCTTAAGGGATTATATTCATTATATTTAAGGTTGTCCAAGTAAATTAAATTATGAATAAAAGTAACGTGATACAATTTTTAGAATGCTTTCCCAAACATATATTTTAAAAGAGACCTAACTGGTCGCCAAGGGCGGCTAGTTAGTATTAAAAATCAATAAAAAAGAATACTTACGCTTTGTGTCTCAGGATAAACATTTCCAAAATAGTAAAGTTTACTCTACGTATCCACTCATCTACATAATCTTTAGCTCTATTTTCAAGAGATTTCCACATATCATCCTTTACGTTGATTTTAATCAGGTACGGCATGGCGCTGTACAAGTCAATCCTTTTGCCAGTCATCAACTTTTTCCATGTCATTTCTCTCTTCGATTTCAGTTCACGTTCAAATCAATTAACGGCATCACGGCAAACTGCATCAGATCTTTTCATTCTCATCAAAGCCGCTTCAACTTCATGATCATAATAAGCGGAGTCAAACATGAAACTGAAAATAATTAGCAATATATAAAAAAACTTATAAGAAGGTGTGAAGATCTAAGAATAAAAGGACATTATATTAGGGCCATTCCATGTCACGTGTGGGACAGCTTTTCTACATGCCATTGCTTCAGGGATCGTACTGGTCCTGAAATTTCACGACCAGAATATTATTCGCTACCAGTATTTTCTTATAGAAAATCTCATCTTAAATAAGGCGAAATTTCTTGCGTTTTACCTAGATTTATTTTTCTATAAACGAATACTTATATTTGACCTGAAAAATTCCTTGGAGCGTACGAACCCTGTTACTTTTTTAAGAATGCTATTATATCCTCAAATTAAAATAACTGTGCTAATATGTAAATCTAGGGTTTTTTGTTGTTTTCAACACATAGTTTATACTCTAACAACTTATAAGTTAATAGATACAGGTATATATGTAAGTGTCACACGCATGATATTTTTTCTGTTTTCTATGGAATGGCTTTGAAAAAGTACGGATTACTTAGATCTAGAGTTTAAAACGTGGAGATTTTTAAGCCTATTAAAAGCTTGCGGATTACTTAGGTCTAGAGTAAAAATGCGCAGACTTTTAAACCTATTAAAAAAACATTCTATATCACGTGTTGGGCAGCTTTTCTACATATTACTGCTTTTTTAACAATTCTATTGTATCCTGAAATTAAAAGAATTATGCTAATATGAAAATACAGGGTCTTTCACTACCGAACCGGCAAACTTGCAGGAAGTGTAGAGGGCACAGCGAAGACTCGGAATGACATAGCAATGCAGGGTCGGAAATGCAATCCTAACGAGATAGCGGAGTTGTGATAGAAATCAATATATGTGATAGAAATGGATCATTGTGATAGAAAATTGACATTTAACGACCATCAGCTTAAAATAATTCATGACTTTCCTGATAATGAAGATCCCCGAAGTTTTTTATCTACGTACCCTGTTCTTACCATTTACGGTTTTGCACGTTTAAGGCAGTAGGGGCGCTTTAAAACGGCGCATCTTCGTTGTCACCGCAAACGTCCGAAACACACATGACGTATTTCAAAACATCCGAGATTCCAGATTACGAATGTTTCATTCACACATTACAAAACATCGGACAACTTCATTATCTGGAAAGTCATGACTTATTTTAAGCTTATGGTCTTTAAATGTCAATCTTCTATCACTATGATTCAGCCCCTAGCAATCCCTGTATCTCGTTAGGATTGCATTTCCGACCCTGCATTGCTATGTGATTCTGAGTCATCTTTGTGCCCCCTACACCTTCTGCAAGTTTGTACGTCTGGTTGTGAAACACCTTGTATATGGTTTTTTTTATTATATTTAATGTATAGTTTATATTTTAACAACTTATAAGTTAACAGACATACATATTTATGTAAGTATCACATAGAGGGCATTTTGTCCGTTTTTCATGGAATGGCCCATAGATTGTAATATTAACTCCATATATAAATACAGTTAGTTCATTAATAAAATAATCATTGTTCAAATACCTCCTTTTTACATTTATTGCACATGATAAAAATATATTTTGAAAAAAGAAAATTGATTTTGCACAGTAACATATTAAAAAAAGTATTCTCGGCATGTACTGGGAAGAAAAGGTAGCTTCGCTATTCCTTGTTTCTACTATTTCATCTAATTTTACACAAACACACGAAGCTAAATTTTACAGAACTCGATTATAAAAAATTCCCAGTTTTCGTAAATAACAAATTTGAATGGAATTAAGAAAAAATTAGACGGCTATCGCTAAATTGATTTCATTTATGGCTACCTACATTTGTCGGCAAGTTTGGCAACAAATAGACGCAGGATGATATGAATATGTACTTTTAATCTTATAAGAGTTCGAACAACGGTTACAACAATGAAAATAAATTTGCAAGAAACCACGTTCAATAAAACTGATAAATTGAACTTTTGTATGGAGGAATCCCCTATTTTTTTTTATCTTTTTTTTTTTTTCAAGATGTCAGCCACCCTAGTACTTCAAACTGCTATATCTCATCCATTTTTTCAGGTAAAGGGGAAATAAATAATCCCTCCAGAATCCTTGTATTAACTCCAAATACTTAAAGAGAACAGTTTTGGATTTCTAATTCTTCGTACATGTTTTTGAATTTAAAATCTTTAAGTGGGCGCCATATTAAAACAAGATGGTGGATGAAGCTGGCTAATGAACTCTGTTGAGACCTTGTATTTTCAGTACACATATTCAGTCACATCCACATAGGTTCATAAATACAAGTGATATTGTAAGACAAAAAATCAGATATACTTAAATAGGTGTATATATATATATATATATATATAATCTTATATTAGTGGTCAACATTGCATAGCTAATCATTATTGCAGATTATTGCATTTCTCTTTACGTAATATACGTAATTATATCTTACTACAACAGATGTTAATATTTACATCTCCGATATGATCTATTCAATGCAATTGTTCTGCATTTTATTCGAAGAGTAAAGGTAAAACGTCACTGAAATAGAGAACTACAATATAGCAATTTTAACAAATCACAACAGTCGCAATATTATGAAATGTACAAGATACACAAACCATGACGTTTTACAGCACTGGAAGTAAACACAAGTCATCATCGGCGAAATGCTTTTATTTAATTCAACATTTTGGATAGGATTCTATACTATGAAAACATCCACAATTTAGAGCTTAAAACTTAAAACTTAAAAAATGAAATAATGCGTACGATTCAACAGAAAGAACATTTCACTTCTAAGATGCTAAAAGACAAGAAACCCTTGAAAAAGAGACACAATCTGAGTTTCAAGTTAGTGTAGAAGAATTTAAAGGCATCACGGAATTATACAAAATACATGACAAGATTGAGTACCAATTAATTGAAAATCCTAGCCCAGCGAATAAGACCTCAGATTAAAAATTTTTAAAAAACATCCACAACGCGGGAAGGAAAATTACAGAAGCGTCTCGAAAAGAATATGTAACCGAAAGAGAAAAAAAACGTTCAAATTGACTGCGTTGTATAAAAAAAATAATAATAACATGGCCACCGACAGTGAGAATTTGAAAAATAAATCGAGAAGAGAAGCGAAAAAAGATTATTTAAAAAAAAACAAAATAAAATTAATTGAAAAACTTTTAGACTAATTTTAAGATATGTTGTACTTGTATAAATAAACATTTAGACTGAGTGTGGTTTTTGAGTCTGGGGAAGGGGGGGGGGGGTAATGATCGATGATCGCTTTTTTTTGGACGTTTCTAAAAGGCAGCTTCTCATTGCCATTCCCTTTTCAACGGAAAATCATAAAACCTTCAAAAGCTCAGCAATCAAAAATTAAATCTCTCTCTTTTAATCTAAAGTTTTGTTTTCCATTTTTTTCTTTACATGTATAGAAGGGTTTTTTTTTTTTTTTTTAATAAGAATTTTTAATCAATCAGTATTTAAAATGCCACCATCGGGTTCCTTATTTTTGGGGAAGACAAATCCTTTTCTGGAGTTTGGAGTTTTTTTTAGGCGTATCAATAATGTTTAAAAGCATTCTTTACTGCATGCACACTTTAAATGTAACATAATTTAAGACATATAAAAGCTCTCACCAGAGAAAAATAATAAAACACAGAAACTATAAAAATATCAATAGATGCTTACGTGTTGACTGCTTTTTCTCTTCTCAAAATTTTCACTTGCTTTTCCGTTTTCCTAATATACTCATCGCTGTCAAAATCGTCACGAGAACGAAATCTGAAAGATAAATAAATTTATTTAGTATATGGGGTTTTTTAATACGTTATAAAGGAGCTTAATAGTGCCCTTTTTAGACATTGTGCAAACAATGTTCGAGGAATTATTAACTTGACATTTTCTGAAGATTTCATACCACATTCATAGTTTTTTATTTTATATTTTTATATTTCATTCTTTACTGTTTACAATGCTTTCAATTATTTTTTTTATTAATTTCCATACATGTAAGTATTTTTGAATTATATATATATTCATGTATAACTATATATATCAATATTTATAAAAAATATAGGATGTTATATGTTCAGAGTTGAGATACTAGCTTGCATTTTACCTTTACATTTTTATTATATCTTAGCATTTATTTGGTTTGCTGTATTTCATTTAATTTTATTTTGCTTTATAATAGTTCTTGGTCAATTAATTATTGTTAACAAAAAAATTTTCCTTTCTATTTTTTTGTGTGTGTGTGTGTGTTTAACGTAATGATGTCTTATCATACCAAACCTGCCAATAGTACTTTATAATTGAATTTAAAATAATGGGTGGTGATTATGACGCTTTTGCGCCTGTTGAAGTGTAAAGACGCAGTTTAGTTTGTGACTTTGTTATGTTGTTTTTATGTTAAATTTTCAAATGTTTTTTCATAAAGTTTTGCAACTATATACACCTGCCCTTAAATTTAACCTATTTTTCATGTATTGTTTGAATATATGCATGTATACTGGGTGATTAAAAAAATGTTTACAAAATAAAATGGCAAATCAGGCATACAACAAGGATGAAAGATCACACATAGGAACATAAAGTCGCAAACCACTTATTTAGTCACAAATACAGGGTCTTTCATCCTAACACAATTTGGGTTGACGTTTAATAAATAAGACATTTAACAGACCTTCTAGCCTTTGTTATTAATGTGATAGCACCAAACAAAAGTGGTAGATGTTTGCATTATACGCGCCAGTAGTATGGACATGACGCCCTACATTTTGGACTGTGATTATCAATTCATACGGTATCATGGTTTCCTTGAGCTAATGTTTTTACAGATCTTTTCGTGATGTTATCACATTTCATATAAAATAAGGTACATATCAAATGTAAATATGTGCGAGTAGTAAGTCAAAATTACGTCCATTTCTAATCACATCATAATATTAAAATATTTATTTGCTTAAAAGACGTTACAAAAAAACATTAAAAGTAAATTAAAAACTCTTATATTTGCATGTTTCAACTCATTTTCTGAGTCGTCGTCAGAATGTATAATAGAAAATTACAAATGCATAATGAAAAATGAAAAATGGAAAAAATCATCGAAAATAAACAAGTAATCATGTAACGCGCCCTATATTTTTGCGATTGCTCGTGTTCTCTCTATGTCGCGATGCCGTAATTTATCTAACCATTCAACCCATAAATTCGGGATACGAAAGGTTAAAGTATCGTTACAAACGCCTGAACCTCTTAAATAAATTTCAATGGACTCTCTTATGAATAATTGTAAATAAAAATTAGACCTGTAGATGATTTTACTCTCGTTAAAAAGTATTTTAATGTTCTCTATTTCATTTAGCCGGGAAAAAGTAGTATTACCTCTATTGTATTTTATGTCCGCTATATGTTCTTTACATCTGATATTGAATTTTCGTTGGGTTATACCTATATAATGATTTTTGATTCCTCCCTCCCTAATAAATGGAATCATATCAACCCCTGAGAGGTCATTTTTCTATTATACATTCTAACGACGACTCAGAAAATGAGTTGAAACATGTAAATAAAGAGTTTTTAATTTACTTTTAATGTGTTTTTATAACGTCTTTTAAGCAAATAAATATTTTAATATTATGATAAGGTACATATCGTTGCATTTCGATTACAATGTTTTAATTTTTCTCGAAATTATTACCGTAAACCCGGATTCAGTTAGGATGAAACACCCGGTATTTGAAACGAAATAAGTGGTTTGCGATATTATGTTCCTATGTGATTATTTTTCCTTGTTGTATGCCTGATTTGCCATGTCATTTTCTAAACTTTTTTTTTAATCACCCTGTATATACATACAGTGTGATCAATTCAAAAGATTACCCGTTAGTTTTTCTTATTACCCTTAAATCTGACGAATGTGGCAACTATTACAACACAGAAGTATAATTGTTTGAACCTTGTTTAAGTGAGGGAGACAATTTTGAACACTATTGGACAGTTACAACTTTATTTGTGAGGTAAAACAGAACTGGAGAAGCACAATGTTACTCAATCCTGTGATAATTTTACATTTGAAAAACATAATTTAATTCTAATATTTACATTATCATTCCTTACAGCAAATGTTGAAAATGTTCGCCACCAATTTGAATTCAAACATGAACACGTCGAACCAAGTTTTTGGACACACTTCGCAACATTGTTGGTATTATTGACGAGATTTCTTCCGTTATGATTTTTTTATGAGTTTTCAAAAATAAAAAAAAAATGAAAATGCTGAAAGAAGCAGACAATTTACTCAAATCATTTGCGCAGAATCGGATTAAAAATTACTAATGATGTCCACGCGAATTTATGTTTAAAAAACGAGTTTTCGCATTCAGAAAGTGAAAAAAAAACGATACTCGCACGTTATATATAGACATTTAATAAGTAATGATGTTGGAAAGTCTTGCTACATATATTATAGATGTGAATAATACAAAAAACAAACGAGTACTCTTTTAAATTGAACACACTGTATATGTACAGTACATATATATACATAGAAATGTGTATGTATGTTACTTATTAGATTTTGTAATATGTTACTGATATTTTTTTTGTGTGTGTGTGTGTCAAAGAAATTAAAAATATATCTTCTAATTTTCGCCATTAAATAAATAGTAGATTATTATTATTTTTTCACTTTAATAATTTAAAAACTGAAATAATATTTTTTCAAAATGAAAAATACAATTTCATTTTTGAGAAACAAACATTCATTTGGAGACCAAATATAGATTTATATCACCGAATATAAAGATTTTTTTATAGCATTTTTGTTTAGAATTTCCTTATTGAGTTAATTTTATATGTAACACTATTTATATGCGAGTTTATATTCTATAATTAAATTGAAGCACAGTGCTCGTATACAAAATTATGGTTTATAATCTTTACGTTTTAGATGTAACTTTGAATGCAATAAAATTAAGCAAAGTATATTGAAATTCAAAATAAAGAAGTTGCTTCAAAAAAGCTATACTTACGTAAGTTTCTGTAAGAAACCTTTAAAACTCATTTTTTCAATGTCATATGTGTAATAGTAACAGTCTTATAAAATAATAAACGCTTTAAAGCAAAAATTACTTTATCTTTAGCCCTTAGTAAACTTCCAGCAAGAAGATTTTCACTAGAACAAAATTAAATTGAAAGCATCTACCATTGTTAGAACAATAGCATGCAACAATGTCATTTGATAATGGAAAATATTAAACAGTTTTAACAATGCATTCAACAATGTATTAATTCTACAAAATGCGTTTCAACAATTAGGATTTTTTTCTTTTCTTTGTTAAAAAGATATTTTTTGAATCCACATTGTTTACGTCCTTACTCAAATCAAGGAGATTTTTACCAGAATAAAACTTAATTGTAAGCTTCTATCACTGTTACAGTAATAATCTGTACAACAATGATCTTAATAATGAATATTAACAGTGTTAACGAAGATTTAGTACCATATTACATGCTTTCGAACACATTTGCATTTTTTAAGTCTTTGTGAGAAATGTTAAATCATGTTTATAACGAAAAAATATACATTCGTCATGTGATTCTTTTAAAAAGCCCATAAAAGCAAAATACAAAAACAACTGACTCCATAAAAAATGAACAATCATTCATATGAAAGAGTGACTATTCACTCCCACCAGGGGTGAAAAAACGCACTCCTTTAGCTAGAGGGAATAGTTACTCCTCTAAAAGAGTAATTATTCACCCCTGTGTAGAATAAATATTCATTTCCCGGGAATGACTATTCACTCTTTCAGAGAGTCAAAAAATTCACTTTTGCTCAAAGTGAATATTCACTTTAAAGAGGTTGGTCATATTTTGACTCTCAATAGAGTGACTGTACTCGGATTCTTTTTGTAGCAGTTATTGCTAGATTACACACCGACAAACACACAAACAGACACGAAAAACTTTTCGAGTCTCCAGAGTAAGCCTCACTAGCGTTTCAGAAATTATAAAAAAAGAATATACATTTGCGTTTAACGTTTATTTCATACTGTTACGGCATTATTTCTTAAATTCATGGTATAACTCAGGAGTTACATGATATTTGTTTTGCCATTTGGCGTTTTCTATTGGTCTTTTGGTGATCTACTATGCATTACTGACGTGTGATAACATGCATTTAAAGTCGTGAAGTCTGTTTTTGTTCTGATTTGTTATCATGGGGAAGTTATAACATCTTTTGCTGATACTAATTGCAATATGATCGACTGGCGTTTTTTCTTTTGCTTTGTAAGATAGTCATTATTAATTTTGCAAACTATTAAAAGCATTATAAAAATCATTATAGCGTTGAATAGTTGTTATTGTGCAGTGCAAACGCTTTAAAGTAAGTACATAATTTAAAAGTATTACTTTTTGTGCCACTTTTGTTATGCAACTCAGAATGTGACATGATGTCGTTACGCCCAACAGAAATAGAAATAAATTTTCTCGCTATTTTTCTTTCTAGTAGATAATTAACAAAAATAAACTCATTCCAAACAAATTCCGAATTTCCGATCAAAATAAAAAGTCGTGTGTTAAAGGGTTAAAGAATGACTTTATAATGTTAAGATAATAAAATTGGACACATTGCATCGGTCTTGAAACCAACTTGAATCGTCGCGTCGATACGATAACAGCTTGTAACAGTCCGATGCGGCATATACACGCGCTTCTTTCAAAATATAAGGAATCGTACTGAGACAGAAATGGAAAACCTTGTGACTTAACTAAAATCCAAATTTTAAAACGCGTGCTTTATTTTTGACCACTACTAAATCTTTATATGATGTTCGAGAGTAATTTTAAATGGACATACTTGACCACCTAGCTCAATACTGTGTTAACGAGTGATTATTTAAACATTTTTTGTCATTTTATTTCAAATGTGTCTTTTCTATAATTTTTTTCAGAAATGTTTTTCAAAAACATCATACTCACGTGGATTTCTACGGATTACATGTACTCAAAAATTGCCAAATATGCATGCAATTGTGGTCTTAAAATTTAAAATACTAGGAGGCTCGGCCCCCTACGAGCTACGCTCGCCAACCCCCGTCCAGACACCGCAGACTCTAAATGCACGCTAATTTGATCGACTTTAAAAAGATTTCGAAAGATTGAATTATAATTTAAAAAACAGTGGCGATCTCCCTATAAACGAATTTCTATTCATTTCTCTTTGATTGGGGAATTTTAACGCCAAATCCGCTGCGGTACTACTTGATTATCCTGTCGACCAATTTCGCCAAATTGTATACATCGCCAAACCACTCGCCAAATTATACAAATTGATATAATTTTTATTTTAAATAACGAAAGAACAAATAAATTCGTACAACATTAATAAAAACACAAATAAAACGTCGAAATAAAAATAACTTGATGACGTATACACGTGTAACAACATTTCAAAATAAGCTAATATAAAAGGAATTAAGTAATGAGAGTCTTTGTCTCCTGGTATTTTTTAACAAAGCGAAAAGAAAGTTCTTTTAAATGAGACATTTTAAATTAATTCTCAAAATATCAAATAAATGTCTAGCGCAATTTCTAAATTTAAACTTTTTTGCAATATTATTTTGTGTTCATTTTATGTAATAACTATAATGTGACGTAAATATGACTTAATTTCTCAGGCTTCTAACGCATGTTAATGAATTTATTATTTTACAATATCCTTTCTCTTCTAATATTCACGTGTATACTTTTTATGACGTAATTTTTAATAAGTTCCTGCTTTTTATACATAATTATTTAATTCTAATTTGAAAGTTTTTTTCCTGTTTATAATAGTCACGTGTAAATAAATTTTTAATTTGAAGCAAACATTATTGCTTGCGCTTTTTATACAGTTGGCAACAGTTTAAATTAGTACAATTTTCTGAAATCTGTAAAAAATATCTCTAGAAATGCTGAAAATTTGAATTTAAAATAGAAATAAAACCTGAAAAAATGAGTCAAAATAAAAAAATTAATGCAATCTGCACTCCGGCAAATTCTAACGCATAAAATGATCTAAAAATGATAACACTGCCATGTATAGTTTTTGCTGCTATAAAACTTTTTTAGTGGAACGATTTTGTCCAACTTTAGCATTAAATAACTCTTAAAATAATTCTTCGATTTGAAAACTGTCTGCATCAGCGTGTTTATCAAACCTTTCTGTATAAAACCACTGATTTTCATATTTTTGTATGCATTATTTTTGTTAATATTAACGAAGAAAGGCCTCCGGTCACAAAAAAATCAAAACCGGCGGCGGCGGTGACAGCGGTAGTTACTTTTTTTTAGAATAGAGAGATTCACTTATAATTTTTAATAGAAAATCACTAACACTAAACCCATTTCCTGTTTACATTCAATTTAATTTAATTTAATTTTAGTTTAATTGATAGTATATTCAATATTTAATATTTTAAAACTGTATTTATGATATTTTACTAAAAAAAGTATGCAATTTACCACACATTTTAATATTATGAAATGTATTTTATGGAAGAAACGCCGCGGCGTTTACGAGTTTGAAAGTTAATTTTTTTGTCAAGTGCGGCGTTTACACTATTTGCGGCGTTTAAGATTTTTTCTTCTTTTTAGCGCGCGTAAAATTCGGATAAAGTAAAAATTCCCTAAGGCTGTTCTCAACTCCTCTGCTTAATAAGTGCAAAACGTTTTGACACATTTACAAATTCATTTTTTAACGGGAAGATATAAAATTGGAAAGCCTGACCATGGAAGCGATTTGGAATCGAACTGTGTTTTCCATTTTTTATCAATAAATTACCTATTGAGTTATAAGGGATTTTGATCACGTGACACGGCATTTTTCTTCCCGTACTGACTGGATTTTCTTCTTCCGTTGGGAAGTTCAGTTCAAAATGCCAACTTTGACAGTATTTTCTGAAAGATCTATTGCGTTAACAAGAAAACGGAAAAAACAGTTCGATGACACAGTTTCTGAATAATAGCATCTTTCAGTTTCATGCGTTTCCGAACGAAAAGGAATTAAAATTTATGTCAGAAAGTTGACCCTTTGGATTCCAGAGCAGCCTTAAAACTGTTTGTTCTCAAGCCCCCTACTCAACAACGCGAAACTTTCTGACTTTGCCGATAATGAAAACTGTGACATTTCCGATGATGATACCGAACCATACAGATGGACAAAGAAAATTTACAACTCTTCTACTCAGATATTGATGTCTCAGATTTATTCGAATAGAAACTAAAAAAGACTAAAGTGGGTGCGATGTAAAAAGCGTAAAAAAGCATGCTAAGTGGTGTCCACCATTAAAAAAAATGTAGTGCGCCTAAGGCGAAGGGTCCTCGTCCCGCGCTCTGGATGGTTTTAATACCAATTGACTTCACCTTAATTAAATAAAAAAAATACATAAAAATATTTAAAACCGGATTTAAATATTTTAAATAAAATTTTAGAATCATAAATCATTAAAAATGAGACACCCTAGACGTTTCAGAAAACTTTGATTAAAGTTAGTTCAATGAGACACTGTCGACAAAAGTAGCGTCCCAATAGGTGCGGCTATTACGTTATTTTTAAGCTCATTCAGAGCGATTTTCAGGTGTGCGGCGTTTACGACGGGTGCGGCGTTTCTTCCATAAAATACGGTATTTTTAATACAGTACACAGCATATGTTTCTGAATTTTCAGCAGTTAGATTTTGTTTTTTATCGTTTAAAGCTCTTTGAATTCATAAAATGTTCTTTTAACATCAATCGATGTTACTGGACATTTTATGAATTACTTTGTTACAATTGTTTCCACTTCAATTAGTAGTTCACCCCCATCAACGTCCAAAAAATCCTTTTCTTATCATATTCTTAAAACCTTAGTTTTAATTTTAAATAAAACTTAATTTCTCTCTGGTTTACTAGAAAACAAAAATTCTGCTTTTTCAGAATTCAGTGCCGCCCTCAATTAAAAAATACACGTATATATATATATATATATAAGTATAGATAGCGCAAAATATATTTCAGTTTTAATATTTAAGATACATGCTTTTATTTTACATAAAATGACATCATTTACATCAGCTGAAGAACTCCGCATTTACGATCCGGTCTTAAACAACATATATAGAAATGTATGCATAGGACGTCACTATCTCGGAATAATACGCAAACTCCTCAAAAAGCGGTGACGTCTTTCAAAAAACTCGACAAAAAAATCGGTTATCTAATGATTCACAGGCCTTCACTTGTTTGTAACATTAATATAGATACTTAAAATTAAATATAGTTTATAATAGCGCCTTGTTTTATCAGAAATAATCCATTTATATTTTTTCAAAATTCGGAAAATGTTATTACACACGGATTAATAAAGTTACATTCTTTCAGCTTTTTGATAGGAATTAAGTAACTGCGGAGAAAATAAGTCACACGAATATTCTTTAAAATACTTTTTTATAGCAGATGATATTCTTGGCATAGCACTTATTTTAATTACAATTTTTTCTTTCCGTCGTAGGAGAAAACGGCAACAAAAAGATATAGTAATCCTTTATTTTCCCTTTAATATTTAGAGAAAGGGAGTACTTCAGTTGCAACCATTACGGAAATGGTATTAAAATTACGAAAATATTTATATCTAAAAAATAAATTAAGATGCAGTTTTCAAACAAATTTTGTCTCTATACGACGGTGTAAAAATTGAAAATGTACAATGTTTAAAAGTTTAAAATATTGCAATAGATTATCAGCATTTAACTGTACAATGATGCACCTGCTTCCTTTTACGAGTTGTTTACGGTTAGGTGCAACATTATTTTGTAGTGACGACATTTTAATTGCTGTCTGAAAGAAATAGCATATCGGGGGTTAAAAAGAAAAAAAAACCCTTCAAAGTATGAATTAGTGCATCTTGACAACGTTTTTATGGATAAACAAAAAATTTTGAATATATATTAAAAATATTCTGCATTTTAATGTACTACTATTAAAAATTTACTAGTCTTTTGCAGCATTTGTGTATTTTTAAAATTAAGATAACTCTTTTTTTTTTCCCGGTCATACAGCCTAACGTCCATATAAATTTAGATTTCTGCATACATATTTTCCCCGTAAGTTACACTGTTGAAATTAATTGAATAGTAAACTTTTAAAATAATCTAGTTTTAAATCAAAACTTTTTTATTAACCATTAAAAATATAGATTAAGAAAAATTAATTTTAGACTTTTTACTGAAAATCAGTCATACCTAAAAAATCTTAACAGTTCCTGTAAATACATAAAAATAAATCATGTTAAGCACGCACATGTGCTCATTATCAAAAACGAAATTTTATAACAATCCATATACCTTACGTCCTCAATTCAGTATTATTTACCAGTATTACTTATACGCCAGAATATGAATACTACTTATACTTATATTGGCGCGATTTTTGTCTGTCGCTAATGTCATATACGCACCGTGTACTTAACTTGCGCCAAAATGTTGTTATTTTGCTTGATATGGTAACATTGATATAGATGATATGCTAACTAGGTTTTCGCTAAACTGGCGTTGGAAAAAAAATCGCGCCAATATGGGAGGTATATGACATCTGTGCCTATTCTTTAATCAAGGAGAAGCACAGTGCATTTCTTGTGTAAAATTGTAGTTTATTATTTTTAAGTCGTGGATGTAATTTTTAACGCAGTGAAATTAAGAAATGTATGTCGAATTTCAAAGATAAAGAAAGCGTTTCAAAAAAGCTATACTTACGTAAGTTTCTGTAAGAAACCTTTGAAACTCATTTTTCTCAATGTCATGTATCAAAAAGATATAATCTTATAAGATAATAAACGCTTTAAAGCAAAAATCACTTTATCATTAGATCTTAGTAAACTTCAAGTAAGAAGATTTTTACCAGAACAAAATTAAATTGAAACCATCTATCATTGTCGTACAACAATGTTATTAGTTAATGTAAACTAAAAAAAAAAACATTTTTAACAATGTATTGAACAATGTATTAAATGCGTTTCAGCAATTAGAATTTTTTTTGTTCTTTGTTACAAAAATGTATGTTTTCTTAGTCCACATTGTGTACCTTCTTACTTCAACCAAGAAGATTTTTACTAGAACAAAACTTAGTTGAAAGCTTCTATCATTGTTACAGCAATAATCTGTACAACAGTAATTCTTAATAATGAATATTAAGGGGTTAGTTACCCTTTGAACCAATAAAGTACATGGAAAAGTGACCTCTGTAAGAATTGCAGTCACTCATTAACTAATTGACTTCTAATTATAAAATTTAAAACACATGTTAGGAACGATTTATTTTATAAATTTAAGTTGTTGAAAAAGGTATACACATATATAATTTTTTTTAATTCATTTTTAAAGATAATACAATTTTTACGAAAGAATTATTCTTGCATGCATTGCGCACATGATTTTTTTCCATTTGAATGGATGAAACAAGCCAAGATTTTTTTTTTTATGAGTAGAGATATAAAGTGTTTTCAAAATGAACTACTGTGAAAAAAAATAAAACTTGTAGATCCCGAGAAAAGAATTTATTTTTAAAGAAATTCGAAATATCGAGATTTTTTAATTACAAAAGTAGTCTTAAACTCTAAACTTCTTACTTGAGAAACATAATAATAGGTCGTTTTGTGCTTCTGCATGTTTAATACATTCACCGAAAATTTCGTGAAATTCTAGGTAACCGTTTTTCAGAAATCGTGCGCGCAATGACCAAAATCGCTGTTTTGAGAAAATGGACATTAAAGATTAAATTACCCCTTAATCATATAGTAAAAGCTCAAAGTGATTTAGACATAACTTCTGTTCTAATGCGAATTTTTGTGTGGAGTTTGTTTTTAAATGTTCCTAAAGAATGATATTTAATTATAAGCTATTAAAAAAATTATACATTTTTAGACAGTTTAAAGGTTACCTGACCCCGTAACAGTGTTAACAAAGGTTGAGTACTGTATTAAAACGTGTGAACGAATTAGCATTTTAAAAAAGTCTTTGTTAGAAATATTAATTCGCGTTATAAAGCAAAAACATACATTCGTAATTAACGTTTACTTACGTCAATTAGATAATGATGGTTATGATGTTAAGATATAAAAATCGTTCAAGTGCGAGTATTAATCGCCCACAAAGGGCTGCGTACAATAAATATATTAAATAGTCATAGGGATATCACAAAAAATCGTTGCTAAAAGAATAATAATTGGTAATCTAGGTTTTGAAAGCCGATAACGCATGGAGTACTCTTCTCGTGTTTTTATGTATGACCAAACCGTCCATGTCTTTAAAGGTTAATATCTCGACTAGCTTTCGACAAGTTCTTTCGAAAATCGTTATGAACAATCTATATATATATTTCTCTTACGTAGCGCTAAAAAGAGCTGTATTTGTAACTTGTTATTTGGCAACAGCCAAAGGGACGATTTGCAGTAATTAAGTTAAGGTCACATGTCTCAACCCACTCAGCAAATCAAAATCCAGACAGAATCTCTCTTTTAATACATGAATGGCAATACATGAATGGCAATTACTATTGGTCCGTACGGTGACGCGAGTAATACAGCTAATCAGCTTTTTGATCCAAGGTTGTATTTAGCGTTGTATTTGGTGAGGATGGCGAGGATGGCCGCCCAGGGAAACCCAGCAAATGCTTTTGAGTTTTAGTGCAGTCCCTGGGGGAAGACACAAGAACCGAACCGTCCCGCTTTCCGATGCCGAAAATTTATTTTCATTTAACATTATGTACATTTCCAATCACAATTGGTTACCCAATTTTTCTGGGCGAACCGGGTCTTTACACTTTTAATACTTAAAAAAACAATAATGAAGTAATAAAATATAAATGATGTATGACAATAAATGCACTAATATTTAAACATCCAAAGATAATAAACCATGTGAACATCCACAGATGGCACCCAGATCCACAACAAAACACAATAATGAAATAATAAAATAATAAAATATAAATGATGAATGATGTATGACAATAAATGCACCAATTTTTAAACATCCAAAGATACATAAGCCATGTGAACATCCACAGATGGCACCCAGATCCACAACAAAACACAATAATGAAATGATAAAATATAAATGATGAATGATGTATGACAATAAATGCACCAATATTTAAACATCCAAAGATACCTAAGCCATGTGAACATCCGCAGATGGCACCCAGATCCACAACGCCAGGGAAAGAAACACACATATGAATTGGGTTATACTTAATTGCAATTATGCCCTAATAAATACTGTTTTCAAAAAACCACAGGACTCAATACAATTTTAATTAGAATGAGGTTCCTGCCTGGTACATCAGAGAGCAGTCCTCCCCTCAGTAGGGGAGTGGATTAGAGAAAAAGTGTTCGTTATTTTCTAGGAACTTCATGCATTCGCAAATCCGATTTAGCAGTAGCGGCCTATCCAACAGGTAGACCAGCCAATCTTTTAGTGACATGTATTGCGGCTTTTTAACATGATAGTGTGACGTGAGTGTGCAGTCTAATATGTAATGTAATGAATTTGCCAGTGAACCACAGATGCATAATGGTGAGTCCCTTTTGTTTATTGTATATAAGTGTTCTTGAAATAGTCCGTGGTTTGTCAAGAATATGTACAAGTATCTATTATGAATAAAAAAGCGGGATGAGACTTCTGGGACGAAGTCTATTGTATAGCGACCCACCGCTGCTGTGATCCAACGCTGCTGCCACTTTTCTTGTAGTCTTCTCTGTAATTCACGTTTCAGTGTAGATGGTGGCAGTGGCAAAATGTTGTTGGTATTGTATCATCCTCTGTTGCTGATCGTTAGCGAGCAGGGGACCGAGCCCCCTAGTTCCTTTATATTTCCGCGACGATAAGTACCTGGAACGCCCCTTAACTTCTTTGCTCAGCGCTCGCAAAGTGAAATTTGTGTGTAACGAAAAAGTGCAATTTTCTCAAAAACTATGTGACCTAGGGTAATTGCTTTTTTCCAGCAAGGTTTTAATAAACATCTACTACCCCTAATTTTATCCTAATTTTCGTTTCAATAGATTCGGAAATAAAGGGAGGGTGGGCGCATATTTTTGCATTACATTTTCGACGATAGCTGTGAAAATATACCTAAAATTTATTAAAATGTATGTTTGAATTCGGCGTAACGAGAACTTTCGCACGATATATATATATAAAAGAGAGATTTTTATTTTCAAGTAAATTAATTAGTTCCCAACACTTTTCCTAAATATATTTGTGAATCGTTAATAATCTATAAATATGTGGGTCAATAGCCTTTATTACTTCTGCATAATTTAAACTTTCCATGCTCCATAATTTATGCAAAAAATGGCTGTGATATGTGGACACACGGACACACGAGTAATTTTAAAATGTTCCGTTTTTACTTTTTGAATATGGGACCCTAAAAATGGGAATTCAATCTCTAAAAACATAGTTACTCAAACACAATGTGTCGAAGTTATACCTTAACCCTTAAATGCCGGGTTTTTCAAAAATCATTGTAATAATGTTTTTCGGCTTTCATTTTTTAAATAAATCATGGGAAAAATACTGAAAAAAAACATATTTTGTTTTAAGTATGATTTGCGGCTAAAAGACTGTTCGTTACTATACGGCAGTACTGGTCTTCAATTGAAAAAATAATTTTCCTTGATAAAATTCTATAATGTTAAACACACAAGAATATTAGGAACTATAATAAGAAATAAATTTTACTTGCTCACTGCAGAACAAAATAGGGTATTTCGCAAGCTTCCAAACAAAACAAAAAGAACATTTAGCAACAATTTGAAACAGAAATATATCTTTATTCTTAAACAGCACAAGTGTTGCCATCTACATGTTGAAAATCGATTTAATAATATTTTCAGAATGTATTTTATTGGCGACATTAGGCATTATATCTACAATATTATTCTAAGAGTATTTTAGACCCTAATTTGGGTATGTTGCCGAAAAGCCACACCCGGCATTTAAGGGTTAACTTAAATGCTCTACAAAAGAATCAGATACAAGTGTTGTTTTCGTGAAGAAATCAACTTTTACAATTGATTTACAGTCAAGAATATGTGCTTATACATCATGTAACTTACCACAAACTTAATGTATCATATAACTGAAACATCTGTCTATTGTTCCTTCTACACTAACTGGCATACGTTCATCTCCTATATCGTGACGAATTTCATTCAGTAGATCGTTGATAGAAACTTATAAAGAATATTCTAGAGCTAAAAAGTTAATAAAAGTGAAAATATATTTTTTAGGAAACACTCTTTTATAAGCAATCAATATTTATCTCAAAAATCACACCAAATTTCTTGATTGGGATTTATATAGTTCCAAATCATTTCTGTTAAAATTCATTAATTTGGCGTGCGTCCCGATTACTGAAAATTTGCCGTTTTATTTACGCTTGACAGAAATCTTGAACAAGATATGCGTATCAGCTGAACAATATATGTGTATCCTATTTGGATAAAATATTTCTAGTACTCATAGAGATTTTATCACATGGGGACCTGCTTGCGTGACGAAAATCAACACATTTTGGTACATGTTTCTATCTGGCCACAATAATGTCAAGGTATCAGCTTTAAGAGATGTTTTCGTGAAATAATCAACTTTTACAATTGATTTACAGTTATGTGCTTATACATTAAGGGAGGTAGTTGAGGTATGATACACCTTTTTTTACTAATTTTATACAACCCTTAGAAACCTATTTTTAAACAAATTTTTCGTGTTTTCTTATAAAGTGACCTTTCATTCGTTTATTAAAAATAATGTGAATTTAAAAAATAATCATTCAAA
Organism: Maratus speciosus; assembly: GCA_963932465.1. Taxonomy (NCBI): domain Eukaryota; kingdom Metazoa; phylum Arthropoda; class Arachnida; order Araneae; family Salticidae; genus Maratus; species Maratus speciosus. The sequence goes on along the minus strand of OZ010799.1, from coordinate 280,305,341 downwards.
AAATATATCCCAATTATTGTGAATGGTTACTACTGTATCAAATCTCCCCATTGCTGGGGAGGATTGATACACTAGCAATTGAGATTTGATACATTGTTATGTAAATTGAAAAAAAATGCTGACAATTCAATTTATGTGTCATACAATTTTTTATGATAAATCTTCAAATATTTAAGTAAAATTTAAAAGAAATGACGTTGACATATTTTTGTTTCAGAAATTAATTTTACAAAAATATTTAAACAATTGCTATTATTTAAACAATTTTATTAACATACTTTTTAGAAAATAAATAATGAAAAAAAAAACCTAGAGATCTTGCTGCAAGGAAAAATGAAGTGAACATTTCTGATTTGCAAACAATTTAACATAAATTTAGCATATTTAAGATTTCATTAACCCTTTCAGGTCAAAGCATTTCCAATGCTAAAGTGTTGAATAAATGAATGGCACCGGAATTTACCAACAAATTTAATTGCAAATAAGAAAAGGGCTATATTTCACTTTCATATTAAATGGAAAATATTTTATAAAATGCTGGTGCCAATGTGGCGTTTGGGAATTAAAATTAAGTGGTTTCACAAACATACCACCACCCCTGAAATGGTTAAAAGAAAAACTAATAACTCTACCATTGTGGTAAGTAAAATCGGGTAGATTTAATGTTTTTTTTTTTTTTTTTTTTTTTTTTTTTTTTTTTTTTTTTTTTTTTTTTGTCTTTCGTCAATTATAGAAACATCTTCCTTTTCAGGCCATTTAAACTTTTTTCCTTCTACATGACGAGCAAAACGAACTGACCATCTATCATCGCACTGCTTTTCTATCTAACCTACATAATGTCTATGAATAGTCTCTTTGTTCTTCCTTAACAATTTCAGTAGCTATTGCTGTAAAACAATAATGAATATTGCAGTCCTATATTAGTTTACAACTTAAAAAAAACTATTAAATTTCAAATATACAAGTGTATTATTTCTCCCCAGCACTAATGTATCATTTCTCCCTATCATGCCTTATTGTATTTTCAATCACTTTGTATAAATGCAGTTGCAAAATGCCAATCTGTTTTCTGGTAAAACTCACCCTAATAATGTGCGTTACAAATTAAAAAAATTACAAGATATTATCTACACAATAATAAGAGTTATGAAAGAAAATCATTATTGAAAAAAAAATTACATTGACATTCCACAAGTCTTCAAAACTAAAAGAAAAAAAAAAACGTTGTCAGTTCTTCACTGCTAAGTCCAACTAATGATGACCTCTGCTAATAAAAGAAGGCTTTATATCTGTTAGAATGGCTGTTAATGCATTTGTTGAGAAACATTGTCAATGTATAAACCCTCCCTATGTACCAAACCTCCCCTACCTCCCCTATGTAATTTACCAAAAACTTAATGTATCATATAATTGCCACATTTGTCTATTGTTCTAGCTATAGTAACTAGCATACGTTCATCTCTTATATCTTGACGAATTTCATTTAGTTCATCGTTGATAGAAATTTATAAAGAAGTGAATATTCTAGAGCTAAAAAATTATTAAAAATAGTTGTTTTAAGAAACACTCTTTTATAAGCAATCAATGTTTATCTCAAAAACCACGTCAAATTTCTTGATTGGAATTCATGTAGTTCCAAATCATTTCTGCTAAAATGCATTAATTTGGTATGCACTCCAACTATTGAAATATTACTGCCTTTTATTTACGCTTGACAGAAATAATGAACCAGTGAATGTATTAAAAAACATGTGTTTTGTTTCTTTTTTAAGATGGCGTAATGAAAAAGATTATTTAAACTATCTATTCAAGATTTCTAAATTGTTTTCTCAATGTATAATCACAATACAGAGTGTCCTAAAATTTCCCGTACTGACGACATATGTATTTATTATTCACAAAAGAACAAACATTAAAGCGATTACTTTTATGCTAATGATAAAAAGTACTTTTAACATCACGTAGGAAAAACTACTGAACTTACATTTATAATAAATGTACAAAATGTCCAATGCCTTCTAGGGGGCAAAGCTGAACTTTTTGCGCATGTTTGTAGAAATGCGTTTTAACATGCTGGGAGTGACTTCTTGTATCCTTTGAGTAATGGCAATTTTCAGATACTCTATTGTTTGAGGATTATTTCCATAAACTTTTTTCTTTAAATATCCCCTCACGAAAAAGTCCGGGATGCTCAAATCAGGGGATTGAGCTGGCAAAAGATTTTTTGAAATGAGTCTATTTCCAAAATATTCTTCAAGCATGTCCATGGTTTCATCATTGTATGAATTGTTGCACCATCCTTTTGGAACAAAGAATTTCGTTCATTCACTTCTATGAATACAACAAATAGCTGGATAAGTTCTCTTAAGGGGGTTCTGCCTTTTTTCCTCGTGGAGGAAGGTTGAATTTGTGGTTGTCCTAAGGAAATAACGTCATTTTTGTGATCATTTGAGGTCATGCCGGCAAAAGCCGTAGCGAATACCTCATAGAATACCTCATATAACTAACTAACTAACTAAAATAACTTCTCTTAATCAAAACTATCAACAGTTGATTCGAAAAACAGAAGTCTAACTATCCTTTTGCGTGATACACTACACCATACGCCAATTTTTTTGAGAATGTAAAAGATTGGTGTAACAACTTTCGTCGTTCCACTCCTGTTCTTGTCTTCCTCCGAACCTGTATTACGAAATCGTGGAACGAACCGATATAACCTATCTTTAGTCGGTATTGGATCATCTGGATATTTATTTCGCGAAATATCTTTGCACCATTCAAACGATCTAATAAGTTTCGAGCAGCGCAATTCTCTGAATGCGTTATAAATATATTTCACTATGAAGAACTAAATAACATAGAACTTTATTCTCGCACGAATTAAGTGCGAAAAGAACCAAACGATAAAAACTCAAAAATTGATGCAATGATAAGCAAAGGATAACATCTAATATTAAAAAAATCGCGGACAATGAGTTCTTTAAGTTGGAGTACGGGAAATTTTAGGACACATTGTATGTACCTAATGTTAAACTATTAAATGATAAGAGTACAGAAAATAACTATTACACTCATTATTTTTACCGGAAACGTCAGCGAGGCCTTACTGTAAAGACCCCAAAAGTTTTAGTAGGCTTGTGTTTGGCTTCTGTGTTTGTATGTCTCGCGATAACTGCCGCAAAAAAACCCAACAACATCCGTTTAGTCAGTAATTCGGTAGGTATGTTGGTGTGCGGCAGCTAGAATTAGCTGTATAGTTTTTCGTTAAATTTGGTACATTCGTTGGAAAAATAAAGAAGATTTTCTTTTATACCATGACGCTTTACAATGACAATTCAGACGATTTTGAAATTTTCATTGAAAGCAAATTTGGCGCATTGGGATAATTGGTTTAAATGTTAAAATATAGATGTTAAAACTTTCAAATTAAAGTTTTAAATTAGTGCGATTAGATTGAAATTTTGTCAATACTTATATCAAAAATTATTATGCATATATTTTTTTATGCAATTTTGTGTATATCTTCGAAAAATATAAAGTATTTAACTTTTCAATTTTGGATTTTTGACATTAATTTAATTTACCTTTTTATCAGTTCCTTTAACCGTTACTTAGTAACAGTATTTAATACTTGAGGAAAGAAAGAAGATGTATTAAAATAATTGTAATGAATGGTTAAAAAAAGGCGGATTAAAGAACTAATTTTTTGTGATTAAATTTCATCATCAAGTAAGAAGTCACTCTGTTGCGCCAAATCACTCTTTTAAAATACAGCAGTTGTTAGTTGACCCGGTTACGGAAGTTCTTAAACGGAAATCTGAAGTACATATTAACAAAAAATATACGAAATGCTTCCATAATGACAAATAATCTCAGCTATACAAGGCAAGAAAAAAAAAATACTGAAAGACAAACGAGATATTTTAAAAGAACTGGTCCGTATGATCAACATTACATCGTATGATAGTACCTGTGATTGAAACGTAATTCCCAGTGTTAGTAGATATCTATTACAATCAGACTCAACAACTTTTCATGCTATTTTCCAACAAACCGTTTATTTGAACCAATTTCCAAAATCTGGGAGCACGGCAGTGCGTCCACCAAGTTCGCACAAGCCGTAAGCTACCTTTTCCTGAACCATTTTGGCATACTTTTCACACCTTCATAACGTCGTTTTAGGGCGAGATATAGAAATTTTTCTTTTATACACATGTTCGTATGATCAAACTGAACTAAGGTTGTACGATTTCATGTTTCTATATTTAGTAGTTTTCGAAATATTAAATTCCAAAAAAGCGCATTTTTGTCACTCACTCTCTTCGCATCATCAAATAACTAATGTACTTCTAAAAGTCGTAGAATCTTGAAATTTCACAAGCAAGTCGGCTTTGTAGCACAATTAACCAGAAAAATCTGAAAACACAGAATTTCCGCCTCTAAACCCTTCAAACAGGGGGTATTGATTTGGCCGTAAACAGTTCCTCAACACATTCAATTGTGCCAATGTTGGTCGCCAAAACCCGGTTACAGAGTTTTGAAGGGGTCACGTAATTTCAAGCAGAATAAAATTTTATGTATATGCTTTTCCAAAGATGTTAGTTAAATAGAAAAAATGAATATACCTAAATATTTTAATCAGTATAGGTTATAATATATTTACGATATTAAAACAATAAAACATTTAACAAAATATAACCGCAATTCGGTACGTTTGCGATATAGTAGCCTTGGCGAAATAGAGAAAATAGCCTTAACGAGAAAATAAATTTGATAATAACGTATTTTCTGGCAACCTATTTACTGTGTCATATACACAAGCAATTTTTTCCATATGTATACAATTTATTTAATCTAAGTGTGGTGTCTGAATAGTGACATTTACTCCATGGTTTCTATTAATATCCTGAGCGAGCTAAATTATGAATATACTGTGTATGAGATTATAGAATAAGTACTGTATATTAATGGATATGTTTAGGTGATATACCGATTGAGCATACAGTGAAATATGTTATATTTATTCGTGTAATTTATGTCCGTGTTGTCTTAGTAAAGTAATGTGCATCCGTGTTAAAACCTTGTCTTCAATTCTAAGTAGATTAATACCCACGCAAACAGGGTAGGACACTAAGGAACCCGTTTATTTATTTTTATATACCAACATAAATAATTTGTATATAAAAAACAATATTTTATAGATGTATAAATAAAATGTTTACATGTATATAAATACATATGTAAATAGCATAAAAGTTCAACAGATTTGTTTTCGTAGTTGTTTATATCATTTGGCAACATATCTCAGTTTCTAAAGTCCGAATTGCGCCAAGATTTTTTTTAAATGCCAAGTTCCCTATAGTGGAAAAATATCCTAATTCCATATGAAAGTTTAAAAATCTCCTTTTAATTAAATGAAATGTGTAACTAATAAACTGTCTTTAACGATGTGCGACAGATGCGGCGTCCGAAGTCCGCTGCTAATGTTATTATATTGTATTATTACCTTACTTACTGTTAATTTATTGTTAATTTTAAACCTGTAAAAGAAAGAATATAGTTATAGATAAGATATGTTAGTCGCCAAAACCCGATTACAGAAAATTAGCCTGAGTTATAAAGGTGTTACATGATTTCAAGCTGAATGAATTTTTATATGCTTTTCCATTGTTTTTTTTTCTGCACCCATTCCTCCATGTTTCGTGCTTTTGGATGCAGGAAAATACAATTGTAAACCTATCAGTCAACCAATAAAATTAGGTCTTCAGGTGGTTTCTACCAAGATATGACTTAACAGGCCAGTTGCATTTTAATATGCTAATCTAGTTTTAACTAATCCTAAAAATTCAGGTGTAAACTCGATGAGGTGATGGTGTGTGCAGACGCCTCCCGGTCTGTTATAAATGTCGGAATCAATCTCAATAGCACTCTGGTCTATCTGGCAAATATCCGTCCTATTCCGTTAGTGCGCTATTCCGTTAAGTGCGCTTTAGTGAGGTTATGAACTTTATGCATATGCATCATACATACTATACATATGCATATAATACGTAATACATTTGCATCATACATATTATAAGTATGTGTATAATACATAATACATATGCATCATTATGATGTCAGAATAAAGAAAAAATTTTTGTCGCCAAATTTGAGAATTGACATGATATATTACCAAGTTTGGCGACACTTCGCTAAATGTCGTCAAGCTTTGCGTGTATTTGACGCTAGTGGCAATTTTTCAATAAGTTAATTATTAATGCGAGCCATCTATTTATATTTTTCCGCATATCATCTGAATAGTTATATGGTATAACGTACGAATATTTCCAAAGTGCCAATAGTTTCGTCAGTGCACAAAACCTCTGCTATTGTTATTATATTGTACTGTTATTACACTTACTGTGACTATGTTGTTCATCTTTACTCTTCTAAAACTTCTGTATTATATAAAGAGAATTTACGGCATCTATTAAAGCACCGAAACTGCCAGTTCTCCTTATGATTATTATAATTCTATAATATGTAACCTGTTAATCGATATGTACGTTAGAATGAATCTTCCATAATCCGGTTCCTCGCATTTTTGTTTTCAGTTTTCGAATAAAATTAGCTAAAATCTTAAAACCATGGCACATTATTGACTAATTCTTCAACACGATCTGATGAGAAGAATGATAGATTTTCAAATGGATCATGGCAGTGAGCTCGTAGACCTTCTATTCTTCCGTAATCGAGTCTATTGAAAAGGTTAACGTGAAACAAAAATATATTAGCATCGATATGGTTTAATGTAAATGCATATATTGTCAAAGGATTTCATAAGAACCATTTCACTTGTACCCAATCGTATCAGTTAAAATACAACAATTGGCAGTGATCCCAACTAGAAAAGATTTCTTAATAGGATTAAAAATTTCCGCATTAGAGAACGAATCGTAACTGATAAGGAAACATGCATAAGTGAGTTAAGAGACATTTGTCACGAAAGATGAAATACATAACAGCACAAAATATGTGATGTGCTTCCATGATCGTAAAGAATTCTTTATTTCTCTATCAAAAGCTTCCGACTTGGCGAAAGAATGAGCAATTAAATTAAATTATGAATAACAGTAACATGATGCAACGTTTAACATGCAATTAATAGAGTAAATACTGCTTGCTAGAGGCGGCTAGTACTTTAATTCAAAAAGAAATAAAGTATAAATTTGTAAAGCTCAATAAAATAAATTTAGGTATTTTTACGTTAGCCGGGCGCAAGTGGCAAAAGGCCAAATACTGCTCCCAACTCCATTGTACATATTGCATTCATTTCATTTAAAAATATAAACTTTTCAGTCATCTCATTCAAAATAGATGTATTTCCCTCATTTTATTTAATAGAATATTTAACATAGAAATAAATAAATGAATAAATAAGAAATAATAACATAAACCAAAATATTTTATTGGAAAATCAAAGCATTATTTCTAATTTTTCACATGTGAAAAATGAAAACTGCTATTGCCGAAAAAACAAAATGCTAATGAGGAGATTTGCTCCCGGCTAACATAAAAGTACTGAAATTTAAGTTTTTTTATATATTAATATAGTTTAGAAAAACAAACTTGAAAAAACATACAGAAAGTAGTGATATCCCAACAAAAAGTTTTCGGTAAAAAAAAGCGCCAAGTTCTCCTTAATGTTTCGGCCAGAAAACGTAGTGATATCTGAAGTTCGCAGAAGTAAAAGGCCAAACATCACAAATCTTTCATTGAAAATGGCTTCCTACGACTTGGCCGTTAATGCCTTCGAGAGGGCTTTTTCAAATTTTAAAGTATGTACAAATGAGCTACATGCCAACAACATTTTTGATTATTTTAGGCATTTTGTGGCACAAAGTACAGAAATAAAATACACATTTAAAAAATGCATTTAAACCACTTCAGTCTATTTAAATGCTTAGAAGTTAAAAATAACAAAACACTTGTATTCAGAAGATAATATCCCTAATTACTAAAACATAATTAGTATCAGCTTTTAACAGTTTATAAATCGAATACCTCTTAATGTCTGCAAACAAACTATAATAAATGTTCAAGCGAATAAAATCTCTTTCGTCACTGCACAAGATTTCAATATTATATAATAAAATATAATATAACATATTGTGAGATTTGAAGTAAGTAAATTTTGTTTTATTTCTTGGGTTTTACGTTAATGAGTTTAGCTTTAGATCGTACAAAATGGCAATTAAATCACAAGTGGACTAAATGATCTGTAATTAAAAATAATGTTTGATGTAACTGAATGGTATTTATCAGAAGTCTTTTACTTATAATGTCTTTATTACAGGGATGAGATTTCCGCTTTTTTGCACACCAGTATATTATTAGAGAATATGTTGTTCTGCTAAATCGCAAAAATGTTCCGATTAAATAATATAACATTTTCTCTAACAAAATACTGGTGTGCAAAAAAGCGGAAATCTCAACCCTAGTCTTTATGTGAATTTGCCTCTTTGCATTTTTATATTACTTTTAATATTTAAGTAATTGATAAATGCGTAATTTATAATCATTAATTTTCAAATGCTGTAGAAGGCATTAACGGCCAAGTCTCAGGAAGCCATTTTCAATGAAAGATTTGGGATGTTTGGCTTTTAACTTCTGCGGAACTTCAGATATCACTACTTTTTCTGTCCGAAACATTAAGGAGAACTTGGCGCTTTTTTTTTACCGAAAACTTTTTGTTGGGATTAAATTTTCCCTGTGACATAAAAAAAGCCGCCCAATTTTTATCGTTACATACCTGTAGCGTACACCAGACCTTATAAAGACATAAATAGTTATAACATAGACCCTTTAGAAGTTGTATTTGCTATTATGAAAAAAATGTCCGTATAAGCAACATCTCTTTTCGCTTAATTAAGCAGAGAAAAGGGTTATGAAATCTCATTTACAAGAGGTATGAATATTTATTTACTTACCTGTTAAACATTTGCTGTAAACTAGTCAGTCATTCGACCATTTTTATAGAAAACGCTTATATAGCCGAATTTTATCTTTATTTTGACTATAATATCTTATACTATAATGCGAGCAAAAATTGTTTGTGTATGTATGTGTGTGTATGTATAGTTTATCTTAAAAACGGCTCTAAAGATTTTGACGAAATTTTGTATTTTACCATTATTGGGCATGATAAGATCATTGGGCTAGGTCACGTTTTCGTGAAAATTCGATTAGTGGGTCATTTTGGGCCATAATGGGTCAAGGTCAAGCTAATTATATTTAAAAAACTTCTCAATCGATTTTGACCAAATTTTATATCCAACCGTTTTTCCGCACGAGAAAACAATTGGCCTAGGTCACATGTTCGAGAAACTTCAATTAGTGGATCAGTTTTGGGTCACTATGGGTCAAGCCAATTTTATCTAAAAAACGGCTCTAACGATTTTGACTAAATTTTGTATTCTATCGTTTTGGCTTACGAGAAGACCGATGGGCTAAGTCACATATTAGAGAAAATTCGATTAGTGGGTCATTTTTGGGTCACTGTGGGTCAAGCAAAGTTTATCTAGAAAATGGCTTTAACGATTTTGACGAAATTTTGCATTTTACCATTTTCGGGCACGAGAATACCATTGGGCTAGTTCACGTGTTCAAGAAAATTCGATTAGTGGGTCATTTTGGGTCATAATGGGTCAAGGTCAAGCTAATTATATCTAAAAAACGGCTCATTCTATTTTGACTAAATTTTATATCCAACCGTTTTTCGGCACGAGAAAACTATTGGGCTGGGTCACATGTTCGAGAAATTTCGATTAGTGTGTCATTTTTGGGTCCCTTTGGGTCAAGCCAATTTTATCTAAAAAACGGCTCTAACGATTTTGAATACATTTTGTATTCTGTCGTTTTGGATTACGAGAAGACCAATGGGCTAAGTCACATATTAGTGAAAATTCTATTAGTGGGTCATTTTTGGGTCACTGTGGGTTAAGCAAAGTTTATCTAGAAAATAGCTCTAACGATTTTGACGAAATTTTATATTTTACCATTTTCGGGCACGAGAATATCATTGAGCTATGTCACGTTTTCTAGAAAATTCGATTAGTGGGTCATTTTTGGGTCCCTTTGGGTCAAGCCAATTTTATCTAAAAAAGGGATCTAACGATTTTGACTAAATTTAGTATTCTGTCGTTTTGGATTACGAGAAGACCAATGGGCTAAGTCACATATTAGTGAAAATTCTATTAGTGGGTCATTTTTGGGTCACTGTGGGTTAAGCAAAGTTTATCTAGAAAATAGCTCTAACGATTTTGACGAAATTTTATATTTTACCATTTTCGGGCACGAGAATACCACTGGGCTAAGTCACATGTTCGAGAAAATTCAATTAGTGGGTCATTTTTGGGTCACTGTGGGTCAAGCTGAGTGTATCTAAAATAACGGCTCAAAACATAGGGTAAAATTTTGTATTATATCGTTTCTGAGCATGAGAACCATTGAGCTAAGTCACGTGTTCTGGAAAATTCGATTAGTGGGTCATTTTTGGGTCACTGTGAGTCAAGCTAATTGTATCTTAAAAAAAGGCTGAAACGATTTTGACAAAATTTTGTATTATACTGTTTCCGGGCCGGAGAAGATCATTGGGTTAGGTCACTTGTTCCAGGAAATTCGATTAATTGGTAATTTTTGGTTCACTGTGAGTCAAGTTAATTTTATCTAGAAAACAGCTTTAATGATTTTGATTAAATTTTGTTTTCTATCGTTTTCGGGTTCGAGAAGACCATTGGTCTAGGTCGCATGATCAAGAAAATTTGATTAACCAGTCATTTTGGGTCACTATGGGTCAAGGTTTAGCTAACTTTATCTAAAAAATGGCTCAAACGATTTTGACAAAAGTTTTTATTACACCGTTTCCTATCACTAGAAGACCATTAGGATATGTCAGATGTTCAGTAAATTTATATTAGTAGTTCCTTTTTGGGTTACCGTGGGTCAAGCTAATTTCATCTATAAAATATCTTAAGCGATTTTGACTAAATTTTGTATTCTATCGCTTTCGGGTTCCAGATGGGCATTGGTTAGATCGTGTATTCGAAAAATTTCGGTTAGTGGGTCCCTATGGCTTCGGATCATACCAATTTTATCTAAACAGCAAGAATTATGCAGTGAGAATGAAATATCTAATTGAACACAAGGCTAATTTTGACCGAGCTTAGCTCGGTCATGCCCGCTTGTGGTTAATAATGTATCAGATGCGCTTCAAAATATGGTCAAGTAACCGTTATATTTAAAAATGGTCTAATGACTGAACAGTTTGCTGCAGACATTTAACTGAGCACAATGTTAAAAATTTGCAGCAAACTGTCCAGTCATTCATTCGACTGCTTTTTATAAGAAAATGGTTTCATAACCGTAATTTATCTTTATTCTGAGTACAAGATGTTCCATAATATGGTCAAGTAACCATCACATTTAAAACTGTCCTGTCATTTGATCCTTTTTATAGAAAATGTTTACATAACCGTAAATTATCTTTATTCCAATTTTAATATGGTCCATAACATGACAAGATATACGCTTCAAATTACGGTCAAGTTACCATTATACGTATTTAAAACTGTCGAATGACTGGCCAGTTTGCTGCAGATTTTTAAAAGTGCACTGTTAAAAATTTGCAGCAAAAGGACAGTCATTCGACCATTTCTATAGAAAACGATTACATAAACGTAATTTTTCTTTATTCTGATCACAATATGGGCAATAATACTGTCAGAATAGAATTAAATTACGGTTATGTAACCGTTTTGTATAAAAACGTTCGGATGATCGGACAGCTTGCTGCAGATTTTCAGTTGTCTGATATCTATTTCATTCGACCTTTGATCTTCAAATGTAACATTTTCGATTCGTTTTGAGTGAAATTTGAGCTTTAAAATTCACTCAAACATTGGTTAGCTTTATACCATCTTATCCAAAATATATTGAGTTTGTAGTGGTCTATCCCAGATAGCATGAACATTTGCACCAAGTTCGTTTTTTTTTTTTTGACATTATCTTGTCGTGGCAAATTTGAATTGAGAATTTCGCTGCAAATTTCTCGCAAGAAATACCATCCCCTACTTGCATGAGTAGTTTGTTGTGAAACTGATGGCAAGACTGTCTTTAATTCACGAAAGTGACGAAAGAAAATAATTCCTCTGTTGAGAGAATAGACAATCAGCACATACGCGGAAATTGCAGAAATTTTATTCGGTTGGCACAGCTTTTTCTAAACGCTATATTTTTCAACCAAAAAAGGCTGGTATTGTAAAGTGCAAATATTACCTTAACTTGTTTATGGTGATGAAAACAATGCATGCACCTTCTGACGGTGTGTTTGCATCAATAGACCTGATCAGGTCTATGGACCCCCTCGGAAGGGGTTAAACATATAAGGTAACTGTTGTAAACAGACAGTGGGGCATGAAAAGATAACTACTTTGCAGTATTTTTGATTACTTGTTTGCCGTTAATTTGCAACAAAATTGATACAGCATGAATTTCACTTGCACGACAAGTTGGCTGCAAGTTCAATGTGTGGTGACTCCGGAGTTTGCGTTATCTTGCTGCAGTCTTGTTATGAACTTTCAGTCTTGTCATGCTGAGCTTGCTGTAACTTTGCAGGTTTTCAAAGCAAGACTGCTGCATATTTTCTGAAAATTAAAAATGCTATCTGTGATAGACCTGAAGGGTGTTATACTATAGTGTGGCGTGACAAGCTTACTACTTTGCAATAAGTTTTCAGTATATTGACAAGACAAAGCTATATTTTCTACTAGCTTGCAAAGCGTTTTCAGTAATTTAGTCATGACAAAACTAAATTTTCTATTTGTTTGCGGTTAATTTGCAATAAATTTGATACAGCAAGAATTGAACTGTGATGACAAGTTAGCTGCAAGTTCAAAGCGTGGTGACTTTGGCGTTTACGTTATCTTGCTGCAAAGTAACAGCCGAAACACATGAACTTTCAGTCTTGTCATACTGAACTTGCTGCAACTTTGCAGGTTTGCAAAACAAGACTGCAGCAAATTCTTAGCAAACTCAAATTGCTATGCCGGGAAATGCAAATATGTCACAGATTGACAAATCAGGGCTATAATTTTTGCACTGCCCCTGATCACTGGCATTGTTGATGGAACGACAACAAATTGCCCAACATATTTACAAGGAATGGTGTACCACAACTAGCCACAAAATTATTTTGATGCAAAAATCAAAATATTTGAATATGTATTTCATATATATTCAATTTTTATGTCGAGACATAGTATGAAAACTTAACGACAAAGCAGAGTAATTTTTGTTCTTAGCGATTGGATTGGATAAATATATAAATTAAATTTCAAATGTTATCGAAATAAAATTCGAAAGAGATTAAAATCTATAACCAGATTAGAGATAGTTTGGTTTCAAAAATTAAAAAAACACCATTTCGAGAATAGGAATACCTATTTGTATGTGTCATCGAGTGAGGAAAAAATTTAAATATGTAGCAGGCATTTACTCAAAAGATAGATTAAAAATTGAAGAATTTTTCCACGCTAATGATCTTTGTCGTCTGGTGAAGTTTGTAGATTTTTTTCATCTAAAATACAACATGAAAGTTATTGCAAACCTTTAGTATGCAAATATAATACGCGAATCTTTTGATAGACAATTTATACAATTTTGAAGGTACCTATTTAGCACGTTCATGCCGGCGCCGATATTCATGTTTTTTGCTGTGAGACGGCGGGCGTTCAGATACATATTTAGCTTCATCTGACGTCTCGGTATTGACGCTTATTCCGAAATTGTATGTAATGACACGCCCCTCTCAAATTTCTTGAATTAAACTCAAATATAACAAGCAAAGTTTATTGAGAATGTCTGAAAGTTCGCAAGGAAAAAGCAAATTACTTAGAGACATGATTTTATTGACTACATATGTACTAATTTAATATAAAATATCTTACAATCTAAAGATATATAGACAACATGATATAAAGGCATTTCTTTAAGGTAGAAGCCACGCCCTTAGTCAATGATATCGCTTGAATGAAAACGAGAATTCTAGATTCCCGTCGTGAATGTATTAAGTTTATAATAATGAATTGCTTTTACAACTGAATTTTCGAATATTCAATTGTGACCCACCTGTAGTGCACGCCGTCTATAGCATAGTCGAGTGTGACCCACCTGTAGTACACGACTTCTATGGAACAGACGAATATGACCCACTGGTGATGCACGCCGCCTGATGCGACGGTCAAGCGTGACCCATAGGTAATGCGAGCCGTCTGATGGGACAGTCAAGCGTGACCCACCAGTGATGCACGCCGGCGTGAACGCGTTAATCTATTTCCATCCGAAGCGCATATACGAGGGGGTATTGTAAAGTTTAAATTGCACGCGACTATTTTTATATTCTTTTTGTCCCGCTATTTTTGAAAAATACATTTCGTAGATATTTGTCTTGCAAATGTTCTCAAAGGTTATGTAAAAGATTTTTGTTTTGAAAAAGTGGTGCGGAGATAGCATTAAAAATTATTCGCCCGTAATTAAAACTTTATGATAACCCCTCGTATATGTGTTCATTTGATGAATTTATTTTTTTAATCAGGAAGCCGAAATCATACCGGATATTCCAGGACAGTGTTGCCAGTTTGGCCTGCATTTTTAATCAGAAAATCCGAATTTGTTCCAGAAATTAAGAATAGAATTTTTTGCATTATTTAAGGACAAATTTTGTAATTACATAAAGTGCAGATTCTTGTATCAAAATTTCCGATGTAAATTATGAAATACCTAACACATTCGTTATGCTCTTGTTTAATTCCTTGTTTATCGAAGGTGATCAGTTGATTAGTTCTTGAAGCATAGATGATAAGCAAATTTTCTAGAATTTGCATTGAAATTCCAGAGCATTGGGCTGGTCCCGGCAAAAAGGGGATAAGGGAGGAATAAAAAAATGGCCCAGAGCCATACATTTTTTATGTATATAAATTGATTCTCAACAATTAAAATCATAAAAAAAAAATAAAATTACCAGAAAACAGGATTCTGCTTTTTCAGAATTTAGTGTCACCCCCGAACAAAAAAAGAAAAAATGCATATATAAATACTAAAAAACATATTTCAATTTTAAGACTAGCTTTTATTTTATGTAAAATGACGTCATTCGCATCCGCTTAATAATTCCACATTTACGATCCACTCTTAAACATCTACAGTAAAGTATGTATAGGACGTCACTATCGTGAAATAATACACAAATGTAGCAAAAAGATGACGTCATTAAAGAAAGTAGATACTTAAAATTAAATAGAGTTTATAATAGCTCCATGTTTTAACAGAAGACATTTGTTAATATTTTTTTCAAAATAGCACGTATTTTAATTACATTTTCTTTCGGTTGTTATAAAAAATGGCAACAAAAATATATAATTAATATTTTACAACTATTTTTCCTTTACTTTCTACAGAAATGGAGTCCTTCCATTGCCAATATTAAGCAAATGGCTCCAAAAGCTACAAAAAAATTAATATTTCAAAAATAAATGGAGATGCAATTTTCAAACAAACTGCATTTAAAAGCACTTTTTTCCCAATACGACGGTATAAACAATGTAAATGTGCGATGCTTAGAAGTTAAAAAAATTTCTATAGAGTATTTAATCGTACTGCTTTGTTTTACGGTTGGTTTCTGTAAGGTAACGTTATTTTTTGGAGGTGACGCAAAATAAGCTGGGAGAAAGAAATAGCATACCGTACCGGGAGCTAATAAAAAAACATCTAAATAAGAAAATTAATAAAAGAAAATGAGAATTTGAGAAAATACCGGCAAGTATTAGACGGCTAACTTCGGCAGCCAATAAGGTTGCAGAAGCGCGACGAATGAAATTGACGGAAACAATTAAGGTCCGATGAATGAAATTCGACGAAAGCTGGTGTGTCAAGAACCTAAGTGACTATCGGATTTGATATGCACATTCAGCAGCTAATGAGATTTCAGCAGTGCAGCGAATCAAATTCCGAGAATCGAAAATGGCTTTATGAAATCACAAAACGTCTGTCATTAAATAAAACATAAATTACTATTCAGAATTTTCGGGATAAATCCGGAAATTTTGTATAAATATTCTTCCTGAAATATCCACGTACCAGAAGCACATGGTTTGAGTCTCCAAAAACTACGGAAGAGTAAAATTTCGGGCAGATGATGAATTCAACTATTTAATGGCGTCTGAATATGTCAGACCCTTTATAAATCTTAGTGGGTTATCGTATACATTAGGTCTTTCAAAAGAAAATTCCACCAGTATTTTGTTTTGGTAACTCACTGATGTGGACTTTTGGAATAATATGTGTCCTTTATTTTTTCCTTTTGTGTAAAGAGTCATTGGAAGATGGTATTTCCAGGAAAACTGAAAATATTAACCCTTAATTGCATAGTGATGTAAATTTCCATCACCTTTTAATGCATAAATTAAGTTCTTACAACTACTATATTCATATAGAAATATTAATCCTATAAAAATTACAAAAATATGCTACTAAATAAAGTTAAAAATCTATCATAAGATTTCTGGTGTCTAATCCTTAATATAAAAATAAAAAGCACAATTCTAAAAGAATAATTCATGCAATTAAGGGTTAAAGAATAATATATATATATATTTCAAATTTGAGTTTCTGGAACAAGCTTTGTCACACATGTTTTTCCAACAAGGTTATGTTTATATATTTCCTAATTTATTTGTTCCCTACGACATACCGCATAGATTGATCACATACATGTAATTGTCATTGTACATCTTTATTTAATGTTTTTTCTTATATCAGTTATTCTTTTTTTATAATTAACTGCGCATGCTACATTGTACTTCTGTACGACCATTAACAATATACATATGCATACTTCAGTGTTACCTAAGAAATAATATTGCATCATATTAATTTTAAACAAATATCGTATTTTAATGTTTTTTAACACGTTGAGTGCCACGGTGACAGACACGGAAGCTGAAAAATTTACAATGTTTTAAGTAATTTTTAAGAAAGTGTAAATAAAAGGTAATAAGTAAAAGGTAAGTAAATTTTAAATAAATTTTCAGTAATTACTTAAAACAATATATATTTTTGTAGTTTTATATCATATTTTAGACTGGCACTTAACGTGTTAATTAACTTAAATAAAATAGACGACTCTTTCTCATCCTTAACGTTATTTGTTATTTATTAAAAAGAATATTCTTTCAATCCCAAATATTTTAATGTACAAAGTATAATACAAATTATATAAATCTGAAACTATGGCTAACATTGCAAATTAAAACAAAATCTATATCAGGTTTTTTGCTTTCCTTTTTGCCACTTGTTAACTTAAAAATTATTAAAAGATGCAAATGTTTGATAAAAGTTATTTTTTAATAAGTGATTTAAGCGACGCTTTGATGAATGTAAAAAATTCAATACGGCATAGCTGCCAATCTTTACGCTTTCTTCCTACCACTAAAATTTTCTTGCAAATATCGCATTATTTAATGGTCGAAATTTCACGATTAAACAAGGCAAAAATCTCTTCAAAATTTTAGTGGTAGCAAAAAAGCGTAAAGGTTGGCAGCTATGAATACAGTAAAAGTCTTTGTTTCACTTTGTCATATTAACAATTTGACATATATGAATCTTGGACATATAAGTTCCCAGTGAACTATTTTCTATTCTTATCATACCACTGCTCGGATAATTATCTCAGCCATACACTTATATTAAGGTATTTACAAGAGACTTCTGTACAAAAATGTTACTGTAAATTGTAGTACGACTGAAAATAAAAATAGTCGCCAATCCTAGACATAATCAAAGGGTCATGCAAAGTACATTCCAGAAACAGAAAGTACATTCATATGTTGAGTGATTGATATTTTACAGCCAGTGGACCTTAAAATATGAACAGAAGTATAAGATTTTAGAATATTACTGAAAGTAAGTTTTTTTTACAAGTGAAAAAATATATTTGATATACCCGTGTATTTTGATGTACACAAATATATTGATTTTTTATTGACCTAATATCATTTGCTACGAAAATAACTTTGTATGTATGTATAGATAACGTCTACAGGAAGTAGAAAACCCAAGCATATTTATGTATTAAAATTTCCTGATTTTTGTTTATTCTATATTCTCTCTTTGGGTTATCCGAAAAGTTCGTACAAGATACGAGATCAATGCTAACTATTTTTATATTCTATTTGTACCACAATTTTAAACAATACGTTTTATAGTATGTTACTTCTGCAGATATTGTAAAAGCATATCTGAAACGCTTTTATTTTCAAAATTGGTGCAAGATGAAGTTAAAAATGTCATGTGAGTTGCAAGACGAGCGTTTGAAACAAACTAAGACTGTCAGAAACATGCTGCATACATTCGTTTGGGGCATTCTTATATTCCCTCCCTTATTTCCGGATCTTGCTCCGACCGACTACTCTTTGTTTCTTTTTCTCAAAAACTCTCTTCGTCAAAAGAAATTGGCTATTTGAATGACATAAAAAAGCATCTCTATAACTATTTCGCCAAAAGCACATTGTCTTTCCTTGTAAGCTATTGTCCCACCACTGGCCGAAAGGTTCTGCTCCAAAGAGATATAAGTAAGCGTCCTATCTTAAATGGGTGAAGCAACCCCAAGATTAAAGGCGAGGTCACATCAATAAAAGTCGCACGACATGAAGATGCCTAACTGTTTTCTTACTTGACTTTTTTTTTTTTTTTTTTTTTTTTTTTTTTTTAATCTTGATTAATAGCTGAAATGTGTCTGACAAGGCGAAGAAAACTTCGTGGTGTCAAGTTTATCTAGACGCCCTCCTCACTACGCCATTATTTTGAAATAAATGTGGTAAACAAAATTCAGTTCCATGAGTGACTAAGGATTTAGAAAATGTGCGCAGATAGTGGATATCCTGTCATATATGACGTCACACTAAAAGCCCGCGCATGTGGATTATCACCCCGTCCAGAAGATGGCGCAACTGTGTTAATTTACTCCCGATTCGAGTATTAAATTTGTACACTTACTTATATCACTTTGGTTCTGCTCTCAAAGCTGGTAGACGAGAGGTGCTCGGTTCGAACCCAATCTCGCCCGTTGGCCTACTCGTTCGGTGTTTTACGTGGTTTTCATCGAACCTTGGATATCCTTGTGTAAATGCGGGTTAGGTTCCCTTAGAAAGACCCCAAAGCAGGGCATTTCTAATTCGATCTTATATCCCTTGTATAGATAATCGGCATATATAAAAAACAGTAACTCCTTGTAAACGATTAATGATAATTAAAACATATAAACGATAATTAAAACATATACGCACATATATGTGTCTAATCGCTTTTTTTTGTTTACTTTATTTTCTCTGTGCAGCTTTTATACATTTTCATGTGTACAGTTTTCGTGTACTTTACAACCGTTAAAAAGTTAATAAACATATTTCAGTATTAGTATTTTTATCAATTATTTTTGCCTGTTACATTATTTTAAAATAAAGTAATGTAAAATGATTTATTTTTTTAATTCTTTATTGCGATTTTACCTTTATTAAAAATATTGCTTTTGTTGAATATGAACTATTTCTGTCTAAGCAGGCATAGTTAGATAAACCATGTAAACATATAAATTAACTTTAACACAATTATTCTAATTCGTAAATAAATCATGTTGGGGCTGTACTTTTATAACGTTATTAAATTTTTGGTAATTTTGGACCCCCTCCCCGTCTTACGATATCATGTGTTATCATCTCTCGAATCCCCCCTCCCCCCCGGCAATGATATCGTTATCAAAGTCTAAAAATTCTTTTCATTTTTGGAGTAATATACAAAATATGGTTACATTTATTTTTCGCATACTTTATTGATTCGAAATGAAGAGAAGTCAATAAAATATCATTTTGTATATAAAATAACTTTATATCAAATTAAATAACATTTAAAAGAAATAGTTACTATTTAAAAGTATTTAATAATAGCTTTGTATTTGCATAATGCGTTCAACTGCAATGATGTCTTCTTGCACATGACCCCGCAATAGGGAAGGGGGCAAACAGAACTTCTTATCAACAAAACAGACGGACAAGATTCTTTTTTGTTCACTAGTAAACACAAACTATCATTTCAAATGTACTTTGTAGAGGGTTTCTCGAACAGCGGATTATATATGGATACAGATTAGGAGTGCCAAACGTTAGGGTATCACATATTTTGGAAATAAATAATTTTAAAATCATTCAAAGATTATCATAATAACTTTGTATTCTCATAAAAATAGACAACAGACCAAAAAAAAGATAACATACATTTTTTATGTAAAGACCAAGTTACAAATAAAAAAGAAAATTTTGGTTCGGTGAAAAATGATAACGATATCAAAAGACAAATCCCCCTTCCCTCTAGCGATATCTTACGATATCATGTGACAGACCCCCCTCCCCCCTAAAATGATAACATTATATATGCACAACCCCTGAGTAGTAATTTTGCAATTGGAGAAAAAATGAACCGGTCCAGTATTCGAATCAGGATACTTTTGGCTGTATCTGTTAATGCTATGTCGACTCAGGTATTCCGCACGAATCTGATCCTCCAGATTTTTCCGGGGTACTTCAATTGGCAGAGCATTAGCAGCTTCATCCAAGAGATTCTTGGCTCGAACCCTGGCCCGGGCATTTTTCGTCCAGTTGGAAAATTACAACTTATGTAAGGAATGTTAAGTCGCATTTTAACTGTTTTTTGGTTATTCTTTTTTTTACGATTATGCATTTCTATGTGTGAACTTAACCGTAAATAAAGATTATAAGTACCCAGAAAGATTCTAGTGTACACTCGCATTAATATTTTTCAACTAGCCGCCATTTGTGACCAGTTTGATCTCCCTTAAATATATGCTAAGCATTGTAACATCAGTAATGGGACAGTGTAGCAGCTGATAATTAATTGACACCACTAAATTTTATTAGTATTCTTCGTCTTATTTCAGGATAGAATTTTCTGAGGCTTTTCAAGGCGAAGAATACTATTAAAACTTAGTGGTGACAAATGTCCAACTGCTGCGCCACTGTTCCATCACTGTATCATATTACTTTTATTCATAATTCAATTTACTTTATCAATCTTTCGCCAAATCAGAAGATTCTCATACAGAAATTAAGAACTATGTTTCTTTATATTAACCAGGCACTGGTGATAAATTGTTCCAGTCGCATTTTTTCGTATTTCATTAATTTAATTTAAAATACATTAATCCCTTACCATTCCGGGTTTTTGAAATAGAAAATACAGACCATTTCAACATTCGCACCAATTTTTAAAAAGAATAATCTTTTACATGCGAGTTGAAAACATTTGCAAAAAAATATAATACAAAATGTACTTATTTTAATTAGTGGGGCGAATAGAAAATAACACTACTTAGGCCATCAGAGAAAATTTAATATAATCCCTTAAGCTAATATTAGTTTCTGTTGCATTAAAATATCTCAATTTGTTGATTTTCTATATGCAAGTAGGTTTACAAGGGAACTCTGTGGGAATTTGGCGAACTATTAGAGATATCGCCAAGTTGGCGTCAATTTTGGCGACTCATTTTGTCCGCCAAATTTGGCGATATATCGCCAAGTTGGCGATAAACTTTGCGGTATTGGGCGACAGAATAGGGTCCCCCATATGGTAACACTTTTTAGAAAAGACTTTCATTGATCTTCAATAACCAATGATCGCCATTTTGTTTCCCATGCAAGACTAAAATTAATTAATTAAAATTTAATTAATCAATTAATATTTGAAAAAACTGTATTAACATCAATTGTCATCCAGTACAAGTTTTAAAAAATTTATTTGAACTTGATAAGATGAATAATGAGTATCTATATTATAAAGGACAAACAAATCTGTAAGTAACGCATACGTCATTTTGTGAATGGCAACACTTTGAAATTTGAAATAAAATTTTGGTTTTGCAATTTTCTCTACTGCAAATTTTTTAACTTCTAAACATCGCACATTTAAAATTTTTACACTGTCGTATAAGGTAAAAAATGCTCTTTTAAATGCAATTTGTTTGAAAGCTGTATCTCAATTTATTTTTGAGATATTAATTTTTTTGTAGTTTTTAATACCATTTTTCTAATCGTGGCAACAAAAGTACCCCATTTCTATTGAAAGTAAACTGAAAATAGTCGAAAATATGAGATAGTGTATCTTTTTGTTGCCATTTTCTCATAAAACCTGAAAAAAAAGTTAAAATTAAAATACGGGCTATGTCAAGAATATTGTCTGTTATTCCGTGATAATGACGTCATATGCATACTTTTCTTTAGACAAAGATTAAGACTTGATTGTAAAAGTGGATTGCTTTAGCGGATGCAAATGACGTCATTTTATAAAAAAGCGTGTACTTTAATTCTTAAACCTGACATGTTTTGTAGAAGTGCGTCATTTTCACAGCCCAGCTGCTTTGAAATTCTTCACAGGTGAAAATGTTTCACTTTTGAAAATAATGTAAACGAAATCACACACTGATAAAACGCAATGTTTTACAAAAATTTAGAGTGTCTTTATAAGAGAGGTGACATGCAAATAATAGCGATTTATATTACAGAAATTGATGATTCTCGCTGGATGGATTTGCTTCGCCGAGTTAGACAAGCAAACAAATAATTCGAGGTTTAAAATATTATCATATTCCTGAATTTTAGGTCCAAAATTCTCTAGAATAATAAAATTTTAATGCTTTTCTTTAGGACATTCAACTATAATTTTATCAAAGTAACGTAATTTGATTAATTTAATTTTTCATAATTTTATATAATCTATCTACATTATAAAGGACAAACATATCTGTGCGTAACGCATGCGTCATTTTGCGAATGGCAACACTTTGAAATCTGAAATATAATTTTGGTTTTGCAATTTTCTCTACTGAAAATTTTTAAACTTCTAAACATCGCACATTTTAAATTTTTACACCATCGTATAATGAAAAAAATGATCTTCTAAATGCAATATGTTTGAAAGCTGTATCTCAATTTATTTTTGAGATATTAATTGTTTTGTAGTTTTTAATACCATTTTTCTTATCGTGGCAACAAAAGTACCCCATTTCTAATGAAAGTCATTGAAAGTAAACGGAAAAAAGTCAAAAATAGGAGATACTGTATCTTTTTGTTGCCATTTTCTGATAAAGCGTAAAAAAAAAAGTTGAAATTAAAATATGGGCTATGTCAAGAATATTGTCTGTTATTCCGTGATAATGACGTCATATGCACACTTTTCTATAGACGAAGATTAAGACTTGATTGTAAAAGGGGATTGATTTAGCGGATGCAAATGACGTCAATTTATAAAAAAAAGGGTGCATTTTAATTCCTAAATCTGAATTATGTTTTGTAGAAGTGCGTCATTTTCACAGCCCAGCGGCTTTGAAATTCTTCACAGGTGAAAATGCTTAACTTTTGAAAATAATGTAATCGAAATGACACACTGATAAAATGCAATGTTTTACAAAAATTTAGAGTGTCTATATAAAAGAAAGTTGACATGCAAATGACAGCGATTTATATTACAGAAATTGATGATTCTCGCCTGGATGTATTTGCTTCGCCGAGTTAGACAAGCAAACAAATAATTCGTGGTTTAAAATAATATCGTGTTCCTGAAGTTTTTGTCGAAAATTTTGTCGAATAATAAAATTTTAATGCTATTCTTTAGGACATTCTACTATAATTTTATCAAAATAATATAATTTGCTTAATTTAATTTTTCCTAATTTCATATAATCTATATATTTAAAACAAAAGTTTGTTTTTTTTGTCATCTGCCTTGATCTTTCTGCTGAACCAATTTTACTAATATCTTTTTTCTTTTTTTTTTTTAACTGAAAGCTCTTCATTTGTAGATGTGATCGCACTATATGTTATTTTTTTTTTTGCTTTTTTTTAAAATATCCCCACTTTTATATTTTAATTTTAAAAGCATTTTATTAAATTTCTTCAAAATGTTGAAAATTAGATAGCTTTCATTATTGCATACAAGAGAGAAATAATGAGGTATTTTTTATTTTTATTAATGCTGTTTTCCGATAAAAATTGTTGTTTAGGGTTTAGTGTCGCAAAAGCCCATTAGAGGCAGAATATTATATTAGGGGGAAAATAACGGAAAATGACATACTGCTTTTGAAAACACGCATTTTTACTCATAAATTTTCTATATTGTTTTTCCTTCTGCATGTGCACTGATACTAAGTTTCAGACACTCGCGAAATGCTTAAGTGAAAATGAAGTCGTATTTAAAAGAAAACGATCATTTTCTTAGATAAAGCTAAACATTTAACACAAATGCGTCTAAAAAACATAAATTACGGAAATTTTTATTCTCCGGAATTGAGATTAGAATCTCAAGTAAAGAGTGCGTCTGTTCACATAAAAGAAGTTGCTGACAATCATGACTTCAAGTTTTGAGTTAAAATGATTTTTAAATGATCAAACAAAATACAAATTTTTTTAAAAAAATGATGAATAAGGATATGAGAGTGCGTATGCAAATTTTGAGATGGTGAAAATTGCTGTTTTCTTTCCGCAAATTCAAGCATAAGAGCGTCAATTGATAACCACATCCTAATAACTGATTTTTATTATATTTTACTGATTACGTATCTATCTATATTATAAAGAACAAACGTATCTGTACGTTATGCTGACGTCATTTTGCGAATGGCAACACTTCACGGTCAAATTTCGGTCTTAAAATTTTCGGTACTGCAATTTTTTAATCTTCTGACCATCGTATATTTTCAATTTCCGTCGCATAGGGAAAAATCCAATTTGTTTAAAAACTGTATTCATTGACTGATGAATTATATTTTCTAAAATATTTTTTAAGCATGATTTTTTTTAAGTTTATCTTATCACGTGCCGGTTTCAATACATAATAATAATAAGCATTTTGCACATAAAGCAACAAACATTTTTTAGCATTTGTTTCTGACTATTTTTACATAACCCAATTAATACTTCCTTTATAAACAAATAAAAGAATAATATTAAAAAAACCACCAATCTAACATATTTGTGAAAGACAAATTAACGAAATCATTACTTCTTTTATAAACAAATAAAAGAATAATAATGAAAAAACACAAATCTAACATATTTGTAATCGTACAATTTAAATTTTTAGATCACGAAATAGCATTTTCTTCCAAATGGAATTTATTTACAGAGTTCATCTCAGTTTACTGATTGTCTATGGTTTTAAAAACAATTTTAAAGCATGGAATAGTTTTTAATTTATCTATATCGCGCGGAGCTCGATTACGAAAGATTAATCCGTTTGCCCTTAAAACAATATAAAAAGTTCATCATTTTCTTACGGCTAATAGACATTAAAAAAATTTCCTATGAATACGTAAATAAAATAATATAAATAAAACACAAATTTACCAGACATGTATAAGCTCTGAAATTATCAGAATATAAAATAATGCCATAATTAGCAAAATCTTGGCAAATAACTCTTAGCATGTGGCTAATAAGAAAATATCGCTTTTGATAAATTTCAAAAATTTATTTGATTGTCTAATTTGCATTTTCCATTTGAAAAATGCTTTTCTAATGTAAGTGGTCAACTAAAAAATTTATTGCATATAAAAAAATATTAGTTTTAAATTATTTATTTTTTTTTACATATATTCTTTAACCCGGGAAGCCCGGGTACGTTCCCCTAGTATATTTAAAACACAAGTGTGTTTTTTAGTCATCTGCCCTGATCTTTCTGCTGAACCAATTTTACTAATATATGTACATTTTTTAACTGAAAGCTGTTCATTTGTAGATGTGATCGCACTATCTGTTTTTTTTTTTTTTTTTTTTTTTTTTTTTTTTTTTTTTTTTTTTTTTTTAAATATCCCCACATTTACATTTCAATTTTAAAAGCATTTCATGAATTTTTTTCAAAATGGTGAAAATTAGATAGCTTTCATTATTGCAGACCCCAGAGAAAGAAAGAGGTATTTTTATCGTTATTCATGCCCTTTTCTGATAAAAATTCGAAGTTGTTGTATAGGGTTTAGTGGCGGAAAATCCCATTAGGAGCATAATGTTATATTAGGTGCATATTAACGGAAAACAACATACTGCTTTTGAAAACACCCATTTTTCCTCATAAATTTTCTATATTGTTTTTCCTTCTGCATGTGTACTAATACTAAGTTTCAGACACTAGGCAAAATGCTTATTTAAGTGAAAATGAAGTCATATTTAAAAGAAAACGATAATTTCCATAGATAAAACTAAACATTTTAGCACAAATGCGTCTAAAAACCAGAAATTAGGGAAATTTTTTCTTTCCGGAATTGAGATTAGAATCTCAAGTAAAGAGTGCGTCTTTTCACATAAAAGATGTTGCTGACAATCGTAACTTCAGGTTTTGAGTAAAAATTATTTTAAAATGATCAAACAAAATACAAACTTTTTAAATGATGTATATGGATATGAGAAGTGCGTATGCAATTTTTGAGAAGCTAAAAATTACTGTTTTTCATTCCGCAAATTCAAGCATAAGAGCCTCTATTGATAGCCACATCCTAATAACTGATCTTTATTATATTTTACTGATTAAGTATCTATATTATAAAGAACAAACGTATCTGTGCGTAACGCTGACGTCATTTTGCGAATGGCAATACTTCATGATCAAATTTCGGTTTTGAAATTTTCGCTACTGCAATTTTTTAATCTTCTGACCATCGTACATTTTCAATTTTCATCGCATAGGAAAAAAATTACTTTCAAATGCAATTTGTTTAAAAACTGTATCTTAATTGACTGATGTATTATGTTTTCTAAAACTAGGACTTCCCTCAGAGGGATTAGTCTGAGCGATATTACTGAGAACTTAGATTTAATAATAACATGTGGAAGCAAAGAAAATGAGATGTTATCTTTAATTATCCATATACTGCGATAAATTGAAATGATGAAAATAAACGAATCGTAGAATTACAAAATCTTATATATAAATTCGTATACACTGTTTAAAAAAATGGGAAATCAAACCATGCAAGACAGCCATGCATGCATATAAAATTGAAAGTACGCAATATATTAAAAGTAAAATAGAAAATGAAACACTAAATTATCTTATATCGGAATTTTAACTGTATAAAATGATGTCAAGAGCATAGTCAGACGCTCCGCACCAATTTCAGTAACTTTTAAATGACAAATATATGATGTTTAAAAAGAATGGACTATACTTTATATGGTGTGTGCTCCCCCGGAATAGTTCATATTGTACAATATCTGTTTTCCACGGATGCAATGAGGTTATCGATAACATTTGAGTAATACTCTCCTCAAAATCTGATATAGTATCAAAGTACCGAATACATCAACAGTGGCATGCAATGCTTCGTTAGAGTGTGTTTTAGATATGCTCGATTGGATTTAAATGATGAGTGTATTCTGGCCACTACATACGCTGTATTGTTTTGTTTTCAAACATATTCTGCACAAGTTGAGCTGTATTTAGCATGTATTAAATAAAAGAAATCGGCAATGATTGCAACATAAAGTATGACACAAGATCTGAATATATCATCTGCATAACTTTTCAGCTGTCAAAGTGTCATTTGAAGTAATTTACAAATCCATACATATTTATTCAGAAAATCATGCAAGCAAACATACGCCAATATGAACCCGATTATGAAATTTCACCAGAATAAGTTAATACATAAAAAATCTACATTAATGATAATTGAGAATATGACCTTATGATAAAATGTCTAGAAAAAGGAATCGGATAAAAAATTCTTATCACATTTAAAACGGCACTTCCCTCTGTTAGTGGCCTTGGCGAGAGAGAGAAAAGCCTAGAGAAGGAACACTTTAACAAGTACTTTCGGGCAACCTACTCACTGTTTCATACAGGTCTTTTTTCAATATTTACACAATTTATTTAATGCTAGATGGGTATCTATCAGTTTTGTTGCATTTAAATCGCATGTTTTGGGGAGGAAATGCAGCATTATGAAATATTTAAAGTTGCTGTACCTAATAATTCCAAATTAATGGTAATTGAGATCGCTTTCCGTTAATTTCATCTTTTTAAATTTTAATTTTTTTATAAACCATTCATAGAGACAATTGTATATTTTAAAACTAACCCGAAGCAAAATTTCAAGATTTTGGGCTCAGGAGTAACACAGAAATAGAAAACTTTTGAAAGTTTTTTGTTTCTGCACTGTTTTATATGACATTTTTAGAAATTGTTCTATTGCGAGAATTTAATTCATGATAAATACAGCCATGTCAATTTTCATGTTTATATTCCTAACCGTTCCATGTTTTTCGTTACTTGGATCATCTTTAGATCTTTTTCCGCTTTGTTTAGTCTTTCTACTTTTTAGAATTCGTTCTACAACGAGCATTTACATCTTATTAATTATACTATGCCAAAGTTCTAGTTTCTAACCCCAACAGTATCCCAAAAATTTCAGTATTCCAAATAAATCATAGATTAGAACCTTTCTAGAAATTTTTACGTTTATCCGTCAAATTGAAACTTTTAGAGGGCGTTCATTACGAGTATTTACATCTTAAAAGTAACTACCACACCAAATTTAACACTAGAACGGCGGTAGGGGTCATTTTGACACCTGAGTACTTTCGTCCGTTGATTACTTTTGTTTGCTTGGGCGAAATCGTTTGAAATTTTCTGACTTTTCCTAAATAGATAACATATATTTCTAAAAAAAAATTCAGCTTTCTAGATTTGTTAGTTTTTGAAATATGGGCTTGTATTCCTAGAACGGTGGACGGGGGTCATTTTGACCCCTTTAATACAATGGCGGATCTAAGGGGGGGGCGAGGGGGCGATCGCCCCCCCCCTTGGGCAAATAAAGGGTTTGAAAAACGGCATTATGCATCCTCACGAGAAATGACTTGGGGCGAAGCTCGAGCGCGGCGCGACCCGTCCCGGGTCGCGCCAGTTTTAATCCACAAGACTCGTGCTGGGTCAGGTCTTCCCTCTTTTAGAGCCGGGCCGTGTCCTGATCTTCAATTTTTCTGCAGATTCGAGTCTGGCCAGACTTCTTTTTCTTCCAGGTCGAGCCTGGCCTGGACTTCATTCTTCCTAGGTCTGCACTGGCCGAAATTTCCAAGTCGGGCGTCGGCCCGGAATAAAAGCTAAACGTTCAGTCCGTGTCAGTCCTTATGATAAGCGTTACTGGCTCGACCGCGACCTGTGCACTCCTCTAAATTCCGAATGTTTGTCTGTCTGTCTGTCTATATGTGACACATATATTGTGGGCACTCTATCTCAAGAACTAATGCGCAGAATTTAATAAAAATTTATATTCAGGTAGTCCCTGATATAGATTGGTGCTGATTAGTTTTTGGTGTAAATCGCCTTGCAGGTGGCGCTGCTATGTAGCATTTTGCAGGATTTCCGCAAAAGCTCTATCTCAAGAACTAATGCACGGAATTTTATAAAACTTCAGATTCCGTTAGTCCTTGACATGAATAGATGCTGTTTACGTTTTGGTGTAAATCGCCCGACAGGTGGCGCTGCTATGCCGCATTTTGCAGGATTTACACTATTTTTGCAGTAACTCTATGTCAAGAACCAATGCACACATTTTCACCAAACTTCGGATTTAGTTAGTCCTTTATATGGAATGATGCTGACTACGTGTTTGTGTAAATCGCCCAATAGGTGGCGCTGCTGTGCAGCATTTTGAGCTATTTCCTCAATAGCTCTATCTCAAGAACTAATGCACCAATATTCATCAAACTTCAGATTTAAGTATAACTTGATTAATATTGCCGCTGATTATGTGTTGTTGCAAATCGCTCAACAGGTGACGCTTCTATGCTGCATTTGTCATGATTTGCGCAATACCTCTATCTCAAGAACTAATGCACGAATTTTCATCACGCTTCATATTCAGTTAGACGTTGACATAAGTTGGTGATAATTAGGTTCTGGTGTAAATAACCCAATAGGTGGTGCTGCTATGCTGCATTTTGCTGGATTTACACGATTTCAGTGACAGTCATACCTCGAGAACTAATGCACGGAATTTCATATTTTTAGAATTCTCATGATGAACACAGATTGGCACTGAGATAGTGAATTTTGAAGTATTGACATGTATGAGATAGAAGAAAGTTTTGTGATGGCCACAACATACTAGTTCCTTGTAGAGCTTTAAAATTGTGATTTTCTTTTATCATCCGTTTCTTTCATTCTAAACTGATTTTTTAACTGGATTTTCATTTGAATGTAATTGCCTCATATTTTTAAGTAGTGTTTATGTACATAATTGCCTAAATAGTCCTTAATAATATCGTTTTTATGTATTCATGAATTTGGAACATAATCTGAAAATAAAATATGAGCATAAGTAAGTGTGGTGTGCTTTATGAATAGTTTTAAAGGCAAAATGCAGGCTGTGCTGGAGTCAATATTTTGGCTTTTATACCGGGCCGGGCGATAATTTTTTTGTGCGGGTTGGACCTGGACTTGGGCCAGAAAATTTCAGCCCGGGGAAACCTCTAACTGACATATCGAAGGCCGCTTTATTTTTTTTTAAATGCTTCTTTCATCCATCATCCCATAGCTAATAAACATACAGGGTGTCCCAAAATGCACTGGCTGATTTTAAAATTCAATAACTTGCAAATGGTGGCAGCTATTAAAACAAATACTTGCAGGAGAGTTATGTAAGAAGTCAAGGAGCAGGGGTGATTATGTTCCGAATTTTCCAAAAATTTTACCCTCTCGCTGCGCATCCCGCGATTTCCACGGCCAACGTAAAAGTAGCAAAATTTGCACAACCCGCGATTTCCGCAGCAAATCTTTTTTTTTTTTTATGATTTAATTCTATTAAAAAAAAAAAAAAAAAAAAAAAAAAACTCTTTCACAAAGGTTTCGGGCATATTTTAACTTAATATATAAATATATGAAGATTTGAAATATGTAATAAAATAAATGCGCAATTTTTGAAGCTATTTTGCTTAAAAATACGCGGCGAGAGGGTTAAGGCGTTCGGTTCAGAAAATTAAAAAAAAAATCATCAATGCTTAAATTCGGATATAAAAATCGTCACGAATTTTGACAAATGGTCGTCATAAAAATTCTATGTCGTCAATCTAAAAATAACTTCAATTCCTCCAAAGGATCACGGAAAAAGCGCACATTTTGTCAAAAGGACGACGAAAAAGAGTCAATTTGTTCAAAGAGACACCGAAAAAGCGCGAATTTGGTCAAAAGGCCGCTGAAAAAACGCGAAATTCTTCAAATGATCGAGAAAAAAGTGAGTTTCGTCAAAGGGCAGCAGAAAAAACTTAAATTTCGTCAAAGGATCGCGGCAGAAAACGGGAATTTTGGCAAATGGCCACGAAAAACCACGAATTTCGTCAAAGGTTTGCGA
Organism: Maratus speciosus; assembly: GCA_963932465.1. Lineage (NCBI taxonomy): Eukaryota > Metazoa > Arthropoda > Arachnida > Araneae > Salticidae > Maratus > Maratus speciosus. The sequence goes on along the minus strand of OZ010799.1, from coordinate 280,273,843 downwards.
AAAAATGCAATTTTTATCAAAGAATCGCGAAAGAAACGCGAATTTCATCAAATGGTCGCGAAAGAAACGGGAATTTCATCAAAGGGTCGCGAAAGAAACGCGAATTTCATCAAAGGGTCGCGAAAGAAACGCGAATTTGGTCAAAGAGTCTCGAAAAACTCAAATTTTGTCAAAGGATCGCGGATAAAACTCGAATTTCGTCAAAGGATTGCTGAAAAACGCGAGTTTTGTCAAAGAGTAGTGGAAAACGCGCATTTTGTCAAAGAGTCGTGGAAGAAATGCAAATTTCACCAAAGAGTCGTCGAAAAAATACAGCGGTCTCTTTAGAAAACAGCACACATATATATATATATCTATATGTTTATTATTATAGATATCGTTTTTAATCTGAAATAATATACTGAACTAACTTTTGAAGAAACGGGTTAACACAAACACAGCTTGTGCAAGAATCTGCACTCAGCGACTCAGCCTGAAATCGACCCGAATCGAAAACAGTTAACCCGACCTGCAACAAAAATAATTAGTGCCAGGATTAAATCCCCCCCCCCTCCCTCTACTGTAACCTTTCAGAAAATTTGCTTTGAATTTCAGATTTTTTTTTTATTTATTTATTGGGAATCACCCCTAATCAGGAGTTTTTTTTTACTGCGATTCTATATTTTAGTTTAAAATAGCAATGATAGAGGGCGCTGCAAGCAATAGATGCTATGCCCAGAGGAGGAAGGCCAGAAATTGGGCCCCGATTTAACGACTATTGATTGCAGCGCCATCTATCGCTGCTATTGTAAAGTAAAATCAAGAATTGCAGCAAAAAATCTCCTGACATCTTACATAACCTGCAAGATTTTTTTTAAATGGCTGTCATCATTTGCAAGTTATTGAATTTTAAAATCAGTCAGTCCATTTTGGGACACCCGGTATGTTTTTTGATAAGTTTCAAAGCATTCTTTACTGAATTACAACTGATCTTAGATATAAAGAGACAAGCAGTTTTATACCAAATTAGTACTTTTTACATAATCCTGAAGATTGAAAAGTATCCCTAAATAATTATTTGGACGTGTCCGTTATGGAGCTTTTACTGTATATTGTTTTTATCTTCAAAAATATTTAGACTTACTTTTCAAAAATCGGGTCAACCCGAACCCTTCTCGCAATAGTGAAAACCCAATCCGAAACTGACTCAAGCCCGAAATAATGTATGCCAATCTAACCCAAACCCAGCGCGCTAGGCGCAGCTAAAAAGTAGAAGTCAACCCGACCCGCAGCAGAAAAATAGAAGTCAACTGGGTCCAAACCCAACCCGCAGCAAAAAAGTAGAAGTTAACCCGACCCGCAGCAAAAAGTATAAGTCAACCGGACCCAAACGCGACCCACAGAAAAAAGTAGAAGTCAACCCGACCTGCAGCAGAAAACTAGAAGTCAACCGGGCCCAAACCCGACCCGCAGCAAAAAAGTAGAAGTTTACTCGACCCGCAGCAAAAAGTAGAAGTCAACCGGACCCAAACCCGACCCACAGAAAAAAGTAGAAGTCAACCTGACCTGCAGCAGAAAACTAGAAGTCAACCGGGCCCAAACCCGACCCGCAGCAAAAAAGTAGAAGTTTACTCGACCCGCAGCAAAAAGTGGAAGTCAACCGGACCCAAACCCGACCCTCAGTGAAAAAAATTAGTCCCGACCCGCTCATCAGATTGGAGTATCCAAATTTCTAAAATCGCCCCCCCCCCCTTGAGAACCCTCCAGATCCGCCCTTGCTTTAGTAAAATGCTCTTTGTACTCGAATCTGCTTTTGTTGCTATACTATATGTTCAAGGAGCAATAAAAAAAGGGTTTAGATTTATATTCATTGTCGTCCAAGGCATGAGGAATACTATGAGAAATACCTCGAGAATGCAGAATTTGTCCTCTATTTAGAGGTGACCGCTACTGAGAGTAAAACATGTACAGTTATTTAAGAGTTGGTAATCGAAAAAATGTGCGCTAAATAGAGGTATCCGCTAATCGGGTGTCCGCTATGGAGGTTTTACCAGTAAAACTTCTGAATAGCGAACACCTCGGAAGGGCAGAATTTGTCCTCTATTTGGAGGTGTCCGCTACTGAGAGTAAAAAATGTACAGTTATTTAAGTGTTGGTAATCGAAAAAATGCCCGCTAAATAGAGGTGTCCACTAATCGGGTGTGTCCGTTATGGAGGTTTTACTGCATAATAATATCATCCTTTACAAGAAAATTGCATGCTGTATGATAGACAGACAGACATCTATAGAAAGTTAACCTCCCAGATCAATAAACACTCATGTATTTTGTTTTAATCATCCACAATTATATGTCATACAACATGCCAGATTTTATACAACAGGCTAAAAGCGGTCACCGTGGTACGGAATACTGTAATATTATTTGTTTGCCCACCAAAACTGGTTGCCACGGATTGTTGCAAGGTTTGTGATCACGTGGTTGAAACTGATCTATTCAATATTACTGCGTGCGTATTTTTTTTTTTTTATTTGCTCCATGTGTTCGAACCTAACGAATGTGTCTACGAAAACATCAACCGGTGAAAGTGACGCACACCAAATTTCTGTGACGTATGCAGATAAATTGTGCTTTTTTAAGAGTTTTTTCTATATAATTTTTAAACGGTTTGGAACTTATTTTTCATAGTAGGTGCATTCAATAGGCGACCCTCATAGGTACCTTCTGGTGCAATCAGAAACGAAATCCGACAAATATTTTTTGAGTTATGCTTGACGAAGGGTTTTTATTAGGCTTTTTTTTAGTAGGACATGGCGGTAATATCCATCGTAGTAGTAAAGTGTCCGGACAGTAATATTTCGCTGAGTATTAGCCTTCGCTTCGCTCAGACAATAATTTTTACGAATGATTTTTTTAAAAGTTTATCTTATCACGTGCCGGTTTCGATACAAAATATTAATAAAAATTTTGCACATAAAGCAACATTGTTTAGCATTTGTTTCTAACTATTTTTTCATAACGAAATCAATATTTCCTTTATAAACAAATAAAAGAATGATTATAAAAAAAAACACCAATCTAACATATTTGTGAAAGACAAATTAACGAAATGAATGCTTCTTTTATAAACAAATAAAATAATAATATTAAAAAAACACAAATCTAACATATTTGTAATCGTACAATTTAAATTTTTAGATCTCCAAGTAGGATTTTTTTTTTCAAATGGAATTTGTTTGCAAAGTGCATCTTAGTTTACTGATTGTCTATGGTTTTAAAAGCAATTTTAAAGCATAAAATATTTTTTAATTTATCTGTATCGCGCGGAGCTCGATTACGAAAGATTAATCCGTTAGCCCTTAAAACAAAATAAACAGTTCATCATTTTCTTACGTTTAATATCCATTAAAAAAATACCCTATGAATAAATAAATAAAATAATATAAATAAAACACAAATTTAGCAGACGTGTATAATCTCTGAAATTATCAGAATATGAAAATATGCCGTAAGTAGCAAAATCTTGGTCAAATAACTTTTAGCATGCGGCTAAAAAGAAAATATAGTGTTTGATAAATTTCAAAAATTTATTTGATTGTATAATTCGTTATTTTTCATATGAAAAATGCTTTTTAAATGTAAGTGGGCAATCTAAAAAATTTATTGCATATAAAAAAATATTAGTTTTCAATTAAAAAATAAATTTTCAGCTATATTCTGCTACCCGGGAAGCCCGGGTACGATTCCATAGTTTTATTAACGATTGAAAATTTGAACAAGATAAATATATAAATAAATATAGGGAGATTGTGAGCTAATAGTAGGAATTGAAAAATAGCAGTTTTGCGATCGCGGTTTTGACATTCGCGGAAGCTAACCCTCGCGAATGTTGCTGTTTTACGGGAATTACTGTATAATCATTTCACTCATTATCTTTCAAATACATAACTTTAATTTAAAACTGAAATAATTAAAATTCTAGACTTTCACTTATTGCTGTAAAATAAAAGAAAAGTAAGAGAAAGAAAAGAAAAAAAATACAAATAATACCATGAACCATGATATTTATTTTCAATATCAAAGCATTGTTTTAATTTACCAATCGAAAAAAAATTAATTCGCGTGTTAAAAAATACTATTGGCGAGATTTGCACCCGGCTAACATAAAAGTACCAAGAACATTTTGAAATCAGGGCAAATTTTATGCAGTTTTATTCGAAAAAATAATTTTGATTAAAAATGGTCGCTTTGCATATGAAAAGCGAAGGGATGAGTCTTCACATGATTAATTATGACTATCAAATGACTTGGACTATTATAATATTAGATGAAATGATAGCGATGGAACAATATTTGGCGATTTATCACCTGCGCTTGGCTAACATTAAAGTACCAAAATGACCATCAGGCATACAAAAAGCGAGGCGGTCAGCCCGGAACTGTTGATGACAGTCACATGACTTAGACTGTTATTATAGAGATAATAATTATTTTTGCATTGTGAATTATTTTTAAATAAAATTAAATAATATGAGCAATTTTTGTAGTATTTTTTTTTTCCAATTCCCAATTTATTAAAACCTCTTTTATTGCAGTCAGAATTATTGCTCCATAAACTAGTAAAAGAAAAAAAAATCATCTATTGAAAGTATAATTGACATATGAATTAAAATATTTAAAGAAAAAGGACATAATTTCTACATCAGACTTTTTTAAGCAATTCTTTTTGTTCGTTTTGTCACTTCACTTGTGATATTGTTTTTGACGGGAAAACTCTTTGAAATGTTTAAATACAAATCCTCTTTTAACGACGCGTGGAAAAAGTAGAAGAATACATCTGATTTTTGAAATGAAAAAAAGCGACGGAGTGGAACGAAATCTGATATCGTCTGACAAAACGGGGAAAAGGAAAAGGACAAAATAAATAAATAATGAAAAAAGCGATGGAGTGGAACGAAATCTGATATCGTCTGACAAAACGGGGAAAAGGAAAAGGACAAAATAAATAAATAATGAAAAAAGCGATGGAGTGGAACGAAATCTGATATCGTCTGACAAAACGGGGAAAAGGAAAAGGACAAAATAAATAAATAATGAAAAAAGCGATGGAGTGGAACGAAATCTGATATCGTCTGACAAAACGGGGAAAAGGAAAAGGACAAAATAAATAAATAATGAAAAAAGCGATGGAGTGGAACGAAATCTGATATCGTCTGACAAAACGGGGAAAAGGAAAAGGACAAAATAAATAAATAATGCCTGGTTTGACACAAGGTTGCTGTCAAAAAATCTTTATGCTTTAAAAAAGTAATTGTTTTGAAAATAATAATATCGTTCGGACTTATCTTTAAATGAATCGAAGAGAATTACCAACATTCATGATCTTTTTAAAGGATACTTGACAATATAAAGGACATTCGCAAACCTAGAATATGTCTGACAAGCAGTGTTGGATAAATAAATTCAGCTAATTACAGGAAAACTGTTTAAGGTGACCGGGAAAGCAAAATTCAACCAAAAAATCGATTTTTACTTTTTTATATCATTAAATAGTTTAAACTTTTATCTTTCCAACGATGTGTCACACAGGTTTATATATAAAAAAATAAGTGTTGAAATTATTCATTCTTTTCTAAGAGAACAAACATCACAGCTGAATGGCCATTTAAATGTTTGATTGACTTTTTCTCAAAACTTGGATTTTTCATGTTTATGTTCCTTTTTTACAATATCTATTAAAGTTAAGAACTCAGCTTTTTTTAAATACTTATATTATGTTATATTGTATAGTTTAACACAGAGATTTAATAATTTGTAGAGAATTATTTATTTTAGGCCGAGAAATCTTACCAAAAATGCTAATTTAAAAATGACTTTCAATAAATAATTAATAATTAATTTTGAGTTACACGTCGAAAGAAAATGGTATGTCAAAATACGTAAAACATGTTATTTTAACTACTCTAAAAAATCTAGACCTCTATCTTTTACCGTTTCTGAGAAAAAGATACATAAAGGTTGGTGCAACATAAAGTTGGTGTATTTAAATTGGCGGAGATAGGGCTTTCCCGGTCTTCTTAAAAACAAGTCAGAAATTGTACGACAAATGAGTGGCGTTCGTACTATGACTAGTTTTAAAAATATTCACCTCTTGGTATTATTCACATCTTGTACTCTTATCCAAAAATGCATGAATACAAAATTTATTACTGTTATTTGTATTAAATTCAGTAATACAGGAATTACAGGACTCCATCTTAATAGGTCGTCATCAACATGGCAGTCTAGAATCATTACCTATCATGGGATATCATTGAACTAATTACGTATAATAGGATTTAATAGAATGAAGAAAACTTTTACTTACTTTTTTAAAAATCTTTTGAAGTTTTGATTAGATTTTCGTAAAAATTGAAATGACTGGACAAAATTATGTTAACATTATATATATTAAAATCCAAACCATTCGGTTGGGTAAATTTTGCACTGTTATATGCGAGCAGACGGACAGGCAGACAGACGGACCAAACGACGACTCTAAGTGCTATGCATTTATTATATAAACTCCTGAATCCCTGTATAGGGCAATTCCATCGTAACTGACGTAACATTTTAATATCTAATTTTGTTTTCAAATCTATGTAGAAAATTTACCAATAAAGCTAGAACAAATTTTTACAATTTAAAATATTTCTTACTAAGGTATTAATACCAAAATACTTGCAGATTATTTCAATCTCTCTTTCAGTCCCAAAGATTGCAATTCAAAATTCTGTAACTGACGTACCATAAAATATACAAACATTTTTTCTGCTCTCATTGAAGTGTAAAATTTATCAAAACTATCCAGCTAAAAAAAAGTAATTTAATGTTCTCAACAACACTAAGTAATGCCAAATTATAACAGTAACTTGTTTAATTAATTTCTGAATAATACAAAACAACAAAATGGTATTTACACGTGTAACTGACACGTAACTTTTATTATGTAACTGACGTAACAATATGATTATACAAATACAATAATGGAACTTAACTTAGTTTGTAAACAGTAATTTCCAATGCCTTTTTATTAGGATTTTTTTATAGAACACAAAAATATCAAGTTTTCCAATCATACCGTTCAGTTAAACATATTATAAATTTGATTCGCCCCCCCCTCCCCCCCCAAAAAAATGATGATTTTCTATGGAATTGCCCTATACATTAAAATGGATGTTTCGGTTTACGCTTCTAATCACATTAGGTGTTTCTTTGGAAGCAAGTCGTGATACACAATATAATGTACACTTTAAAGATTACTTTTAAATTTATAGAATCTGGTAAAGGTTTCTGGTTTGTTTGTAACATGGCGAAGTGTGTGGTTTATGGCGAAGCCTCATGAGGATAATTACAAACGCACCTAAAAAAACAAGACAACCGCATAACTCTTCACATTTTGCTATCTACACTGTAATTAACGAAAAATGTTTCTTAATCTTTCAAAATATGAAAGAACCAAGAACGAAACTATACAATAACTACTTCTAAGATACTTATGATACCGAAAACTGTTCTTTATCATTAGAAAACTCAGGAACAAATATATTTTCGAGATTAAAAAAGCATTTATAAAAACTAAGTTCCTTTTGCTGCCACTGATTTTCGGTAACTTTTCCGACCAGTTTTTATGGTGCATTAATCGGTTTTCTCAAGTCACAATATTGGCTTTCAGAATGCTATGAGAGAATAGAATGGATGGATCAATATTGATCGAAATTAAAAATTCCGTGAAAATGTAGAAATGGTATTGCCTATAAAAATGATTTTTTTTTTTCAGAGTATGATATTTTTATTTCTTACCTTTAAAATAAATTAAGAAAAATACGATTTCTGCAAGTAAATAGCAATGTATATATATATATATATATATATAGGGTAATTCTAGGATAGATGGCTATAGAGGAGAGGTGACCAGTCTAAATATTTCCAATACTTGACCATAGATTGCAACATAAACTTTGTTCGTAGAAATAGTTCAACAAGCTTATTCATTGTGACGTGTATAATAAATCGATTATAAAAGTAACTGCAATTTTAATGTTTATTTAATTTAGTGGTTAAATATTTTTTCCTCTTAGGTATCTGAATGTTTTGCAGTACGTATGTTATATATATATTTTTTTTACTATATGGACTTTTAAGGAACGTATATAATTTAATCTTTACTTCTAAGCCTAAAACAAAGACATATAATGACAATTGATGCATTAAATTGGGCGACCATCAGTCCTTCAATTTCAGGAGAGATGGCCACATGAAATCGAGGAGAGATGGCCACCTTTAATCAATATTTAAAAATTATGCGGGGTGAGGATTTTGACTAAATATAATTAAATTAAAAATAAATATATAACGTTTATGTTTATAATTATATTAATTGATATAATTGTTTAAATTTTAACTAATATAAATATTTCAATAATAATAGTAATATAATAAGACCTAACAATGTATTTGTTTCAGAAAATACTGCAAAATCTGAAACTTTCATCCCAGGATCTGCTAAAGTTGATAAATAAACTAAATTAACGCAATAAACCTAAAATTAACGCGTGAAAAAAACACGACATATCCAGCAGCGAAGAAAATCAAATAAATTTAAAATTATCAGATTGTACAGACTCGGAGTGAATAGAATTGTATTAGGATCACTGCTTTAGTTGTGCAGAACAATATAATATCACAACCAAAAAGGATATCTGATACAATGCATAAGGTACCTGAAGTGGTTCCCTGAAACGTGTACAAATTATCAAGACCTTTGCCCAAAATGTGGTAAGATTTTACGAAACTTGAAGTATTGAAATTATACTTCAAATTTTGTTTATTCGAGTTTTATTCACTCATTTTCAATCATATAACTGTATCTTTACAAATTGCTATAAGTTTTTCATGATTAACTATATAAAATGTGTTTTATTTTATTTTATTTTATTTTATTTTTTTTTTTTTTTTTTGCTATTTAAATTCACTTTTTCTTTCTTGTATTGGATAGCCATGTCTTCTCGGCTTTAAGGAGAGATGGCCATCTGCCATTTAAATTTCAATTTTGTTTCTCCCAGTTTTGTTCTCAATATTTAATTATTTTTTGCCCAAAATATTATGAGTATGTGTATAATAATTTTGAATATGCATAAATATTTCTTGTATTTGCATTCTAAGAATTTTTATTACAGTCTTTAAAAACTATGGCCATCTATCCCAGAGTTACCCTATATGTATATATATATATGTGTGTGTGTGTGTGTGTGTGTGTTATAAAGTGACACATTGGAGCTTAAAAGGCACTTGGCGAAATCTGTTTCAGTTTGGGTTTCCATATATCGAAGCACAGGTGTAGGCATAGCGGAGGATGATTATATCACTAAGACAATATCATAGCTGCCAACTTGTACGGATTTTTAATAGCACTAAAAATTAACAATAAATTTTAGCTAATTGAATCACTGAATTTCAAGAATTTTTAACGTTTAAATCAGACGAAAATTTCTACTAAATTTTAGCTGTAAGAAAAATCCGTACAAGTTGGCAGCTATGAAATGTATGCATTCCATAAGAAAGCAGTCCTTCTTCGTTGTGCATTTATAAGCTTTATTACGTTATCAGGAACAAATAATCAGGAGAAGTGCTTGCTCTAGCAACTCGTTATTAACATGCTTATTTAATCATCTGTATGTGGCATTTGGTTTCAAATCCTCATTACACAATGAGCTCTTAGCCTTATTAATATTATATTACCGACAAAAATATGTTATTTCAAAGGAAAATCAAATTTCAAAGTGATTACTCAAAAGGCGCAAAGGCCAACATAGTGAAAAAGATTCCAAGCCGGGACTCGAACCCGGGCCATCAGTATAGCGCACTTACGTTCTACCGACTAAACCACTTGGAACGATAACTAGCTCTGAAAATTTCTCACTATTATATGTTGGCGAGGCTACAAACGTAGCACAAGATGGAATATTTATCGTGAGCCACCGACCTGGAGGCGAGCACGAAACATAATTAAATCCAGCATCGATAGAATCTATATTAATACATGGAAATTATTCCAGAGAGCAAACATTCGCCCCGCATACAATATTTCAAATGAAAATCAAATTTCAAAGTGATTGCTCAAAAGGCGCAAAGGCCAACATAGTGAAAAAGATTCCAAGCCGGGACTCGAACCCGGGCCATCAGTATAGCGCACTGACGTTCTACCGACTAAACCGATAAATAAATATTCCATCTTGTGCTACGTTTGTAGCCTTGCCAACATATAATAGTGAGAAATTTTCCAAGCTAGGTATCGTTTCAAGTGGTTTAGTCGGTAGAACGTCAGTGCGGTATACTGATGGCCCGGGTTCGAGTCCCGGCTTGGAATCTTTTTCACTATGTTGGCCTTTGCGCCTTTTGAGCAATCACTTTGAAATTTGATTTTCATTTGAAATATTGTATGCAGGGCGGATGTTTGCTCTCTGGAATAATTTCCATTATTAATATAGATTCTATCGATGCTGGATTTAATTATGTTTCGTGCTCGAACCAGGTCGGTGGCTCACGATAAATATTCCATCTTGTGCTACGTTTGTAGCCTTGCCAACATATAATAGTGAGAAATTTTCCGAGCTAGGTATCGTTCCAAGTGGTTTAGTCGGTAGAACGTCAGTGCGCTATACTGATGGCCCGGGTTCGAGTTCCGGCTTGGAATCTTTTTCACTATGTTGGCCTTTGCGCCTTTTGAGCAATCCCTTTGAAATTTGATTTTCATTTGAAATATTGTATGCGGGGCGAATGTTTGCTCTCTGGAATAATTTCCATGTATTAATATAGATTCTATCGATGCTGGATTTAATTATGTTTCGTGCTCGCCCCAGATCGGTGGCTCACGATAAATATTCCATCTTGTGCTACGTTTGTAGCCTTGCCAACATATAAGAGTGAGAAATTTTCCGAGCTAGGTATCGTTCCAAGTGGTTTAGTCGGTAGAACGTCAGTGCGCTATACTGATAACCCGGGCTCGAGTCCCGGCTTGGAATCTTTTTCACTATGTTGGCCTTTGCGCCTTTTGAGCAATCACTTTGAAATTTGATTTTCATTTGAAATATTGTATGCGGGGCGAATGTTTGCTCTCTGGAATAATTTCCATGTATTAATATATATTCTATCGATGCTGGATTTAATTATGTTTTGTGCTCGCCCCAGGTCGGTGGCTCACGATAAATATTCTATCTTGTGCTACGTTTGTAGCCTTGCCAACATATAATAGTGAGAAATTTTCCGAGCTAGGTATCGTTCCAAGTGGTTTAGTCGGTAGAACGTCAGTGCGCTATACTGATGGCCCGGTTCGAGTCCCGGCTTGGAATCTTTTTCACTATGTTGGCCTTTGCGCCTTTTGAGCAATCACTTTGAAATTTGATTATCATTTGAAATATTGTATGCGGGGCGAATGTTTGCTCTCTGGAATAATTTCCATGTATTAATATAAAAATATGTTATTCAGGTACCACAAATCTTATTAGATACTGTATAAATATCACTGGGTTGGATATGTCAGTCGTAGTGGGTACCGGACGTTTCGGAAAAAGCTAGGAATAGAATATTTTAAACCCCACAAAATCCACTCTCGCTCCTCCGTCTGTCGTCACTCCAATTTGGCTGCTCGTGTGTATATTAAGCTAATCTAGTGCAAAGTGATAAATAACGTCACCTGACTTCACTTCTCTAATCATAACTGCTTTAAGAGGGACTTATTAATAGTTTCGGTGGAATAATCTTGAGGTGATTCAACTTCCGTAGCGCGAAATCTTCTCTCTAGAACCATCTATAGCCTCGAAATCAGGTACACAATGTGTAAATAAAAAATAAGCTCTGAGCTCGAGAGTGCTGGCTAAAAATAGATTTTAGATTGCGAGACGATAATCTTAACAGAAAAGAAAAAATGGACTTTTTGATGCGGAATAAAACTAGAATATTAAAGCATTGAAATATTATAGTAGACATTTTGATATTCTAATAAAAGAATGATTTTAAATAAATAAATGTTTTAGAACAAGATAATTTCGGAATTATGACATTTTAGCAATTAAATAAACAATTTAGAGGGGTTTGATATAAACGGGAAATAATAATGATTTTTAATATGGATTTAAATAATACAAGTACCTTATTAATGGAATATAAGTAGTTAGCGCTATTTTTAGATTTAAACATTTTGGAATAAATATTATTAGTTCGATTAAGACCATGTACCTTTACATATGGAGATTGATAGATTAGTTTAAGAAGGCTTCTCCCTTGGTGCAGGCATTTTTTTTAGTATGGAACTTGCCGCAACATGACGCGTGGCGAACATAATCAGGCTGCAGCACAGACTTTGCGAAGTTCTTGGTTGTGGTTTGGCGTTGTGTGTCCCTAGCTAAGCTGTTCCGACTGACAGGTTGTTGTCGTGGCAAGTGTACGTCACATGGTGCCTTGAAGGACTGGGGACTGTTACGCGATCTCCTCTGAAGGACCGCATGGATTACTCGGATCCAGATCGGGGAACCTATTAGTTTATGTCTTAATGTTAATCGCCTAACAGGTAGCGTTGATATGCTGAATTTTTCCCGATTACCTCAATAGATCTAACTCAAGAACTAATGCACGAAATTTCATCAAACTTAAGATTCGAACGCCCCTTGATAAATATTATTGTCGATTACGTTTTGGTGTAAATCGCTCAACAGGTGGCGCTGTTATACTGCATCTCTCACGATTTCTGCAATAGTCCTATATCAAGAACTAATGCATGGAAGTTGATACCTTTAGTATCCTCGCGTTAGGTATCCTCGCATAGGTTGTCATTCGATTTTGTCACTATGATAGCGACTTTTGATGTATTAACATGTATGAGATAGAAGAAAGTTTTGGGATTGCCACATCCGACTAGTTTGTTATAAATTTTAGTCTGCTGGCAGTTTCTATCAGGATATGCGCAGGCAGACCGAAATCTTCTTAAAATACTTTATTTTACCTTTAATTTGGCACCAATTTCATCTCGTAACTCGATGACGTAATAGTTACACCAAAATGACGAGTTGGTGCCCGCTGCTGCTCATATCGTACGAAGAAATGTCGAGGCAGACCAGTCATTCCATCATCTACACCTAATAGTCCTACATCATGATTTCATCTTGTAAATCGATGCCGTAGTCATTTGTGTCACCTCTGCCCACTCCAAAAGCTATTTTAAAAGAAAACTTGTAATAGTTTCAGATTTCTGTTTGGTATTCGCGGCTAGCGACGACCTGTTATGGCGACAATCAGAATATGGCGCTATTAGGATATTTTTTAATTGAAATGTTTATTTATTGTTACTTTTTTTAGAGATCTAACATGAAATGAATATTTTCTTTAAGCCAATCAGCATTAGCTTAAGGTTTGCAAATTTTTATTCTTCTGTTATCTGCGAGTGCTAATCGCAGTTTATATGAGAATAACCTTAGTGATTCTGTCAGTTTTTGTTCTTGAACGCTACCCATTCTGTGGTTCTGGTCTTTACATTCCCGAAGTCACTTTAATTCGTAAGTAGATAAAATTGCCATGTATATTGTTTTACCTGATAGGAAGCAATCGAGCAGTGGTTTCTCTTTTTCAATAAAAGCATCGGATCTTTCAGGTAACTGTGTCAAATTTTTAGTTTAAACTGATTTTCAATCACACTAGACACTAGACACTAGACTCACAAAAGACGTTCACCTTTTTTAGGAAACAGAAAAATGATGTTTGATTCTTCGTCATATATGTCGTAATTTCTGCAAATTTCATTCATTTATTCATAAAACGCACTTCGTTAATGTGTCCGTCCGATTTGCTCGTTGTGGGCGATAAATACGAGAATTCTTATTAGGAATGTGTATTTTTATGTGATGCAAAATATTTCTTTTTATGAGAGTGGATCTAAATTTAATAAAATTAATTTTGTACCAGGGATTGACAGTTATTATTCTGATCTACGAAGTTGTTAAAAAATGAGATAATACATTTAGAACAAATTTTAAATATTATGCATTTTTTATTGTAATTTTTTTCGGTATAATTTTTGGCATCGGGCTCGGATTTTAAATCGTCTTACTCCGGTGGGCTCGGGCTCCAAAAGGTGAGCCCGAACTCATCTCTAGTATATATGACGCTTGTCCCCAAGTGGTTAACAAAGTTCGTATACTTCAAGTGATTAAGGCTTTAAATTCGGAATATTAATAAAATAGCTGTCTTCCGATTTTTTTTTTCATTAACTTAACGAAAAATGTGTATTTTTCTACTGGGGCTCACGAACCCTGATAAATATTTTTATCTAAATAAAAACCAGTTTTATGAAATTATAATATTACACAGTAAAAATTAAAGAATGTAAAATTTTAATGAAATCTCTAAATTTTAAGTAGTGGTTTATAATGTTTTATTAAGAAACTGTTTAGTATAGAGTAACTCTGGGATAGATGGCCATAGTTTTTAAAGATTGACATAAAAAATTTTAGAATGCAAATACAAAAAATATTGATACATGTTTAAAATTCATATACATCTACTCATAATATTTTATGCAAAAAATAATTAAATATTGAAAACAAAAAGTGTTACAAAAATTGAAATTTAAATGGCAGATGGCCACCTCTCCTTAAAGTCGAGGAGAGATGGTTCTCCAATACAAGAAAGAAAAAGTTAATTTTAATAACAAAAAATAACACATTTCATACAGTTAATCCTGAAAAACATATAGCAATTTGTAAAGACGCAGTTATATGATGGAAAATGAGTGAAGAAAACTCGAATAAACAAAATTTCAAGTATAATTTCAATGCTTCACTTTTCGCAAAATCTTACCACATGCTTGGCAAAGGTCTTGATAATTTGTACACGTTTCATGGAACCACTTCAGGTACCTTGTGCATTGTATCCAGACATTCTTTTTGGAGGTGATATTACATTGTTTTGCACATTCAACACAGTGATCCTAATACAATTCTATTTACTCTGAATCTGTAGAATTTGAAAATGTAAATGTGTTTCGTTTTCTTCGCTACTGAAATTGTCGTGTTTTTTTCTGGCGTTAATTGTAGGTTTATTACGTTAATTAAGTTTATTTATCAACTTTATCAGTTTCTGTTTTGAAAGTTTCCAACGTTTTTCGGTATTTTATGAAACAAATAAATCGTTAGGTCTTATTACATTATTATTATTATTATTAAAATATTTATATTAGTTAAAATTTAAATAATTTTATCAATTAATATATTTATAAACGTAAACGTTATATTTTTATTTTAAATTTAATTATATTTAGTTAAAATCATCATTAAGTATCATTTTGAAATATTGATTAAAGGTGGCCATCTCTCCTCGATTTCATGTAACCATCTCTCATGAAATTGAAGGACTGATGGTCGCCATATTTAAAGCATCAATAGCCATTGTACGTCTTTATTTTAGTTTAGAAGTGAAGTTTAGAATATATATACGTGCCGTAAAATTCCACATAGTAAAAAACATACATAACGTACGTACTGCAAAACATTCAGATACCTAAGTCCAAAAAAATATTCAACTACCTATTTAATTTACATTAAAATTACACTTACCTTTTATAATCAAAAAACACAACTGCACGTCTCAATAAATAAAGTCATTGAACCATTTCATGCGAACAATGTTTTTATTGCAATCTATTATGAAGTTTTGGAGATATTTGGATTGGCCATCTCTCCTCTGTGACCATCTATCCTTGAGTTACCCTATTTTAATTTTTTTCTAATTAAATAATTTACCTGAGACATAAAATTTGTGTTTTTAATACTTAAAATAATTTTCCGTTTTAAAATAGGTCCGTTTTGTGCAATATTTATTGAAAACTTATATTGTTTAATAAATAGTTATTGTAAATAATTACTCAGCGTGTTAATTGGAGTAATTCAAACATAAAATTTGATAAAACTTTTAGAAAATGAATTTAGACTTTCAAATTGTTTTCTTTTTATCAGAAAATAAAGAAATTTTATCACTTAGATTTATTATTAAATTTAGTATTTTTATAATAAAGCAAAATTACATTAAAATTATTAAAGAATATAAGTATTTCGTATAATTATTCCAAAAATACATTTGTTCACGGAAAATTATTAATCTAGCGTTTAGGACACGTAATGTTTTGTTATATCGTAAATATCAATCCACACACTATGAATATTAAACTTTTGATTACAGGGTTGGGACTTATTACGTCGTGGCAAACAACGCAGTGTGGAACGCAAGCTGTCCCCTTTAATTATTTATTTTTTTTATTCGTACCGCTTTTAAAAAAATAAACAATGTCATACACTTGTTCTAGGATAATTTCAAGAGATATATACAACAAATATTTTTATTTCTAAATTTTAGTACGACTGAATATAAAAATTGTCGCCAGTCCTGGTCCATAATCAAAAGTTTATACTTTGAGAAGAAAAGTGTTACTCTGTTTCGCAGCTGAGTTTTTTTTTATTGCTGTTATTTTTTTTATCTTTTCTATCTTCATCTTCCTCCTCTGCTAAGTACATAAGAGCATCTGTATCATATCTATCTTTTTTCCTTTGTGCATTAGAGTGTAAATATCTTCAACATCGCTTGACTCAAAATTAGACTTTGTTTTCGCTGAGCTCATTTATCATTCCTTTTTGCATTTTTAATGTTTTTTGTTCTCTTCTTCATGCAGATTTTATATTCAATTTGTAGATCCATCCGACAGTGTATTATTATTATACATACATACAATGTTTTCTCTTGAAAGCAGAACAATAAACAACTAGTACTTATACCACATCTGCACTGCATGCCCCACTCTTTTTATTAGTCATGATTTTTCATATTAGATTTCTAAGTATGAAACATAATTGATGATGTTTTAGTTGAAGAGTACAGAACTTATTTTTGTAAGAGGAACTGGAGCAAGTTCATTTGCTTTGTAAATGATTTACATACCAGCATCTCAGAAGAAAGTGTCTTTTTTATACAAATAATGCAGTGTTTTTTTTCCTAGTGTTGTAATTTGTTTCTTTAAAGATAGTTTTTAGCACAATACAGAGATATTTTTCTGTTTTCGCTGAAGATTATTTCATTCGAAAAAGCTGTAATTTCTGTTTTACATAATTTGGTTAGAAGCTTTATTTTATTTGTGAAAATCTTTGTCGTATTATGTATAACATGAAAAGGTTTGTTAAGCTTGGGTAACGAGACACACTACAATGCAAATATATACATACCCCTTAGAATTTGACAATTCCGAAAAATATATTGATTTTTGCGAAAAGAGAAAGACATTAGAAGAATGTAATTGGTAATTGAAACAATACAAAACGTAAGAAAATGCATATTTAATTAATAGCATTGATAAAAATACAGAAAATGTGGTTTCTTATCAATGAAAATATGCATTGTAAATACAAATATAATACATGTAAATACAAATATTTCTTCCTCCGATTTTTTTTTTCGCTTTTTTTTCAGATTTTAAAACATTTTTTTTTCTATTGTGAGCTGGAATTCATACAGTTGCCTTATTTATTTCGGTTATAATATTATAATTACTTTATTACTTTAAATATCAGTTTTTATTTTGCGTTGAATATGGCTCTGGAGTAACCATAATGCAGTCGTGGTCTGTTTTCTTTGATTTTTCTGTGTTATTTTAACGTGTTTTCTCAAATTAACTTTTTACAATTTTCACTTTCTTTTTTCACTTAGCTGTCAACTCTTCTGCCTTTTTGTACCACAAAAACTCAACAGAAAATTTTGCCTTTTTTGACAATCATATTACGGCGATGTATAAAGTTAAAATTTATTATAAAATTTTTGTGGTAAAGCAGAGTAAAATTTTGGCAGCTATGTAATTCTTTAAAAAAGAATAGTAAAGAAACCATGTAAAAGATCCTTTACAAATAAAAATTAGTCGGATATGCCAATCCCAAAACTTTTTTCTATCTCATACATGTTAATACATTAAAATTATCTAGTAGAGAGTCAAAATTAAATAGCAATCTATGGCCATCATGGGAATTCTAAAAACATGAAATTCTGTGCATTAATTCTTGAGATAGGACTATCGCTAAAATAATGTAAATCATGCAAAATGCAGCATATCAGCGTCACCGGATAGGTGGATTTACACCAAAATCTAATAATCAACAACTTATGTTAACGTTTAACTGAATTTGAAGTTGGATGAAAATTCGTTCATTAGTTTTTAAAATAGAGCTATAGCAGAAATCGTAAAAAATTCCACATAGCAGCGCCACCAGTTGAGCGATTTACACCTAACTACCGAACACCAAACTAATTAACACCAGTTTATTTTAGGGACTAACTGAATCTGAAGCTTGATGAAAATTCATGCATTTGTTCTTGAGATACAGCTATTGTGGAAATCGTGAAAATACAGTACAGCAGCGCCACCTATTGGGCGATTTACATCAAAAATTAAACAGCATTAATTTATATCAGGGAATATTCAAATTTGTAGTTTGATGAAAATTCGTGTATTTTTTCTTGAGTTAGAGCTATTGTGATAATCATGAATAGTACAGCATAGCAGCGCCACCTGATAGGTGATTTTCACGAAAAAATAATCAGCAGCTAACTATATTCTGGACTAACTGTATCTGAAGTTTTATTAAAATCCGTGCAGTAGTTCTTGAAATATAGCTATTGTTGAAATCGAGAAAAATGCCGCATAGCAGCGCCACTTGTTGGGCGATTTTCACCAAACACTAATCAGGACCAATTTATATTAAAGTCTAACTGAAATTAAAGTTTTGTGAAATTCCGTGCATTAGTTCTTGAGATAGGTCGCCCACAAAATTTTTGCCACATACAGACTCACAGAGTGACAGAGTGACGGACAGAGTGACAGACAGACATTTTCTAAAAACCATCAAATCGTGTTCAGGACATTCTAAAACGTATAAATCCGTCGAAAACCGGATGTCACAAATTTTCACGAATCCAATACTTTCTTCTTGTAAAGATAGAAGAAAGTAAAAAATGTATATTTTAATGGAGCGAAACAGCACCGAAAACTGGCGATATGAAGCAATTAAAATAATAAAACTTTGTAAAAAATCACCATAAAAAAACAAAACACAGGACGCGTTTCGAGCTAAAAACATAACAGCTCGTCATCAGCTAAGCATACACGTGTCCGTAAACGAACAAGTTCAAAAATGAACTGATGATAAAGAATGTTGCGAAGAATGCGACAGATGGTGCTACCTGATAGAGGGATATGCAAAAGGGAAATGTGTTGAAAAAAGAAGAGAAAATGAAATGGAAAAAATGGAAATAAAAGAAAAAATAAAAATAAAAGAAATAAATTAAAAATATAAATAAAAATAATAAATAAAGAACTATAAAAGAACAAGAAAAAAAAATCCAAATTATTATTATTATTATTATTATTATTATTATTATTTTTTTTTTTTTTTACAAAATAAAAAGAAAAGAAACAGGAGAAAAGGGAAAGGAATTACAAAATTAATTTCCACGCTGGAGATAGGAAAGGAGATGATGGGAGATCATTGACAAGATTAGCAGAATTTTTAGAAATAAAATATGCTTCATGAAAATCCAAGTGAGAGGGAGAGGCAGGGGAAGAAATAATTTTGGCCATGGAGAAATTGAAACAATGACTGGAAGACCAACAGTGAGAAGCAATCGAAGATTTAGAGATTTCTTGATTTGCAATATATCTCTGATGCTCGCCTAATCTGAATTTTAAAGCTCTCTTTGTTTGACCAATATAACCTAAATTGCAAGAGCAAGGAATGAAATAAACACCCCACCGGTTCTCAGTAGGAACAGGATCTTTTAGAGAAGAGAATTTAATTTTATTCATAGGTTTGAAGATAACTTTAAAGTTAAAACGAGAAAGTATTTTAGCAATTTTGAAACACAGAAGAGAATAAAAGGGCAGAACTATTATAGAATTAAAATTAGGAGGATTATTTGAATGAGAAAAAGGACGTTTAGGCTTATTAAATTTATACAAAGCTTTATCAATTAAAGAGGGATTATAACCACGAGCAAGGGCAAGAGATTTCAGATAATTAACAGAGTTATTTTAATTGTATATTTTAATGTACACTGAAACTTTCATTTAACGAGGTCTGATTATTACACTTAAACACTTCGTTATGAAAAAAATTCGTTAAATAGAAATCAACTCAAATTCATTAAATTTATATAATAAAATACATATGCATCCAATGAATACGAATAAAATGGAAATATTGGAAAAATGTATTTTAATTCGGACAGTATTCGTTTTTAATGTAATGTAGACACATGAGAAAAATTTAATTAGAATAATGTCTAAAAAATCACATAATAGTGAAAGGTAAACAAAAACTGAAGTGTAGCGTACTTCTACTCATTTTTCTCAGTATTCCAAATCCTTAACTTTACAAAAAATCTATAATATTTCTTTGTACAGGTTTCTTAACCCCCCCCCCTTTCTTCGCCCCTTATTCTCGCTCCCGTGATATTCACGGGCTTAGTCGTTTATTAAGAATGTTTGGTTCCCACCAGTTTTATAAAATAGTGTAATTCGCTTTATTATGGTATCATTTTACCTGTCATTAATCCATTAACTCTCTTACACTTCTTTTAGTTCTTCTACACCAGTTTTTTTCACATTGTAATTTTTAATTATTTAATCGCTCAAAATTTGAGATTAGATAATGTGAAAATTTTCAAACTAAAAAGTTTTTGTTCACCGTACATGGCAAGTTTTCTTGCCAAACAGATAACCATTTCGAGGGCGCTGTCCTTAAAAAAGGACACCTAATTTTAATTCCAAAAGTCACAAATGGCACTAAGAATATTTAATTAAAATTTTCCTTTTATAATGTACATGAAAATAAGCAAGTTCGTATTTTCTAATAAATTCGTTTGTCAATTCTGGCGTCAGCCCATTATTTCGTTAGTTTATAAACAGAGGTACTCCGCGTCGGAAAGGGTTAATGAGTTAAATAAGGTGAATATTTCTTTTTCAAAAAAAGTGGTGCCAATAAGCAATATTAATTTTTAAACCGTAATTTAATTCGACCGTTAAGGGGTTAAAAAAATACACTGTTCACAAAAATTTTCGCACTTTTATAAGTACACGAACGTCTCATCTGTAACATTTTCGTGAAACTGGAATCCCCTTCTTATTGTATCGAAGAGTTATATATATTTTTTTTCTTTTGAGTGGAAATGTTTAAATAAATAAATAAATAAAATGTTTAAATAAATCTCTCTATTCTAAAAAAAAGTAACTACCGCTGTCACCGCCGCCGCCGCCGGTTTTGAATTTTTTGTGACCGGAGGTCTTTCTTCGTTAATATTGAGAAAAATAATGCATACAAAAATATGAAAATCAGTGGTTTTATACAGAAATGTTTGATAAATACGCTGATGTAGACAGTTTTCAAATCGAAGAATTATTTTAAGAGATATTTAATGCTAAAGTTGGACAAAATCGTTCCACTAAAAAAGTTTTATAGCAGCAAAAACTATACATGGCAGTGTAATCATTTTTAGATCATTTTATGCGTTAGAATTTGCCGGAGTGCAGATTGCATTAATTTTTTTTTATTTTGACTCATTTTTTCAGGTTTTATTTCTATTTTAAATTCAAATTTTCAGCATTTCTGTATATATTTTTTACAGATTTCAGAAAATTGTACTAATTTAAACTGTTGCCAACTGTATAAAAAGCGCAAGCAATAATGTTTGCTTCAAATTAAAAATTTACTTACACGTGACTATAATAAACAGGAAAAAAACTTTCAAATTAGAATTAAATAATTATGTATAAAAAGCAGAAACTTATTAAAAATTACGTCATAAAAAGTACACACGTGAATTTTAAAAGAGAAAGGACATTGTAAAATAATAAATTCATTAACATGCGTTAGAAATCTTAGGAGAAATTACGTCATATTTACGTCACATTATAGTTATTACATAAAATGAACACAAAATAATATTGCAAAAATGTTTAAATTTAGAAATTGCGCTAGACATTTATTTAATATTTTGAGAGGATATTTTCAACTATTTTTGTTAGGAAACCGCAAATAATATTTCATTGCTAACAAATGTACTTTCACGCGATTATTTAAAAGAGAAAGAATAGCTTGGTAAAAATTACGTGAGATTAAAAACGATTAATTTAAAATGTCTCCTTTAAAAGAACTTTCTTTTCGCTTTGTTAAAAAATACCAGGAGACAAAGACTCTGTTTACTTAATTCCTTTTATATTAGCTTATTTTGAAATGTTGTTACACGTATCTACGTCATCAAGTTATTTTTATTTCGACGTTTTATTTGTATTTTTATTAATGTTGTACGAATTTATTTGTTCTTTCGCTATTTAAAATAAAAATTATGTCAATTTGTATAATTTGACGAGTGGTTTGGCGATTTATATAATTTGGCGAAATTGGTCGACGGGATAATCAAGTAGTACCGCAGCGGATTTGGCGTTAAAATTCCCCAATTAAAGATAAATGAATAGAAAATCGTTTATAGGGAGATCGCCACTGTTTTTTAAACTAGTAAATCTGCAGATCAGGAGCCTCAACGACAGATCTGCAATTCATTGTTTTTAGACACACTCTAGTAATATTCAATTTCCTGCAAACCGCAATTTAAAGTTTTCAAATTACGTAATTATTTATAAGAATAAAAAATACGAAGTTTTCACACATTAGAAGCGTTAAATTAAAAACGTTGTTATGGAAGGATATTTTGAATTTTCATGAGCTACTAATTCTGGTATTTTTTTTTTTTTGTAAATAATAAGGTATTCAGGGGGGCTCCGCCCCCCTGAACCCCCCGTGGTCTCATTAATTTACATATGTAACTTTTTATTGATTGCGCTAATGATTATGGTAAATCTTTTTACACTTCCGAGCCTTATTCTTCAATACTGGCGGGCAGAAAAGGATTTACATTGACGAAATTATATTAAAAGTTTAGGTTTTACGAACGAAAATGTAATTTTCTTTTGAAGATAAAAAAAAAAAATCATTCATATTTTCTGAAATGAGTCGGCATTAAGAACTAACACTCGTCAAAAAATATTTTTTCAGGCAATCTAGTTAATGTTTGTTTTTAAGAATGAAAATATTTATTTCCCGATAAAATGACGTCCTTTTCGACAGCGATAATTTAGCGGTGCATAATTTTGACATTTACTATCAATTTGCTTTTCAAAATTTTTTTTTTTTCTCATTGAAATTTTCGATTAAAAATTAAATATTTCTGTTAGCTGTGTCCAGACGATAAACCGTGAGATATTAGTAACGTTTTTTTTAATAATAAGAATTAATATCATAACACAAGCCCCTTTTATTTCAACCTCAAAGCGTATTTGTTTTATTTTTGATATATGAGATCAAATTCACCTTTCCGTTGCTAGGAAACAGTTAAAAGAACATTAAGACAATGAAATATGTGATTGAAAAAAAGTAAATTAAAAAAAGAAAATATTTTATATTATTGGAACACATATATAAAATCCCTCCATAAGATATTACACCGAATTTAAAAACTCTGACAAATGTATACACAAAATTTCAAACTAATATGAATAATGTATGGTTCTAATTAGGAAATTCCATCATCCATAATTTATCATTAAAATCTTTCAATCATATAAGCCATTTCCTTTCAAGAAATAAAAACGGAAAAATCGTCTGAATTGCTATAGGAAAGCATTAAGGCGGAAAATAAAATGTTCTATATATTCCGAACGAATGAACCAAATTTAACCAAAAACTATACAGCTAAATCCGGTGACCTCACCAACATGCATCCTTAATTTTAAGATAATCGGATGCTTTTTACGACAGTTATCGCGGAACAGACAGACAGACTAACAGACAGACAGACTAACGGAAACCAAAACTTTTCGTGTCTCCACA
Source organism: Maratus speciosus (assembly GCA_963932465.1). NCBI lineage: Eukaryota > Metazoa > Arthropoda > Arachnida > Araneae > Salticidae > Maratus > Maratus speciosus. The sequence goes on along the minus strand of OZ010799.1, from coordinate 280,249,860 downwards.
GTAAGCCTTCACTGACGTTTCGGCAATTATAATTCAATCTTTCGAAATCTTTTTAAAGCCGATCAAATTAGCGTGCATTTAGAGCCTGCGATGTCTGGACGGGGGTTGGCGAGCGTAGCTCGTAGGGGGCCGAGCCCCCTAGTAAATAAAAAAAAGCAATTTAACAAATTACAACGACCATTTGGAAAATGATTTTTTCAAAGACTAAAATTTAAGACATAAAAAATCGCACGGAGTTGATCATACATTACGTACGCCATGGGTTAAACATTAACATTCCTGGACCCATCATGAACAAATTTTAAAGGGAATTTCAGTTTTACAATTTTTGGTACTGTAAATTTTTAAACTTCTACGGAGCTGGTCGTACATTACGTACGCTATGGATTAAACAGTAATATTCCTGGACCCATTTTAAATGAAATTGCATTTTTAAACTTCTAAACATCCCACAATATCACTTTTTATTTCGTCGTATAGAGATAAAAAATACATTTTTAATTGCAATTTGTTTGAAAGCTGTATCTCAATTTTTTTTTTCTGAGTTATTAATTTTTTTTTTAGTTTTTATTACTTTTTTGTCATATTGGCAACAGAAGTATCCATCTCTGTTGAAAGTAAAGGAAAAATGCAGATTACTGTATAGACCCATGAGAAAACGAATAAAATGCGAGATTCAACTAGTAAAACGCTTCTGATATGCTTTTGATTCCCTACGCTGACCGAGGACAATAACCATTTTTCTAAATGGTTAATAATTTCATTTTCATACAATCCGCTGAAATAAATTCATACATTCCATTGCAACAGCAACCTCTCCGTTTGAATGCTGTACGCACACGAAGGTTAAATAAAATTCGTTATATAGGATATATTTTTCGTAATATGGAGATTAATTTACATAATAATGCTGTTCAAAGTCAACATTCAGCAGAAAATTTCGTCAAGTAGAAAACTTCGTTAAATAGGAATTCTTTAAAGGGAAGTTCGACTGTATTTCCAAGACTTATAACTGAAGCTGTCATTATGAAAACATTTTTCATTCTCCTCCATCCTCTTTATATTTTTCATTCTATGTTCATTTAGTTCAAGCGACGGAAATTTATGAAATTTATTACATCCATACGCCGTTTTCCTTTGAATACGAACAATAGAGGAGTTTGTTCCCTTGTCGCTTCCTCTATCTTTATTCTTTTTTTTTTTTTTTACATCGATGATTTTTCGTGCCCGACTGGTAAGAATGGCATCATGATTGATTATGTTTCAGTGAATATAATGAAAAAAGCATTCGTGTAAAAGGAATTGAAACAAGTTCATTTTTTGATTTTATGTCAAGATAAGAGAAAATAGGCTTTTGGTTTCTCAGAGTATTCTAGTGCCTTTTTTTTTATTTATGAAGCATTTGTTGTAAATAAATCTGATATTTTTAATCGGCAGATACGTTTTACATATGAATTAATGAAAATAATTAAAAGTAATAATTTTAAGACGAAATATAAATTAACTTTAACCCGGAATTACACGCGCAGGGTATGACACACCCAGAGTGGGCACAGTTATTACATTTCTCACCGCTAAATTTGACAAGTAGTCTTCATATTATTTTATCACAAGTTTTGTGAGCGCTGTCAAGAAATTAATAAGATGGCAATGTTTGTTTGAATTTATTGGTGGCAATGTATAAATCGTACATATCCTGGATATGCGCGCGCATTCCCTGGTTAAAGAATAGAGAAACGAAACATTACCAATGTACAGTCGTGGGGGAAAAAAAGTAAACATCCCTTACAAACTCTGCAACTAAATATAATAGAAAAAAGTTACTGGAACCAATCAACTGGAAATAAAGTCTACTTTAAATGATGTATGCAAAATTTGCTTAAGGGGGAGGGGACATCTACAAATCAAAAGCAGACCAAACTTTCATATTAGATGTAAATTTCCAACTGGGCGAAAAATGTCCGGACCAGGATTCGAACCCGGGACCTCCTGGCTGAAGCCGCCAGTGCTCTGCCATCTGAGCTATCCCGGACGATTCTGGTCGAACTTTTCCACCCACCTAAACTTGGTGATTACTTGACCTCTGGCGGCTTCAGCTAGGAGGTCCCGGGTTCGAATCCTGGTCCGGACATTCTTCGCCCAGTTGGAAATTTACATCTAATATGATTTGTTTACCAATTAGAATAATTGTGTTAATATTGATATAGACCAAACTTTGTTTTTTTTCCATGGAAGCATCCAATTTTGACAATATATTTTAAATTTTCGGTTCAAACTCTGCCTAGAAATGAAATTTCTAGTCATTTGAATTGTACGTTTTTTAATTATAAACAATCAAAATTTAGAGCTTCTTAAATTAGTTAAATTAGTTAAATTAAATTTTCATATTTTTATTAATATCTCCTGAAATTGTAATCTTAATGTGAAAGTTTTGTGTGCGGTTATAATAATAAAAAACCCAAACATAAATAAATTGAATTTGTAATTTTAAAAGTTTTATAATATGAATTATGAATTATAAAATTAATATTCGAAAAACATATGAATTGCAACCTACAGTTTTTTTATAGACTTGTATTTATTATGTCTTTCTTTATGCGAATTCTCAATTTCAAAAATTTTTCTTTTAAACAGTTTTCGAACTATCATTAAAAAACTTCAAGCTGATGGTTTAAAATGTGCAGAAAATCATAATTTGAAAAAAACATATTTTCTCATTTTATTGAGATATTTGTGCTGGCAAAAGTCGAAACATATTGAGCGAGTGAAATGGCCCTACTGGCAAAAATTATACATTAATAGAAGTGACTTAGTTTTTCAATGGACAGGAAAAGAAAAATCCTATAACACTATTTTAGGCTAGGAATAGTAAAGTCTCAATCAGCTGGTGTCCTTTTACTTTGAAATCACAATCTTCAAGCGTGACCACAATATTCTCGGCTACAAATTATAATTGCACTCCAACGTTTTCACTTCAATGGTTGAATTGTGACGGAATTTGAAACTAATCTACCGAGAAAAATGAATTTCATTTGAATTTCATTTGAATACCTAAAAATTCTGAAACACTTTCTGACTTTGACATGTTAAAATCTTTAGACAATAAGGAAATAACTGCATCAGTTTCATTAACATCTGAATCTGTTATTAACATATCAGCTACATACAGAGCTATAGTTATTTTATGATCATTACTATACCAAACAAAAATACAATGTTCAGTATCAATTGATTTAAAATTTAATTTTGAAATAAATTCAAGAAATCTTTCAAACCATTGTCGTGGGGCTTGTTTTAGAACATATAAACTTCTTTTAATCCCACACTTTCGCCAACTTTTATCATTGTCCCCGTGTGGCTGATCAGTAAAAACAAGTTCATTCAACGTACCATTCAGTAAAGCTGTTTTTACATCTAGAACATATGGATGTAGGTCTCCATTTAAAATCAAAATGAGCACTAAACGTGAAGCAGGCATGCTTATAACAGGTAGATATGTCTCAGTATAGTCCACTCCTTCTTTCTGCATGAACCCGCGATTTACAAGCCTTGTTTTATACTTACCGTCTCTCGTTTTACACAGCACCCACTTGCAGGAGATGGCATTTTGATCTATAGCCAGGTCTTCTAAATTCCACATTTCAATTTCTGATATGTACTCCATTCTTCGTCCACAGCTTCTTCCACTTTTGTTGCTCGTTGTGAGGCAGAGTAGAAATGGTTTCTTCTTGAGTAAGCATTACTTCTTTTATTTAAAGTTCTACAAATCAGGTTCTAGACAGCAATATCTTTTTTTTTATAATTGCCAAGCTTTCGGAATCAAAATTTGATTCACTGTATACTTCGTACTATATATGCGAACTAATTTATTCCAAATTTTATGTGCCGTATTTTCATCTTCATTCATTTCCATGAAACGATGGAAGAACACCTTCGCTTAACAGTGATAATAATAAAGCATATGCCTTTAGATTTCACAATGTCCCCACCATTACCTTCAGCTGTTTCATTATGGAAGAAGTTAATTCATTAGCAGCAAAAATTTTAGAGAGTAACTGTTCTTTTCCAAACAGAAATCATTTTTTAATCACCTTCAAAAAGAGAAATTCCAAAAAGTTCTTTCTGAGAGTCTATTCTGCTCGATAAAACACAAAAACTAAAGGTATAAAACATTTTCTCTCGAAATCACATCAGAAATGAAGACAGAAAAAAAGAACAGCGCCGGACAGTCTAGGAGCTTCTCATTTCAACTTATGCGAAAACCGCACTCTGCTGTTGAAAAATAAAGAGACAAAAAGGCGAGGCTGGATCGAATTGAGTATATTGAGTTACATATTTATAAGAACTACAACAACTGAAATAAAACAGAGAAATAAACATGTATTTATAGATTTTGAATTGCCCATGACAGACAGGGAGCGACCGTGGAAGAGAACTACAAAGCTAGCTTAAATAACCAATCACAGTTAAACAGAAACGTATTAAAATGAAAACTGAATTAATAACATAATAATGTAATGCTATGATTACAATATTCTAACAGTCGGCAGGTTGTTTCCATCAAGACATGACTTGGCAGATCAAATGCATATTAATGTGCGAATCAGGTTCTATTTAATCCTGGAATTTCAGCTACCAACTCGATGAGGTGACGGTCTGTGCAGTCACCTCCTGGACTAAACTGTATGTATCTGGCGTGTACCCATTTATTTTATTTATTAAATATAGTTTTTTAGACGAGAATATCTCTATATTCCCTTTAATATACGTATGTTTTAGGAGTGACAAATTTTCAAATAGTTGTTATAATTTTCATTTATACACCCTATTATTTTTTTAATTTGCCGAGCTATACAAATTTCTCAATTTGGTAGCACAGAAGAAAATTATAAAGCGAAAAATATTTTTAGAAACAAAAAATGTGCATTGCTTCAGAGCATATCTACAACTTGATTTAGTAACACTTTGCAGTCTTTGTTGGGTCGCACAAGACAGAGCTTGTTGCTAACTCTGTAACAGTATTCATAACTGGAACATACACACGTTTTGAGGCACCGGAGTTGAGTTTCTGTAGATTTTCCTGGAACCATTTCACAGGAGCGTCCTTTTCAGCTTGAGATAAATTGTGGGGGATCCATCGGTAACACACATTTTTCGCTTTTAAATAACCATGTAAAAATCAATGCATGCACGTCCTTGAAATGTTCAGAGATGCTTCTATTTCATCATATGTCACATGACGACCGTTATTTTTTTCACAAAATCAATATTTGTCACATCAATCAATGTCACAGCAGTTCTTGGTCGACCCTTCCCAAACATCGTCACTGAGATTCTTACAACCGCGGGAGAATACTTTAAAATATTCATGCCGGCGCGGTGGGTCACACTCGACTGTCTCGGAGTTCTCAAGTCTCCGGCTTTTTGCTCACCACTATTATTTTAGAGAAAACGTTGTTCCTTTAAATCGCCCAATTGTTCTAAGTCTTAGTGCTCCAAAGTCTCCGATTTTTTTTTTTTTTTACCAGTATTGTAATACAGAAAATATTGTTTTATTTAATTAGAACAATTGGGCGATTTAAAGGAACAACATTTTCTCTAAAATAATAGTGGTGTGAAAAAAGCCGGAGACTTGAGAACTCCGAGACAGTCGAGTGTGACCCACCGCGCCGGCGTGAACGTGTTAAACCAGTTGTGTAATAAATTGTTGCCTTAACAGTTTCATCGCGAGGGACGAGATAACTCGTCTTCAAGGAATATTAGCTATCCATCATGGAAAATTAATTCGTACCGGAAAATTCTGTCATTTAACTATTAAAGATTGATTCCGATATATAATGCCTAATAATTTCCAGAAAGAATTTTCCGGTGCGAATTGATTTTCTCAAACGAACAAGACATTTTAATATTTTTTAATGCTTGTAAGGACAAACAAATCATTAGAGTGAGAAATGATATTGATTACTATTTTTCTAAGTAAAATAAACAAGTTTTAAATGAATTTGTGTTTTGTTTCAATTTTGACGCTGCGAGGAGTGGCTCAGGCTCTTAGCGCAAAAGGTGGCACAAAAGCGCGCCATTGCCGCGATGGAAGTGTTAATTAGTGCTTCGTTACCAAACATCGATTTCATTCTATCGCTACACCACCACCCTATGAATACTAGGTTCAGCGCGCTCATTTTTCTGCCAGCGCTCAGACCGAGTATTCAGGGGGCTGTGGCTACTTTTTTTCTGTGTCAAACCTTATCGAAAGTCACAAAAACATCAAGGGTCTGAAGTCCCTTCGACATAACTCCATAATTATTTAGCACTTATGATTTTCGAAAAATCACAGTAAATAGAATTTCACAGCTTTTGATCTTCTGCAAACGCATGATATTCACGTTGTCAGATTATAAAAACTTCAGTTCTGACCCTCGTAAGAATTGTTGTTCTCATCTACTTACAATACAGTTATATTTTATAAGGAATTTTATCAATACCACTAACCATTAATTCCCTTTCATTTCATTTCATCAATCCATATGTATGATGTCTACCGGGAAATCCTGTCGCATAATGTTCTTTCGCACCTACTTCTTTAAAATTCAGATTTCTTGCACTCACTTTTTTTAAATGGTAAAACTCCCATTGTTTTCACCTTAATGTGAAATGTGAAAACTTTGGGAATTGTACCATTTCCAAAAAGTGGTGGTAATGCAGAAATCAGAGTTTTAAAAGGCGTAAAAGAACATTATGAGACAGAATTTTCCGGTAGAACTAATAAAAACAAACCAATCCGAATATATGGACATTTTTAATTCTTCCAGCAAAACGCTTCATGCGTTCTGCATTCAGTCATCTCTCGTACATAAAGACGATTAACATTTTATTTTACGGCATTTTTAATACAAAATCACGACTGCAATTTAGCCACAATTTCAAACATGGCAATGAAATCAACCAAGTATAAACGATGATGGTTTTTATGTGAGACATAAACATAAGCCGGAGATATGATGGGATAAAATCGATAAAATGTTTACTATGGTTTTTCTGTGACACTTCAAGCAATTTTATGAGCGTTTTATGATCTTGTGTTTTTATGACAGATTTCATCTTTGATATTATAGTTTTAAAATGTCATAATAGAAAGACGTTATTTGTTTCGTGTTATTATACACTTGTTTTTGGTATTTGAAAATATTTTTTATGAAGTCAATTTTTTTCTAGAAATCATGTCAATTATAAATATGTTGTATGCATTTATGATAGCAGTAATAATTATGAGAGTAGTCTTCATTTTAGATTGGAATATCAAAACATGTTTCTCTACGCTGCGTACTGATGAATACACGAATCAGTTAAATTTCACTTTTAATACATACATTCATTTCCAACCTAACACTATATTTAAATAAAAATATTCGTCTTTTATAAACACAGTGCTAACTTAAATTTAAAGGCTTAATTTTAAATTCTTAATCTTTTTACGTGCGTTCGTAGTTATATAAATACGTAGCACCTATAGTCGTCGTTCAATCCGTCCGTCCGTCCGTCCGTCTGTCTGTCTGTCTGTCCGCATATAACACAGCAAAAACAACCCAACCGAATGGTCTGAAATTTTAAATATATGATTGTTGCAAAATTTTGTCGAGCCATTTCAAATTTTATGAAAATCGGATGTATAGTTTAATTACAGGGGCAGTCAAAAGTTTTTCTTTACATTACGGCCAATGGGAAAAATTATTGCAAGCGCATTTTAATGATGTTACAGCCTTCCGAAAGGTCCGAAATTTTAAATATATAATTGTTGCAAAATTTTGTCGAACCATTTCCGATTGTAGGAAAGTCGGATGTATAGTTTAATTACAGGGACAGTCAAAAGTGTTCCGTTACATTACGGGGAATGGGAAAAAAGTTATTGCAAGTGTATTTTAATGATGCTACAGACTATGCACTTTATGAAGTGCAAAAAATTATACATTCAGTACAATATAGGGTGTAAAAATAATTATAAATCTAGTTATAGTACGAACGCACCTCATTTGCCACGTTTGACGAGCAATTTCCAACTTGTTTATCTTTTAAAAGATTTTAAATTTAGTTTTTTCCTTAATTTTTTTCTAATACTTATTATGTAGTTTTTAAAACTACACTTTTTCTTTTCCCAATGGCTCATAATTATACAAGACATTAAAATAGTAGACTGGATGTTAACCGCTTCGGGACCGGAGGCTTTTGCACAAATTTTATTCGGTTTGCGCCACTTCTGTTTTTAAAGATACTTTTACTTAAACAATCACGAAAATGCTCTAATTAAAAAAAATCCCTGCCGGCTCTGGCCTACAGGCGGAGGTAGATTTCGATGTTAAGTACTAAATTCACCAACAAAACTTAAATCAAGATTAGAGATAAACCCAGTTCCTTCACTAAGAATGAACTCTAGGGAGCTAAACATTTTGTGAAAATTTTAATATACATGAATACACACACGCATGTATATGGGATAGATTTAAAAATGGCTAAAACAAATTCAGAGAACCCCAAAGTATTAAAATATGTTAATATTTACATAGTCGGGTTTTTATCATGTTTTAATACATTTCTTCAGACTCACATGGCGTTACATATTCACCTGCTGAGGTCCATTATATTTCTAATATGACGCAATATATATATATATTTTAATTCGTCAAACTATTTATTTCATTTTGAGCTTCCATGCTGAAATCTTGCTCTAGAAAACTTATGACGTAATATTCAATTTGTTTTCAATTAGTCAAACTATTTATTTAATTTATTTTTTCACGTGAAATTCTTGCAATAGAAACGCAATTGTTGTGGCGAAAATTTTATTGTTTTTTTTTTTTAATTGTTGGCAACTGCTATAACGAAAAATATTTATTTTTTCCTGTCATTGTTGTGTAAGAGCTTGTTTTATCAGAATCTTTTAAGACGGTATTCAAAATTTTTACCCCCCACATTTCCATTCCCTTGGGCCGATTTTGCCCATTTTCAATCCCCGCCGAGATATTAGCCATCTCAAAGTTGTTGGCGAGTTTGAAAACGATCCGTGGATAATTGCGACTTTTATCGTGCGGACAAAATTTAGTACATACACATATATATATATATATATATATATAAACTTTTTAAGTGGGTGTGGTTTTGGGTTCTTAGGGTCCTATAATGAAACGTTATGAAGGAATTTTTCAAAAGTCGCACCATGGCAACGACTGCAATAGGTAGTATTTCTTACGAAACTACCTAAAAACTAAATATTGCTTTTCTTTTTTACTGGTGCCTGAAACAATTTCTGCATGCTCTTTTTGAGGGTGCATATATGCACCCATGGTCCCGTACGTGTTAAGCTGATCACAGCTAAGTAACCTCTCAATGCTACTCACATGGCCTTAGATGCTGTATATTCCCGCGGCCGCCTTCTTGGATGTTTTGCGATTGTTTTTTGAAGATGTTTTAAATTTTATTTTCATTAAGCCTAACATGCGCATAAATCGCTGCTTAGCGAAATTTACCACTTGGTGAAAAAGGGGTTTTCCAATAAAAATCCAAGATGGCGGCCGCGGGAATATATGACATCTGTTCCCTCAATTGTTCAGCAGTGTGAAAAGCAATAAGGGGCTTCCAAGTTGCACACAACTGCGCGCCAGTCAAAAAATACAGAGTCTCTCCAATGTGTATAGCCGCGAGGAGATAAAAAGTAGAAATTAGTAAGAATTACTACTATAGAGAGAAAATTATATGAAAGAACTGCAGGTAATTTCCGATTGGTAAAAAACAATAGGCTCCTCCCAATTGGAATAACAGTGAATAAGAAGAGAAGTTTTAAGATGATCGATTCTTTAATAATATAAAATAGTAAAGGTAGTTTAAATTTAGAGTAAAAGTTGAAACAAACTAAAAGTTTAGTTAAGCACTATTTAAGCTGCTGATTGTCAGCAGAAGTGAAAAAGGTTCCGCAAAAAAAGCCACAGAATTAAAAAAAAAATGTCACTTTTCACTTTCACATGATTTCATTTTAGATTAATTTAACAGACAATTTTAAGAATTTTTCTATAATTTATTAAAATAATTACAGTTGGTTATTATAGATTAACATCTTAAGAATAATATAACTGAAAATTTTAATACATATCATTTTTTTTCAAACGTGTAAAAATTAAGTCTAAATAGCATTATTGGTAGTATTTCACATTATTCACTATACACAATGATTTTTTAAAAATATATCTTTTTCAGCAGATATTTGCTCAATAACACTGTTGAGTTTTTAATAATTTCAGAGAATAATTTCTTTTCAATTTATTTATAATTTTATTCACGCTTTCGGCAGTCGTTGGAAAATTCATGTAATAATAATTCATAGAGGTGCTGAACCGGGGAAAGGGTATTGTTTTTCCTTTTACAGTTGAAATTTGAGAAGGGACGTTCAGCGTTTTTAACACTGGGGAATTTTCTAGTTTAGCAGCAGTTTTGGCGTAACTTTTTGGAATTGGTGTTTAGTTGTGGCTTAAAAAATCAAAAGGTCCCTGGTTAGAATCTTGTCCTGGACATGTTTTCACTCTGTTTCAAAATTCCTTTCGTGTGATATAGTTATCAATTAAAAATAATTGTATTACAATTAATAGAGTTTCTCCAAACGCGTTTAGTAATAAAATAGTTTCAAAATAATAGTTTTTTTCAACATTTGAAGGTAACAAAAAATGTGTTTTATGGTGTGAAATTACTTTTGATCGGAAATATTAGTCGAAAATATTATATCGTCTCGCTATTGAGATTGGATCTAGAAACTTAGTGTTTTTTAAATAATTCTCCATCATTATACGCTTACGTATATACTGCCGTAAAAATCCATTTTATGATGGTTGATTTCAGATATATTTGCTACTGCTAGAAGTTTTCCCCGTAACCTAACAACAGAGTTCTACAACAGTTTCCATTCTTTTTGTTACCTTATTTTAAATGGGTAAAAAATTTCTAACCTATTTGCGCCAGAATATTTTTCTCAAATTTTTTATGTAAAATCACTTTAAAATGTTGCAAAATGAAATGGAAAAATACTAAAAAAACTACGCAATGTTTTTTTATATTTACTTGATGAAATATCAACGTACTAAATATCAGAATATACATAATATTTGTAACAGTATAATTTTCATAATTATATGTTTTGTCTAGATTTATAAAAATTAAGCTTTTAAATTGTATATTATGTACTATAATTGGTATTTTTATTTACTACTAAAAATATATATATTTATTTCTTTACGGAGACTAATAACATTATAAGTATTAGTAATAATACACTAAGAATAATCGTATTTGAGAGTTAAAAACAATTTGTTTCATAATCATCTTTAAAAGGACTTTACATAAATAACTGTCCCTTAAATGGCTAATAAAAATAGGTACCCATTCGTGCCTACCACACTATGTTTTGTGCGTTACAAAATGGCATAAAAAATAGGCTGGAACATATTATTTCAAAATTTAAAAAAAAAAAAAAATCGTTTTTCAAAGAAATCTACATGCTGCGATTATGACTTATTTATTTGGATCCTTGGTAGAAAAAACACAAATAAACTAACTTTTTACATTTCGCCATATTGAAAAATGAAAAAACTATAAACTCCGAAAAAGCCTTCATTGAAGCAAATACATATCCATCTTATGATGTCATTTTTCGGTAATTGATAAAGATCTTTATACATAAATATTTCATACAATTTTCATGTTATAAAGAAGAAAAAAATTATGAAAATTTATTAAAATTCGAAGCGTCCCAAAAATGGGACGCTAGGCATAAATAGGTTAAGGGAACAGTGGAGCTTAAAATCCATAAAAATATTTGGCTGAATCCCAAAACAGCCGAGACACTTTTCATCATTCAATTTGGGGAGGCGATAAATAGATCTTTGTTGTTACCAGTTCGTTTCTTAAATTCTTTACACGCCTTCAGTTGTGTGATATTGAATTTGGATTGGTTGAATGTGATTGGCTGATTTCTTGTGTATTGGATGGCTGCGCCTACCTTTGACAACTCAACTCCGCATGTTTTGTAATTTGTGTACAACGAGGTGCGAGACGAGGTGTAGAAGAAAGACGTTTTGTAATTGTAAAATTAAATGACGGTAAGGCTAGAGTTTGTTATTGTTAATATATTTTGCTGTTTTTATTTGTAAAATTTGAAAGTTAAAGTACCTGTGTAATTTAGTTTGAATTTGTGAGTATTTGTTCATTTTTTTTGCTGGAAAGTTAAATGAAGTTTATCGACGACTAGAAATTTACGAAATTATGGCAATTCAACATTTTATAGAGTTGGTTTTCAAGAAAGGAGATGTTTTTTAAGGTATGTTAATAATTTTATGTATTTTTTATTATAGTGTTTTATATTAGCCGTTCATTGTATATTTCTCATGTATGCTGACCTTACGAGTTTTGTACAATTTGATATTGCTACGCAACGTGAACTGCTGAATTTTGATATTACTACGCATTGAGAACTGCTGAATTTTGATATTGCTATGCAGCGAGAACTGCTGAATTTTGAGATTGCTAGGTAGCAAGAACTGCTGAATTTTGAGATTGCTACACACCGAGAACTACTGGTGACAATGATTTTTTTTTTCGGTTAATGAACGCAAAGCTTTCATACATGTACGCTGATTGCCGCTTTAACGAGTTTCCTGCGTTTTTCAGATTGCTGCAGAACTAGGTTGCTGTATTCAGTGATATATATTATTTTTTTATGAACGCGAAGTGTTCATACTTCTTTAAATTAGAAATGAATTGTTCAATGTTTACTATAATATAGGCATGTACTTACAATATTAAATGACTCCATCATTTTTTCTGAAAATTGTTGAGAAATGAAAATTTTAATCATTATATCGTTGCTCTGATTTCGAAAGGTACTTTAAAAATTTCACATTTTCAATAAACTTATGTTGAAATCGTTTGTTTTATTTTGAATCTCATAAAAATCAGCTTTCCTGTATTTTCTTATACGTCGTTATTTATAAATGTTGTATTTCCCATGATTCCAGGGTGATGCCGTAGTAAAAAACAGTCTGGAAGCATTCAGGAAAGTGGACCAATCACGTTAGTTTTCAGGTTGCAGCATTTTAGATTGGCGTATGTGGGGTACTTGGCGCTTGTCAGAAAAGTCGCCAAATGGGGTGTCTGGGCTGTTTTGGGAATCTGCCAAATATTTTTTTTTTTTTTTTTTTTTTTTTTTTTTTTTTTGTAAATTTCAACTTAAATATTATTCAAGGGTACATTATATACATTATGGCATGCGTTTATCACAAAAAATTTAAAAAAAAATTATTTTTGAGAAAAAAATGGAATGTTACCAATGAAAATCCTCAATATTTTTTATAAAAGTTTGGTTTATATATATAAATAAAACAGAGCATCGAATTTTATATATTTGAATTTAAAAGTAAAAAAAAAAATTCAAAATTTCAAAAAATTTTCGAAAAAATTTCAAAATTTTTCAAAAAAAAATTTTTTAACGTTTAAATTCAAATATATAAAATTTTCATTGATTTTCATTGATATGGAACGCGCAGGGGGCACTTCGAAGATTTCTAAGACGAAGAGTAAAATTCCATTTTATTTCTCAAAAATAATTTTTTTTTTATTTTTCTGATAAATGCATGCCATAATGCATATAATGTACCCTTGAATAATATTTAAGATGAAATTTACAAAAAATAAAGAAAAACTTGAAAAAATTTGAAATTTTGAAAATTTTTCGAAAAAATTTCAAAATTTTTCATTTTTTTTAACAAAATTCAAATATGTAAATTCGATGCTCTATTTATTTCTATACATAAACCAAACTTTTATAAAAAATATTCGGGATTTTCATTGATATGGAAGACACATGGGGCATTTCGAACAATTCTAACACAACACGTAAAATTCCATTTTTTTCCCAAAAATAATTTTTTTTTTGTGATAAATGCATGCCATAATGTATATAATACACCCTTGAATAATATTTAAGTTGAAATTTACAAAAATAAAAAGAATTATTTTTAAGGGTTTAACACCACCGTCCCCTTAAAACGCAAAAATTTCCAAACAATTAACTTAAAAAAAAAAAAAAAAAAAAAAACTACACTTTGAAAAAAAAAAAAAAAAAAAAATTAAGAAAATTTTCGTTTATAAAATTCTTGTTTCAATTACTGACGAAAGAATATACAATCTAACAAATCGGTTTTCGAATGAGTTGAATAACAATTTCGCCCAGTTAGAAATTTACATCTAATATAATAAAAGAGTTTAAAAAAAAAAAAACAATTTCCTTTTATTTTTGAAAATAGTAAAAATCTGTTAACGTAAAATTCCTTTCAATGACGAACAAGCTCTCATTCTGGAAATACTATATAGTTTCGCGCATGAGATTTTCTCTAGATGTTGGGTATTTCTCAAATACATCTTTATTAATTTAGGTTTACGTATACAGTGCTATAAAAATTGTACACTGTACACTTATAGTGGACTGTAAAAAAGAATTCCGTTAAAATATGGAAAATGTACTGGCAATCAAGATTCCAGTACTGCTTCCGTATTTTAACGGAAATTTTTTCCGTAAATTCCCTAAAAAATTCCTTTTTTTCAGAAAAATTTTCCGTTTTAACTTTCTGCTATCTTCAATAGCAGAAATTTCTTCTACTGTACTTCTACAGTACTTAAGTATTGTAATCGAAACTTTTTTCGAGGGATTTACACGTTTCAGGCAGGGGTCGTATTTGTCCTGAAATTTCACGACCAGGATATTCTTCCGTTCCAGTAGTTTCTTATGAAAAAATCTTTTCTTAAATGAGACGAAATTTCGCGTGCTTAACCTAGTTTTATTTTTCTATAATCAAATAGTGATATTTGCCCTGAAAAAAACCCTTAAGAGTACGACCCCTGGTTTCAGGAGTCAGAGATCCCCAAAAACATGTTTTCAGAAAATATCTGTCTGTCCGTCTGTCCGTGTGACTGTCGCCGTTGTATCACCAAAATGTGTAAGAAGTTATGCATAGAATGGAACCATTTTTTTTTAAGTTTTTAGCTATGGCAAGCAGGTCCTTCCTTAATTTGAAAATATCCGCCGAAAAGGGGCGATTGTAATAGCGATTTTTGTACGATTTTGAATATTGTACCATTGAAAAGTGTATGTAGTTATGCATAGAATTGAACCAAGCTTTTTGTGTATGTTTTTGCCCAAGGCAAGAAGGTCCTCCCTGCATTTGGAAAAATTCCGCCGAAAGGGTGCGCTTTAATAACGATTTTTGTGTCATTTTCAATATTGTACCATAGAAAAGTGTATGAAGTTATGCATAGAATTGAACCAAATTTTTAGTGTATGTTTTTGGCCAAAGCAACATGGTCCACTCTGCATTTGGAAAAATTCCGCCGAAAGGGGGCGTTGTAATAGCTATTTTTGTGCCATTTTCAATATTGTACCACCGAAATGTGTATGAAGTTATGCATAGAATTGAACCGAAGTTTTACGTCCTCCCTGAATTAGGAAATATTCCCCCGAAAGGGGGCACTATAATAGCGATTTTCTGCGCAATTTTCTTGATTTATCGTAGTTTTATTATGCACCGGCGGCTTGTGAAGTGACGGGAACTTCCCATACTGATAAGCCGGCTATTCGCGAACAGCTGATATACAACAGAATAACGAAAAACTATTGATTTTAATAAATATGATGATGGAGATTAACTCGTTTTTACTCCGATTATTTGACTGAAGCAGAAATTTAAGATGAAAGTCAAAGTTTTTATAGCATTGAACTAATAAATAAAATATTGACATTTGTAAAAAAAAAATTAATAATAAAATATATGAAATAGAAGAAAGTTTTGGCATTAGCACATCCAACTAGTTTTTCATATTTCCGTATTTAAAAATTTCCGGCTCAAAGACAAAATATAATAATTTTTCAAGGAAAAACTTACATATTTATGAATATGACACTTCGCTTTTCAAAGACACTTTTACATCAAGGTCAGAAAAACATATTTAAAATCAAACAACAGTAAATGAACAACACTTACTCTGACGGGATTCGAACCAGGGAACTGTCCTCTTCCAGATTAGTGCCCTTAATGATCACACCACGGCTTCACATACTATGTGTTTAAATATCGTTACTTATTATGCCTTTTATAAAGCAAAGGTTAACATGTTAAACAAGAAAGGTATTTTCGCAGATATAATATTTTTCAATTGAGTACACAATTCTGAATATTTTACACAATTTTTCCCTATAATTTTTAATGTTTATCTTTTTAGTTTTACGCTTTATAAAAGATAAATTTTATTTTTTTAAATATTACAGGTATGAAAGAATGTATTAAGAGGAGTGAATGGTTTTATTTATTTATTTTTTTTTTTTGCAAGATTTTTAAAATTTTATTTCAATATTATTTTTATTTATTTATTTATTTATTCATTTAGTTTTGCAAGAATACCAACATATTTTTTTCAAACATTCACTTTTTCAAATTTTTGAAATTATTTGTCTGATGATCTACTGTAAACTCAAATAATAATAATTACTACATGGTATTAAAATAAATTTCCTTTATTACTATTTAAACTTAGATAAACCTCAATTTTATAATAATTTCATTCTTATATTTCAGATATGTTTTAAATTATATGTGCGAATATATTAAAAAATACTAAAATTAAAAATAGATTTTTTCCTTTTTAAAACATCCTAACAGAAGCTTAAAAAAAAGTATTAACAGCTTGCTTTAAATAAGTCAAACAATATTTTAAAATCCTACTGAAAAATAAACTAACATTTCCTTATTAACGGTCCCAAACTGAAAAAGATATTCATATGATTTAATTTTTTTAAATATCGCAAAAATACGTTAGCTTTTTATTAAAAAAAAGAAATGAAAAGAAAACATATTATAGCCAGTTGTTTAAAAATGCATATTATAGATAGCACTATAATTGTTATCGGTTTTACTTCAAAATTCATGCAAAATATACTATATTATTATTGGAAAATCATTGAATATATTTTCAATATAGAGCCATATTAAGCCTATAATGGGATTTCAATAAAATAATATCACTGTAAGACAAATATATACAACAATTCAACAATTAATTATTTTGCTTTCCAAAGAAAAGCTGCTATTTCAAAACATCATTTGCGGAATTTCTACTGTTTCGAAAGCAATACAGTAATATTCCATAAAATTTAGGGAACACTTGCTGGGTTTATACTGATTTATAATCTCAAAATGTCAATTACGGAAATTGTATTGTTTTCTTAGAAAAATAAAACTATTCAGTAAAATGGTACGAAAAAATTTTGTATAATTGTGTAGTTGTGTATAAAAATTGAAGGATTTTTTTACAGTGTATAAAGTCCATTTAATATTGGTTACAACTTATACTGGTTCATATTGGATATTACAAGATATGTCAACTACACTGGTTTCCAAAAATTAATGAAAAATCACAAAAAGGGCGATAACTCGTTCAAAAAGAAACCTATCAGTATAAAATTTGCATATGTTATTAACTAAAAGATGCTGAATAAAATTGCAAAATGCATAATAGTGGCGCTGCAATCGAATTGCGTCATTTGCGAGGAGCATAAAAATGTATGCTAGAGTGTACGGCTGCAGATGTCGCTGTGATTATGAGATAAGAAAACTGAAATAGCCAATTCATTAGTATGACCTCGAGGTATGATTCGTCCGCAGAACTGCGACATAGAGCTATTAGAAGATTGGAGGCAGGTCAAAGCCTGACAGAGGGGGCCAGATGGCTAAATATGAGTCATTCTTTTGTTCATAAGCTTCGGAAACAATTTTAATCCACTGGTTCGGCCTCCAAAAGATTCAGCCAAGGACGGGAAAGAGCTACGATAAGCACCGATGACCGATATTTGCGGTTATGTGTACGAAAGAATAGAACAGCAGCCCCTTCTCGCCTCCCTTGCTGCAGCCACTGGAAGGTTGGTATCAACATCTACTGTGCATAGAAGGCTTCATGAAGGTGGTCTTTACCCGACGCGACCAGCCATTTGTGTGCCGCTCACTTCATGTCACCGGGAGGAACGTTTAAGGTGGGCACGTCAACATGTCCACTGGACGGCTGATAAATGAAGGCGTGTTCTCTTTAAGGATGAGTTCCAGTTTAGCCTCCAAAGTGATAGTATGCGTTGTTTGATTTGGAGATTACAAGGAACACACTATCATCCATCAAACATTCGTGAAATAGATTTATACTGAGAAGTGAGTGTCTGTGTTTTAGGTGGTATCTCTTTGGGTGGACGTACAGACCTCCATGTCTTTCCGCGTGGAACTGTGAATGATCTCGTCTATAGAGCTGACATTCTTGATGCTCATGTGCTCCCTTATGCCGGCGCAATAGATAGTGATTTCCTGTACAGGACGCTAAACTGCACAACGGCTCGCATCGTGGAAGGTTATCTTCAGCACCAAACAAGTAAGCGTATGGAATGGCTAGCTCGATCACCAGACTTGAATCCAATTGAGCATGTTTGTGATGGTTTAGGAAGATGTGTTTCTGCTCTCAATCCTCCTCCTCAGACCCTTGCCACGCTTACAACTGCTTTACAAGAGTAATGGCTCGCACTTCCCAGCGAACTTATCGATCGCATAATTGATATTATCACAACTTGCTGTATTTGCTGCATTACTTCTAGGTGTGATCATACTCCATATCAAAGGTACTTTTCCTACACCAAACTGAAACATTTATTTTGTTTACTTTATAATTGTTGTAGTTTCTCAAACACCACAATCGTCTGGTAATTTCTTTTACTGTTATTTTACACCTTACTATGTTTAAACATTGTAGCTCAGTTTTGATAATATCCACATGTAACATTTCGAGTAATCGCTATTTTTATTGCTTTTCCTTAATTTTTGGAAACCAGTGTAGATGGGTCGATAACTAAAATTTTTCACAATTTCCTGTTTTTTTCTTTTCTTTTCTTCTTCTTTTTACTTTTTTTTTTTTTTTTTTTTAATCTTTTGAAATGTGGAAAAACAATGTTCTACGATTTTTAAAGCATATTAATTTTAAAAAAATTTAAGGGAAACACTTTAAATCTTTTAAGCTGTAAAGGACACTTATTACACTTCGGAAAAAATATTTTAAGAAACAAAATTTTCGTTTCTATTTCTGCGAAGGTAATATACATTGTAACAAATCTGTTTTCAAATGAGTTCAATAAAAAAAGAGTTTCAAAAGACTCATTTCCTTCAATTTTTTTAAAGTAGTAAAAAATGTGTGAAATTACTTTCATATAAGAATAAAATCTCTTTCAGAAAATATCATTTTATCTATATCATCTCATCATCTATATCATTTAGCTCTTGAGATTGCCTTCAGAAGGTGAGTAATTTTCAAATAAATATATATTATTATACTCTTACCATATATAGTGCCGCATAAATCGAAAATTCTACTTCAACAGAGATAAATGTCTTTCCGTTTGAATTGCAGTTAAACCTAATAGTTTTATCTGCCTTATTTAGTATCAGAATTTGTAATATTTTTGCAATTAAATAAAGAGAAGAAAATTATTCTATAATACAGGTATTCAAACGGTATCATAACGGTATTTAAACATGTTATTCCTGTTTAGGTAGGTGGATAACTTACACATGAATATATACTGCATTTCCTTTCTTGCAAAAAAATATCATAAAATATCGCAAACAAAAATTTCAGACGTAAAGAGTGATTTTCTGACTGTAACTCATAAGTTTCTATTTTCAAATTGATAGATTTTTCAAAAAAAAAAATATATGGATAAATGTTAAAGAAATTTTCACAAGTGTGTATATAGCTAATTGGTGTATTTTTATTGAAGGTACCGTTGCGCAAATCATATTTCATTATTGCAACCTTGTTTGTTTATGTTTGCTTTTCTGACGATTAGGGGAAACTAGGGAGGGTTGACCACTTTTTACAAAATGGTTTTTTATTTTTTGAATATTAAACGTAGAATAAAGTTTTATATATAATTTTATTCGTCATACAATCAGTTATCAAAATGAAATTGCCACATAAGTATAATTTACAAGAAATTTGAAAAATAATTGATTTTAATCATGAGAAAATAACGGGTCAAGACTCCCCACATATTGGAGGGTTGACCCACTATATGGGAGACTTGACCCATGTTGTTTTATATTGAAATATTTGTGAAGAGAAATAAAATCAGTTTAAAAAAAACAAAATAAATTTGTGCTACATACTTTAATTATTATAAAAAAAATATTTTTGAAAATATGATGCTTAAACAAACCTGTTTAGGCGCAATGGCATATTAGAGGGATAAAAACTGTTTTAAACAGGATTTTGTCTGAGCAGGTATAATTGCACAGCAGGGAAAATGAAATTTTAACATTTAAGACGGTATTTCGCTAGAGACAGGTTCAGTTTTAATAAGGATTCGTGCATTGTAATGTCTGGATTTAATTGCCACTGTCCCGCTTTTTTTTTTGTCTCATTGCCCTACTTTTCATGACATTCGACCTGACAACTCTTGTTGTCACATAGTTTGGCTTCATCTCATTCTATTCATCTTGTTGAAATTTGTCTACATATCTTCCTAAATTTTTCCGATCAATGCTATGTGCTTTTGCAGCCGCATGAGTACTTAACTTATCATTAACATATTTTAACACTTTCAGGGGCAAAATACTTTCAATACTAAAATTTTGAAATAAATGACTGGCACCGGAATATGCGAACAAATTTATGTGTAAATATGAAAAAAGGCTATATTTCACATACATATTTAACGGAAAAGATTTTAGCAAAATTTTGGTGCCGTTGTGGCGTTTGGGAATTAAAATTAAATGGTTCCATAAACATACTACTGCCCTGAAATGGTTAAGACTGCTGCTTTCGTAATTTCTTGTCTTTCTAGTTTTTTCCTCTGTTTCTATTTACCTATTACAAGTAATATTTAAATGGAAAAAGTTCCTATAAACTTTCCCATTTATATTTCATTAATTTTTTTCGTGCAGTGGATACTATAGCAATTTTTCACATCTTTCTTTAATCAGTTTTAAACGTTTTCTTTTCCACCACCCTATTTTACTGTAGCTTTGCAAAATAAATTTACATTCATTTTTATATATAACCATTAATCTTTCATTATGCACAATGTATAATAAAAAGATTTCCAAAACTCTTTAATTAACACTTTGCCGACAGGCAATTTTTATCAAATTTGAATTTTAAAACAGTAGCAGCTCCTCCCTATTTTGAAAGTCTTTTGGAAATTGATGTTCTAGATAGGTTTCTCAAGTTCATGTATCGGTAAATATGTTTCAGTGCACGAATTTAATATAAAATGTCTAACAATATAAAAAAAAACATGGACAACATGATATAGATGCATTTTCTGTCAGGTAGAAGCCACGCTCTTAGTCAATGACGTTTTTTTTAAATGAAAACGACAATTCTTGTTTCCCGTCATGAATGTGTTAAGGGATCCTTAAACATCAGGTCAACCCTCCCTCACATTGACTGGGTCAAGCCTCCCCAGATAGCCCTTTTCTAAAGAATAACACGTTGTTATATGAAGCCAAACTTACTGAATAATCTTTATGCCTGGAATGAAAGACCGGTATTTCTGCATTACTTAAAACCTACTTACTTAAATTTCTATGACATATTTTATCTGAAAAAAGCTTAAAAAATATTTCTAAAGAACACAAATTTTAGATTGAAAACGCCTTACAATTGATTTTTACACATCTGTTTCGATTATCTGTATGAAAGAGAGACTGTTGTTTGAGCATTCTAGTAGCTTTGGTTGACACCTATTGATAAAACTCTGAAATTCTTTGAAATATGAAAACTGATGGAAGAGTCGAGCCTCCCGTATGGTCATCCCACCCTAGTGTCCCCTATACAATGAACTCAAAATGAAATATTTGTCATTTCAAGTTTGATTTTTTTAAACATATTTACGTTATGATATGTAATTTGAATGTTTACTTTGGGATATGAAAAAAATTGCAAAATTTGTAAAACCTTTACTAAACAAATTATTTCCGTAAAACCCTTTAAATATTTTCCTAGACATTCGGTACATATTTCCTGAAATATTCTGTACATTTGCAAACATTTCTTGAAAGTTAACTGCTCTTATGCGCGTGCTGTATTTGAAGTAACCACCGCATTTTTGTCAACATCGCTATTATTTGCTGTCAAGATTGACAACATATTTACTCAATAGCTTTATTATATTCATTTTTAAAAACAATCATTCAAATTTGTAAAATAAGTCATACAGTTTTAATTTTCCAATTGAGTGAAAAAGTATCTAGGCCAGGATTCGAACCAGGAACCATAGAAACTTTTTCACTCAGTCGGAAATTCAAACTAATTTATTTACTAATTCGAATGATTGTGTGGAAATCACTGAAAATTGAAGAAACAGACAGCTGAAAAATGGACCCTAACTTTCAAATTATAGGTTTTCGCTTACCACTATAATTTTATACAAATAATGCCGTATTTAATAGCTAAAAATCTTTACACTTCGGGGCCCTACCAGTGGCCAAGAGGTTGTGCTCTCGAAGCTGGCAGACGGGAGGTGCTGGGTCCGAGATTTCCGTTCGGAGTTTTCCGTGGCTTTCTTCGAACCTTGGACTTCCATGTGTAAATACGGGTTAGCTCCCATGTAAAGACCATCACGGAGGGCACAGCTCCTCGGGCCTATATCCCTCGTGCAGATAATCGGCTGTCATAAATAACACCTGGCACCTTTATATTCCCGCTATTAAATTAGGCAAAATTCCTTATTAAATTTCAATGGTACTGTAAATAGATACAAGTTGGCAGCTTTACGTTTTGAATCAAATACATTTTTACCATATAATGGACAATGGAATTAAATTTGTCAAATACGTACGCAAAAAAGTACCAATAAAGGTTTTATAGAAAATAAACAGTATTATAAAAAAGAAAGAAATCTAGATAAAATATATCTATCTGCAAATAAATGTTTTTTATTTAGTTTTTTATAACATTTTTAAAAATATCTTTACATATTAAATGGAATAAGCAACTGTTGCTTAACTATTTAGAAAATAGTAAGTTGTGTTTGATTTTTTAATTCAATATATAGAATTTTCATTTCCTATTACTAATTCCTTATATTATTTCTTATCGGACCTACACTAATACATAAAATTATTATAATAATTATTACAGCAGAGAAATTATGTCATACTTTACCCGCAGCAGAATGTATTATGGTAAAAATATGATGTCAGATAGCAAGTGGTATGACATTTAGGAGAAAAGTTAATTGAAGTGCACTTATTTCTTAGGGGAATAATTTGGTGAGTTAAGTACTTCCTTGCATTATTTATTTTTGAAAGAAACTTATTTTTCTTTTAATAATATAGAAAAGAGAAAATATATATACAGTAAAACCTCTAAATAACGGACACCTCGGGAACGCGGAAAATGTCCGCTATTCGGAGGCGTCCGCTATTGGGAAAACCTCAAAGATTCAAAATTTGCTAAGAAATGCTTAATGCTTCATTAATTGAGTTTTATACGTCCTAAAATCTCTATTACATGATTAATCACAAATTAAAATTATTTTTTAAGCAATAAAACTGAAATAAAATTGTTCATACCTCTACCACTGTTTATTACATTCTTACGAAAAAAATCTGTTACAAAAATTTGCTTTTGCTTGCGATTACATGTAATTTGATTTTCAACGTGAAGTTTTAACTCTGTCAGTAGTTTAAATCCTTCTGAATCATCTTTTTTTACAAAAAAAAAAAAATCGTGTAACTGCTCATTGTATTTTGCCGCTTCTTGGAAATTCTCGATATTGAAGGAAACATCTCCAGTTTCAGAATCTGTTTACTCATCACTAACAGAGTCGGTTTTTGTCTAAACTTCTGAATAAATATAATCACATACATCAACTGATTCTTCCTCAGTAGGTAACTCATCATAACTATTAATGAAAATTTTGGTAGTTTCTTCACTCCTGATATATTTCATTAATTCACTTAATTCTTCGTGTCGGAAATGTGTGTTTCATTTTCATTTAATAGAAATTCTGCTTTTCTGAAACAATATCGTACGCTTTCCAGTTTTATGTCATTTACAGTTGAGGAAATTCAAATTATAGCATCGAGAGCATTAACTAATTTTAGGCAGTTATCAAAGCGTATTCATAGAATCTAACTTTGAAAGAATGTATCGTGATAAAAGCTTTCTGTACCAGGTTTTAAAATTGTGTATTACGCTTTTATCAAGTGGCTGGCATAATGGAGTCGTGTTTTGGGGGAAAACACAATTTTAATATTGTCGGATTTCAAATGTTTTGGGCGAGAACTTGCATTGTCCAAAAAGAAGAGAACTTTTCTTTGTTGTTTTTCATCCTAGTATCAAAGGAAGTTAACCATTCGACCATTAAAGGACCGGTCATCCATGCTTTCTTATTAGCTCTCCACACAATACCAAATTATTAAATTGAATGTTCTTTGGGAAACACCTGAGTTTCAGAGATTTTCCAGTAATAAGAGGGATTTCAAATTCTTCTAACGCATTGCAACATAATAAAATAGTGGGTCACTCTTTTAAAAAATTTTTCGGCGATACAGTCATCCTTTTTAAAACACAAAATCTTATTTGGAAAAATTCTGAAAAAAGAATCCGGTTTCTCGGCATTAAAAATGTTTCTTTCCTCATTTCCTTAACACATTGATTGAGGTCGTTCATGCCAATTCTATACTTCTTTAAGATCTGCAGATTTTGCTTTCTCCACATATTATTTTGAAAGAGATGTTGTGCCGAAATCTGCACTTTTCCAGACATCCACTGGAAGCCTTAAAATCGTGTAATCCGAGTTCTTTAGCGACTTCTAAAGCCTTTTCTTGAAGCACAGTCCCACTGGTAGGGATGTTTTTTGGACGAACTGCTAAACCAATTCAGAATTATAGAATAAATTTCAGTGGAATTAGTATTCCACGATTTCACATTTTTGGTTTCTCGTTAGAGTTAGTAATCCACAAATTTCTTATTTCTTCTTTATTTCGTAACCCTCCCTGGGTTTTACCTATTTTTAAACGTTCAGGAAGTATCCGTAAACTGAATTTATCTTTTTCATATAGACATACAATTTCAATTTATTCTTTTAAAGTTAATCGCTTTTTGTTTGAGGCTATTCTCGAAATATTTAATCACAAACAAGAATCAACCAGTAATCGACATTGCGAAAGAGTTCTCTCCCCCCCATCTCCCGCTCTCGTCGCATTCTTGGCGACTTTAATTCTCGCTGCCATAAAATCTGAAATCGTCGTCGTGAGGGGGGAATGTCCCTCCTGGACTACCCCATGAATTCAACACTGGACGTGTGAGGCGGGATTTTCCCCAGCCCATATTCTAATTTTATCTGAGATCACAAAATTTGTCACACATTGCCCTGAGAAATTTAGCGGCTTATTATTTTTTGTTTCATTTTTTTCTCGTTAAAAAGTAATTTTTGCTCCTTTATTGCCAAAATTATTGTCCGTTATTCAGACGTTAAACATACAAAAATTTAGGTTTTTGGAGTGGGGATTGGAAAACTGTCCGTTAAATAGAGGTGTCCGCTATTCGGGAGTGTCCGTTATAGAGGTTTTACTGTATTTTGTTATTAAAGTCTTGTAAAGGGTGTCCCAGTATTTACTCAAGAAGTAATTTTGACAAAAAACACAGGTTTATTATTAAAAATTGTAATTTTTTTATTGATTAATACATACGCAGGGTGTCGTACGTTTAGGGGCATTTTCCAGGAAAAATATCAGTATTTCTTATCAAAAGACAAATCTAGGGTAAACGTGCTAATTTTCTCCTCATTAAAGAGAGATTTTCTATATGAAGATACTGGTATCGAAGAATTTCCTGGTCTGAAAATTTCAGGATCCCTATGAACCCTATACAGTCGAACCTCGTTATTCCGACACTCTAAGGACCAGAATAAATTATCGTCATAAGCGGGATGTTGCGGTAACCGGAGTTGAAGAAAAGATTTATAAAAAGCTGTATTTTTAAGTAATTTAAAACAATTTAAAATTCATAACTGCTCTTGTAGTGTTAAGCAATAAAACATTATTATTAAACAAAAACAAAATTGAAAAGAATAAAAATCAGATTTTTGGTGGCTTGTTTTTTTTATTGTTACATGAAATATTGATAAATTAAGTTTTGCTTCTCTCTAGATGTGCTTCCTACAATTCTTTTTTCAATATTATACAATGAATTGGAATAAATATTCGTTGTTTCAGAAATGGATGTTAGATAATTTCTGACCGTTTCAATGCAATGCAATGGTTTGGTTTTAGTCGGATGAAAAATGCCTTGTAACCAAAAGAAAGCGCACCTAATCAGAACAAAAAGACCGCGAGTAGGATATTCATACGTCTATCTGGAGCCTAAATCGGTCATTCATAGAGTTTGGGTTTATTTATTCAGATAAAGGATTGAAGTAAAGTTTCTGACTTATCTCAATCGGTATTCTAGACGCTTTTGTTGAATAGTTTGGCTAAGACATTTCTTATCGCTTAATTTCAATGCTTATAAGATTGTTTATGAAAAATGGACAATTTTCCTAAACCGTCATGATAACCGGAGTTTAAAATTGTACAACGACGTAAAATACAGAGTTTATGTACATTAAAATCATATAAAAAAATCGGGACTTTTGAAACACTGACGTGATAAGCGGAGTGACGTGAAAACCGGGTAACAGGATAACGAGGTCCGACTGTATAAGGTTATGTATGGAATAGCATATCGGGTAAATTGCCTCCACGGTTTTGCTGGCACATACGCACTCTTTTGTTGAAAATTTCCACGACCTGTTTGCATAATTTGTTGCTGAATTTCGCTGATCTAGGGCTCCATTTCCTTCGTCATGCTTGGGAGATGGTTGGCTTCTTGGCATAGATTTTTAAAAAAATCCAAAGAGAAAAGTTAAACGGCGTTAAATCGTATGATCTGGGAGAGAAATTCTGATAATCAAAACAGGAAATTACACGACCAAAAAATGACTCACGCCGTAATTGAATTCTTTCTTGGGCTGTATGGCATGGGGCGCCGTGTTCTTGAAGCCACATGTCGCCTCTATAGCTTGAAATTTAGCACAAATGCCGTAAAAATAAAATCTTGCGCGAATTTTAGGACACCCGGCTAAGCCCTAGAGACCATCCACCCAATTAAGACTGTCTCCTAGAAATCCGCGCAAACTTTGCAGCTATGGCAAATAGGAAAGGAATACGAATCAGGCAAAACCTACGCATAAATTGTTGCATTATCGTATATAAGGGCACGCTTTTTCGCCGAGAGTTCATTAAGAAATCTGTGTTTTACGAGGATGGAGTTGAAAGAGGGGTGTCTGCTTTCGCGTGTGTACAAGTTTTACGAAGACAATATTCATCATGGGAGCCAGCTCATCTTGAACTATTTTTTTGCCAAAAATCTCTCAACGAACTTTATACCATGTTATACAATGTTACTAGAAGGGACTCGCAGCTAAAAGATAACCGGGATCGGGTAAGAAGGCTAAAAACTCACGAAGCCAAAGTTACAGAAATTGAAACGACTGTTTGACCGAAACGACCTAATATTAATCCGTCCCACGGCTGCCAAATTCAATGTTTCACCCAACCACCTACGTAAGAAAATCACCAAGAAGCTTAAAATTAAATATCATAGGAAAAGGGTCATACCAAAACAACCGCGAAAACAAAGAGTAGTCGCTTGTTTAGAAAATTTACTGATCGAGCATTCATCTTAGATGACGAGTCATATTTCATGCTCACTAACTCCACTAATGACGAAAATGATGGCTACAACACATCTGATGTCTCCACTATACAACCTATCATAAAATTCGCTACTAAAGCGAAATTCAAAGAGAAGTTCCTCGTAAGGATCGTTATGGGTCCAAAAACCTTGAATCGTCCGTTCATCCGAAAGTCTCGGTTCGCTGTCAATGGGCTACGATATTTGAACAAGTGCATTTACCGCCGTCTCATCCAATACATCTGTAGCAATTACAACGGCTGTGATTACCTGGTCTGATCAGACTTGTCAGGCAGTCGTTGATGCAAAATCGTTCTCAGCAACTTCCGACAGCAAAACATCATTTTTGTAGAGAAGTCCGACAACCCGGCTAAAGTTCCAGAAATTATAGCAGTTGAGCTAAGCATATCTTAACTACTTCGGGACGAGCGTCTTTTACAGAATTTTTAATCTTTAATCACCGGTTTTTTAAAACAGAAATTTTTGCCTAATTGAATCGGGAAAATGCTCGGATTAAATAAGGCAAAATGTATAATAAAAATTTACTGGTGAGAATAATCCACGATTCTGAGGAATACCGGTCGCTCGTCCCCAAGGCGTTAACCCCTTGGGGACGAGCGATACGTATACGTGCCGGAAATAGGCCTAAGGATCCTCGTTTATCCTCACCAGTAAAATTTTACTGTAAAATTTGCCTTATTTAATCCGAGCATTTTCCCGATTTGAAGAGGCACAAACTTCTTTTTTTTTAAACTGGTAGCAAAGTAATAAACATTTCGTAAAAGGCTCCCGTCGCGAAGGGGTTAAGACCAGGGATGAGATTTCCGCTTTTTTCCACACCAGTATATTATTAGAGAATATGTTGTTCTGCTAAATCGCAAAAATGTTCCGATTAAATAATATAACATTTTCTCTAACAAAATACTGGTGTGCAAAAAAGCGGAAATCTCAACCCTAGTTAAGACCAAAGTGTATGCTAGAGGCCGGAAAGCAGATAACATCCATAAACTGATCAACCGAATCAAGTACTGTCTCAAAATAATGGACATAAATTGTGTACAACGTCTAACAAGTAGCACCAAAAGTAAAATCGATAATGTCCGACGAAACGATTTAATTGAATAATGTTAACCGTTTTACAGGGTAATGTAGTTATTAAAATTAGCTTACAGTGCCCATTTGTGTTCTTTGTCTCCTTTTTTCTTGTTTATGATCCCTTACTAGTTACAAACATCTCGTTTTGAAAAAAAATGAGAAAATTTTTATTTATTTATTTATTATTATTATTTTTAGAATATTTAAAAAATTTGTAATATTTAAAATCACTTGTTTCTTCCAATAAATATTTTCGGACACTTTATTTCAAAGGTTCTCTAAATACAATTTTAACCCTCTCAGGGGCAAGGTACTTCTACTGTTAAAATGCAGAAATGGTTAAATGACACCAGGATTTAGAAACAGATTTATTTTAAAATAAGGTAAAACTAAGGAAAATTTCCTTTTCAAAATTCTGGTGGCAATGTGGCATTTAGGGTGGTCCAAAATTGAACCACCGCCCTTGAAATGTTAATTAACATAAAATTTATCTCCAGTATTTTTATTAAAAAAAAAAAACTATATAAAAAATTATAATACAAAAATTATAACTAAAAAATGGGACAACTATAATAAATAAAGATATGTTATACAAATACTCAAATACAGGGAGTGGAGTTGCCATGCATATAGAAAGCCTCTGGGATTAATAAATTATTATCTGTTCTTCAAACAAATGGAATTCCTTTTCTGTGTGACTGCTGTATTCATGTGTCATTCATTATTTTTCCAGTAAAAAAAAAAAAAAAAACCCTTTTATAAACTGAATTTACAAATAATCTTTATTCCTCAGTTTCTAAATTTAACCATACATACAAATTCCTTTAAAAATTTCAAAGACAAATACTGAAATAGAAAAATTAAAGACAAAATAAACACAATTTATATAAGTATTTTGCAGAGCATTGGCAGATTAAGCCTAAATGTCCGTTATTCGAATCTTGAACTAAACACATTTTCATTCATTTGAAAAAATTACAATTGGCGTAGCTGCCAACTCTTACGCTTTTATGTAACAAAAATATATAATAGTATGTTTTACCTTTTTTAAATCGCGGTAATATGCCTATTAATCATTTCGACACGTCATACGCAAATTGAATTTGGTTGGCACCGCTTTTTTTAAGCAGTTCATTTTACTGGTGAAATTCCAAAAAAATACTATAATAAAAAACGACAAATATTAAATTAATTTATTAATGGCGCCAAAACCAAATTCCACATGCACCTTTTGACGATACATATATTCGTCACCCCTCCCGAAAGGGTTAAATAAGGCAATTTTTTTTTTTAATTTAAACTTTGTGGTACGAAAAAAGGGTAATAGTTGGAAGCTGTGCAACTAGTATTTTAACCATCGCACCATTTTGTTTGACTAGTGATTTCCGAGAACTTGGATAGCAGGACTGGAAGCGTCTCTTTTTATAGAGAATAAACGAGCATTTTACAACCACTATTTCCTTACAAGAATTTTAGTTTTAGACTTTTTTTTGAAATGTCGCGAGACCCTCTTCGTTGTCAGCTTTTTTTGCGATACTTGTAGTAATCTGTCATAAAAAATAATTTCGTAAAATTAGTGGCGGGTAAGAAATTGACCGTTTTTAATAAAACAACAAACAGGATTTCTAAAAATGCTGATGAGTGGCTACTCAGTGCAGACAGCTGAAGGGGCCTGTTCTTGTCCCATACACCGAAGCCATTTCTTAAACGATAAACTGAAACATTTATGAGAATATATCAATGTCTTATGCTTTCTTTATTTTTTGCATCGAAAAATATGGTAAAAATTCGCCCCGGAAAAATATAAAAGATAATAATGTATTTGAATTTTTCATTTCGCGTAAAGTGTGAAGACCGTACATAATCGTGGAGATAATTCAAGGTAACCGTGTACTTTAGCCGGTTAGAGCGTCAGCAACTTCTATTATAGCAGGATGCTTATAATTTTACACCATTGCTTCAAATGTCCCACAGCTCGAAAAACCCCGCTTTTCAGGGAATGCGCAAAAACTGTTTCCGGGCTGTGGAAGAGAATAATTTCATAAAATCAGTGGTGGGTAAGAAATTGACCGATTTTAATAAAACAACAAATAGGATTTTTTAAAATGCTGATGAGTGGCTACTCAGTACGGACAGCTGAAAGGCCTGTTCCTGTCCGATACACCGAAGCCATTTCTTAAACGATAAACTGAAACATTTATGATAAGAACTGAAACATTTATGACAATAAATCAATGTCTTATGCTTTCTTTATTTTTGCATCGAAAAATATGGTAAAACTTCGCACCGGAAAAATGTAAAAGACAATTATGTATTTCATTTTGTCATTTCGTTTAAAAAGCGAAGACAGATTGTAATCATAGATGTATGTCAAGATATCTGACTGTGCATTTTTGCCAGTTAGAGCGTAAGCAACTGCTATAATAACAGGATGTTTACAATGTCACACCCTTTCTTCAAATGTGCCATAACTAAAAAAAACTCCGCTTTTCAGGGAATGCGAAAAACTGTTTCCGGGCTGTGGAAGAGAATAATTTCATAAAATCGGTGGTGGGTAAGAAAGTGACCGGTTTTAATAAAACAACAAACAGGATTTTTTAAAATGTTGATGTGTGGCTACTCAGTGCGGACAGCTGAAGTGGCTTGTTACTGTCCGATGCACAGAAGCCATTTCTTACACGATAAATTGAAACATTTATGACAATAAATCAATGTCTTATGCTTTCTTTATATTTTGCATCGAAAAATATGGTAAAAATTCGCCCCTAAAAAATATAGAAGATAATAATGTATTTAATTTTTTTCATTTCGTGTACAATGTTAATACCATATACAATCTTGGAGATAATTCAAGGTATCTAACCCTGCATTTTTGCCGGTTAGAGCGTCAGCAACTGATATAATAACAGGATGTTTGTAATATCACATTCTTGCTTCAAATGTGCCCCATAACTAAAAAAAAACTCCGCTTTTCAGGGAATGCGGAAAACTGTTTCTGGCTGCGGAAGAGTCAATGGAACGTTTTCTGGTTTTTCAGTGCACTATCAGGTTTTGGTACTGTAGGTGGTTGGTAGAGGAGTGAAAACCAATTAAAATGACAATCATAACTCAAAAGACCCAATTTTTTAGTTGTGGCACTTTTGAAGCAAGTTTGCGATATGTTGTGAGAGAAGATATACTATTTGGCATAGCAACCCGGTGTGTTGTATTTAAATTGCATGAAATCTTGCGATTTTTTTTTTTTTTTTTTTTTTTTTTTTTTTTTTTTTTTTTTGTTGAAATGTAAATCTAGTTTGATTATACGTTTAGAAAAAAAAAAAAAAAAAAAAAAAAAAAAAAAAGAACATTAATTTGATTGAATACTAAATTTCAAGTTGTAAATCAATATTCTAATGTAGGTTAACAGTTTATTAAATTAAAATGCACCTTTTCAAAATTCATCCTACAAAACTTGCGTTCTTTTAAGGTTTCAATGCTGAAATGCAAATGAAACCTTTCTTGACGAAATCGGACAAAATGACGTCATTTGCTGAACCTAGCAAGGAACATTTCATATTTGTAAATTAAAATAAAAGCTTAGGAAATGACATTTTTTTTTAGATTAATCGTTTTGCCTTTAGTGGTTTTGTGAAAACTTTTAAGCGCG
Organism: Maratus speciosus; assembly: GCA_963932465.1. Taxonomy (NCBI): domain Eukaryota; kingdom Metazoa; phylum Arthropoda; class Arachnida; order Araneae; family Salticidae; genus Maratus; species Maratus speciosus. Next base: position 280,217,264 of record OZ010799.1, on the reverse strand, counting down.
TCATTTCTTATACAAAGTTAATTGGTGTTCTATATTTACATTAATTTGATCGGAATATAAACAATAAGGCTATAGATATATGCAAAACACTTAAATTTGTTTTTGGCCAGCCTCCTTGGTTCAATATAATTAATTCAAAATAAGGATAAGTTGCTTCGTGAAAATGAATGTGTAAAATGATGTGCCATTACTTAGTCTTATTTCTTAGCGCTTCGTTATATTTCTACCTACAAAAACTTCAAAGGAAAAAATGGTTTTCATTTTATTCTTCAAAGAGTTCTCATTTATTTATTTTTCTTAATTAATCTCTATTCTTATTTATTTCTTCATTTATTTCAAGATAAAGCGTTTACATTTAAATTTTCTTTTATATTTTAATTTTGGTTATAGCTTTTTAAAACTTTTACCATTATCTAAAAAAATGCTTAAAACTCCTAATACGTAAAATGATATGCAGTTATCAAACGAATGATATTTGGAAATACACCCCCGCCTCTATTCGACAGTGCAAAGCTTAAAAATTTTCAATTACATAGATGTTAATTTTTTTCAGTTTTTTAATATTATTTAGTTATTATTTTTATAATTTCCTTATGGAATATTAGCTGGACACATTTATATAGTTGAAACTATTTATATTGCTTTAAGTTATAATAGGAATAGTAATACTTTCTTCCGTAATAGAGCCTGCATGCGATAGAAAAAAAAATCATGCATGAAAATTAATTATAAAGTCATAAAAAAATGTGTTAATTGAGATACAGTTTTTGAACAAATTGCATTTCAAAGTACATTGTTTTCCCTATGCGATGGTGTAAAAATTGAAAATCTACGATGATTAGAAGTTTAAAAAATAGCAGTAGCGAAAAATTGCAAAACTTTAATTTCATCGGTAAGTGATGCCATTCGCACAATGACGTCAGCGTTACGCACAGATACGTTTGTCCTTAATAATATAGATAGATAGACAGATATGACGAGGAATTTGGGGCTTGGTTTTTTTGGGACAGAATTAATGTATGAACTTTCAAACAATCTGAATTAAAAGATAGTAGCATACATTTATCGGGGGCGGAGCTTAAGAGGTTAAGACACATAATTCTCGCATGATGGCTTTTATACAAATATGAATATGGCTATAAAATATTGTTTTTTCGCCTTAAAAATAAACTAATTGCATATTTTATTTAGAAAACTTATAATTATTCAATTTCTGTAATAAAAAAAAAAATAGGTACACTTTTGATGGTTTTTTCAAATATTAAGCGACCGTGAAGGGGCTAATATTCCAGTTATCATTAGAAAGGCTTGATTCATCAGAATCCATATCAAAATGACAAAAATATTACAAATCTATGACAAATCTATGGCAAATTATAGATCGTACAAATCAAACCAGAGTGCTAATATTCAAAGACTTCAAATGGAAATTCCAGTTCAATTTTTCTGGTTTCAGAAGTTTTTTCCAGCAATTAAATCTCCAGCCCGAGAATATGATGGGCACGAGAAATAACGAACGACACCTCAGCCCGAGATATTGACGGGAGCAAGAATTAAGGGGTTAAAATCAAAAAAAGCTACGTTTGGTTAATTGATTAGGCAAATGCTCTAATTAAAAAAAGCTGATATTACTTTTCTTTTTTACTGGGAACAAAAAGAAATTTTGTATACACTTTTTGAAGGTGCATATATGCACACATGGTTCCGAATAGGTTAATATACACTCTTTTGAAACCCTGTGAATCATGTTGGCTAACCCTGTATTATAAAAAACACATGTTTTAGAAATAAAATAAGAACCTATGTTTATCGTATAGTTAGAAATGACGACAGACCGATTTCTTAAGGTACCAAGAAACCCCAACAATATACCCACTTTCGAAGAATTTTACATTTAATTGTACGAAGCTTATTATACCTAACTAATTGCTTAGGTAAAGAAATTACATTGACATTGTGAAATCACAAATGATTATAGAATTAATATCATTTCGATAGAAATAGAATAAACAACCACGAAAAGTGGTTGCTAACTAGAGCACTTTCAAAATGTATGAACAAGATTAAATCACTCTCAGTTTTCTAAAAGCTCTGGAAAATGTACCAACAATTTCATAGATCTTTAACCCCTTAACAGGTTCGCCCGTACATCATATGTTTAAAAAGAGTTTGCTTGAATGGTTACTAAAAGATTCCGACACCACTAATAATTAAACTGTAATATTCGATTTATTTAACTGTAGTCACTTCGATTACACAATGAAATGTTAAACTCTGAAAGTATTGATAGCAATACCGCAAACACCCATTCCTCCACTACTAAAGAAAATTCTAAAATTCCTACAAATTACACTAACGACATAAGAGATATTCTTAATACCTTCAATGAAGTCAAGGAAGTTTTACAAATCCCTAAATTCTTAAAATGTATAAAGAACATCTCAACTCAATCTAAAAAACTCGATAATCTCAACATCTCTGAAGATTAAGCTCTTATCTTGTTAAACGTTTTGCTTTCTTTCTTTTTGTTTTGTTCTGTTTGTTAAAAAAAAACTCTCTTAAATTGCATACTATGCTTTTATCTTGTTTATCTTGCATTATCTTATCATCTTTTGTCTTATTCACCTTCATATTACTAGACTGGGTGGACGCCGTGCTCTTGCTGTCGTTTGTTCCCCTCGGCTTATGCGATTCCCTGTTCTGTTAGATAGAACTCTCCTCTTTGTAGCTTTTTTATTATTGTAAATATTTTTCCTTGCATTATCTTAAACTCTCTTGTAAGTATGTAATTTTTTTTTTACTTTTCTATTTTGTTAGCATAGTGTTTAACTCTTTTTTTCTAATGATAAACTTAACGTATGGTCTCTGAATTTAGGTTTTTTTATGTTGGGGCTTCCTTTTGGTAGCTTTTTCGCCTGTCATGGACATTTATTTGGATCATATGGAACTTTTTTTTTTCTCATTAGTTATACTAACTATTTTTTCAAATTGTCTATCTTCTTAACTTTTATTTATTTATTTTTTTTATGTGGCTACTAGCCGCGTTTAAACTTTCTTTTTTCTAAGGCTCCCATTGCATTGTAACACGAACTATTTATAGCCTGGATGGAAAGTTGCCAAGCAACTAGGGAATCCATAAACCTGCTCGCATTGTTCCATTGTTCCGATTACACAAGACAAATATTTTAGTACGGTAAAGTGGTATGTGGTCTCTATTTTAGTGTATTGAATGAAACAAACTGAACCTCTTAAGGGTACCGTGTAAGCGAAATTCAACCAAAAAATCTATTTCGACTTTTTTTATATCATTAAATAGTTTAAACTTTTATCTTTTCAACGATGTATTACACATGTTTATATATATAAAAGAAAAATGTTGGATTTTTTTTCATTCGTTCTAAGAGCACTTCACAGTAGTGGGATACTTTTTTAAAATTCAGATTTCTTGATAGGCACCACTTTTCTGAAGTGGTAAAAGTCCCTTTGTTTTTGCCTCAATTAATGTGTTATTAACACTAGAACGCCCGGAGATTTTGCTCAAGTTTCTTTAAAATATTTGACACCAGAACCTTTATTTAAAATTATTTGACTGATAATTTTAAAGTAAATCTGAGTGGTTAAAATTTAACTTAATTTACGAAAGAATTTCTGGTTCTAATTAACATTTAATCATACGGTCGTAGTCGAATCGACTGTTTCTGGGTGTTCTAGTGTTAAATAAGGTGAATTTTAGTATTTCAAAAAAGTTGTGCCAATCAAGAAATGAGAATTTTTTTTAAAGTAGTCCAGTATCAACACTGCTTCACAGCTTTAATTGACTTTTTCTCAAAACTTCGTTTTTTCAGGCTTATGAAACTTTTTTTTCAATATCTATTAAAGTTAAGAACTCGGATTTTTCTAAATACTTATATTTAGTTATAGTGCATACTTTAACACAGGGATTTAATGATTTGTAGAGAATTATTTATTTTAGGAACTACTTTTAAGTATTTACACTGGCAATATTTTTAGTTATGACTATTTTTATTCATTAAAAATATAAAATATTTACTTTTTTTACATAAATATTTTCTATATAGTTAATGATATAATTTTTGCCTAAGAGTTGTTCATATATGTTTAGTATCCGTACCAAATTTCATGACAATCCATACATACTTTTTCAAGATATCATGAGCGCAATGACTTATGGAGTAAAAAAAAGAACCATTTTGAATTCAACAATACACAAATTCTGTAAAAGGCTAACAAATTTCGAATGACAACATATTACAGGGCTCCCAAATGGACCGCCAAGTGAATACCAATAAATTTTAACAGAAAATTTTATGGTAGGTTTGCGCTAGAATTAACTTTCAAAGGTGCTTCCGGGGCGGTTTGTAAGAAAAATCTAAAAGGAATTTTTTTCTAAAATAATATTGGTATTCAGTTGGCGGACCATTTGGGAGCCCTGATATTACAAAGCACAATCTGTTTAATTACTATTCAAAATTTCATGTTAATACATAAAAAGGTTTTGAAGATAGACTAATTCAAACTTTGAATTTTTTCGTTAAATTTCGTCGCGTTTAAAAGGTACGACACCCCTTAAAACGTTTTTGCTCAGACTCTGGAATAATTAATAGATGTTTTCATCTATGATTTAAAACTTGAGCCGCGGGAAATTTTACTTAACCCCTTAACGCTCGAATTAAATTACGGTTGAATAATTCAAATTGTTTATTGGCACCACTGTCATGTAAAAAAAAAATATTCACCTTATTTAATGACAGTAAAAACGATTCCAAAATATACCCAATTCCACTTTTTATAAAACTGGTGAGAATCAAACAATTTGAGTACCCAGCTAGAAAATGTTTGCACTTTTTTTGCAAAAAAGTATAGATTGTACACAATTTGTGCATAAAAAGTGACTATTTTTGAACACTTCGAAAAGTATGCACCTTTTGTGCAAACTGTCTGTATTTTTATACACACAAAAAACATTCTATGTTGTCAAAAACTGTGCACATGTTTTCCATAAAATAAATTAATTCCCTGTTCGCGAAAAGTGTGCATTTTTTATCAAAAAAAAAAAAAAGTGTAGATTCCAATTTTCCAAAAATTATGTATTTTTTATGGATATAAAAATTAGTACTTTTATTTTAAATAGTATATTTACCCCCCCCCCTCCCCCTAAACGAAAATTCTCAATTCCATTTTAATTTTAAGGTAAACGAAATAAACGCATTTTACTATGTTTTTCAAAATAAGAAAAAACAAATTTTAATTATTTAAATTTCAAAATCCAGGAAGGGCAATGCCCCCCCCCTCCTTCATTAACGGAAATTTCCTGAGTTCCTCCTTTATTTTAAGTCGCTTGAAAAAAATAAATTTTACTATGTTTTTCAAAATAAGCAAAAAAGAAAGTTTAATTAATTAAATTTTAAAATCTGGGGTAGGGGTAATGGTTCACCTAAACCCTCTAACTTTACAGAAAATTATTTAATTCTTCTTTTATTTTAAGTTACTCGAAAAGAGAACATTTTACTGTGTTTTTCAAAATCATTGAAAATAAAATTTAGAAATAATTTAGATTAAATCAAATTTAAATCAAAGTCGAGGGAGGAGCAATAGCTCTCATATGACCCCTTCTACCCAAGTAAAAGTTCTTAGTTCCTCTTGAATTTTAATATACTCGAAATAAATAATTTTGATGTGCATTTCAAAATCGGAGAAAAAGACATTTTAATTGAATAAATTTCAAAATCCAAACAGAAAATCAACAGTTCCACTTTTATTTTAAGTTATTTGAAAGAATGAATTTTACTTTTTTTTTTTTTTCAAAATCGGAGAAAAATAAAATTTAGTTAGTAAAATTTTTAAATCGAGGGAGGGGAAAGGGCCCTCCTATGCCGCTTCTCCCAAAGGAAAATTCTTAGTTTATCTTTATTTTAAGTTACTCGTAAATAATAAATTCGGCACTGTATTTCAAAATAGGAGAAAACTAAATTTTAATTAATCAAATTTTAAAAGGCAGGGAAGGGCAATGGCCCTCCCATGCTCCCACCCCCTATCAGAAAATTTCTTACTTCCTCTTTTATTTTAAATTCTTCGAAAACAATAAATTTTATGAAGTTTTCAAAATTATCAAAAAAGAAAATTTAGCTAGTTAAAGTCTAAAATCGAGTGACGGGCAGTGAACCCCCCCCCCCCCTTTCACACACACACACTCATGCAAACTCTCTTCTTTCTGACGAATCCCGTGATTACTAAATTGATCCCTTATCCTCTATCAAGCATAAATTCCAGTTATTATGAAAATTACTTCGGCTTTCAAAAATCAAATGAAATACGTTTATTTCTTTCCAGGTACATTTTTCGCTGTTAGCGAAACGAGATTGTCCAATCAGAAGTCTGCATATTTGCAAAGAATGAAAAGGTCCCAAAACTGCAGGCTTCTGATTAGTGGATCTCGTTTCGCTAACAGAGGAAAATCTATCTCGATCACGACGTTGATTATTATTTTCGTATGTGCAGCTGCATTTCAATTCAACACTCTTTGTGGTGTTTACATGTATCGGCGGCGATCTCGATCTCGCTTACGCGTTACATGTGTCTAACTCTGGCCAGCTTTAGAACTAGCGAAACTTCTTGATTTTGTTTCGTTCTAGTTCGTTACTTATATTAATTTTCTTTTTAAGGTTAAAAGTTTACTAGCTACAAGCAGGCGAGAAAACTAGCGAGCGAGATGTAGTCGTTTACATACGAAGTTGTTTACTCGCTCAGTAGCCAACTCGCTATTTCATCACTTGCTGCGTTCTAAAGATTTCTTTTATGTTTTTTTTTTGTAAAAAATGATTGTTTTTATATTGTGCTGATTTTTTTTTGTGTGTGTGTGGTACGTGTTTGTGGAAAAATGAAGTGGAACGCAAATGATATTGCCGAGTTTTTAAATGTATAACAAGAGTGGTACCCTGTGTTATGGAACAGAAAACACACAGATTACTTCAATACGAAATTAAAAGATGAAATTTCGATTTCATATTCTAGTGGTCATTTATAAAATTTCATTAATTTTTAAGGTATTGAGACTCAGGTCCATTATTGTAACGTTTAATTAGTCTATTTTCAGTATTGGACACCCAATGCAATCATTGCTAAAAATGCAATTTCAGTGATGTTTAATATGACATAAAATCTTTTAACTGAAAACCTAATTAATCACATTTAATTTTTAAATAGCACTTATTGGAATGTAATAACACCAAAATTTTATAAATAGTGATGCTTTCAATTAATTTCATGTGGTTAATAAATTTTTCAATATTTTAATGGCATTTTTTTAATAACTCTGCCCTGTTTATCTGTCAATCAGTGAAACAAATCAGGAAGCAGAGAATATTGTTTAAGTGCATATGGGAAAGAGAAACTCATAGGGTTCAACCCCTCCCCATTTAAATAAAAACAAACTGTTTTAACACAAACTGATTGGTAAAGTTATGAATGTATGAATATACGAATTGAATATTTCTAACTGAGCGAAAAAATGCCTATGCCGGGGATCGAACACAGATCCTTGCCTTGCAGGGATAATGCTCTACTGTTTAAGCTAACTAGGCCGGCAACCGGTGAACATATCTGAGCGAAATATGCTCACCGGTTGTCGGCCCAGTTAGCTTAAACAGTAGAACATTGGCCCTGTAAGCCAATGATCTGCGTTCGATTCATGGCATGGACATTTTTTCGCTCAGTTGGTAATATTAAATTTATAAAAAAAAAAATTACTGAAGTTGTTAAAAATCTATTCTTTTCTGTCTCAAACATTTACTTATTCATCTCTCACAAAAAAGGATTGTAATTGTTAAAAAATGCTCTTTTGTTTTCAAGAACATCCACCAGATGGCAGCATCAGACAATCTTTTTTATTTGATCTACTGTGACAGACACTCAGTTCAGTCAGTATTGCTCCTTCCCTTATAGCAGTAGGCAGCAAAATGCTGCTTGATAAAAAAAATCCAATAATATTCCATAGGAATATAATATGATAAAAAAACTGCAACAAGCCATAGTTCAAAGTATTTCTTTGTGTTTGTAAATAGTCTCATACATCTGTTTTGTTTTATTGTGAAATGAGATCCGTATTTTGACCAGCATACATATTATTCTAGTGTATTCAATCTTCTAATAAATGTTTTTTGTTCATCCAAAGAAGAGTATATTTCCATTGAAACACATCAAAACATAAAGGTAAAACTTTTAACTTTTTTTAATTGTTTACCTATAGGAATTTCGTATTCATGCCTTCCATATGGAATAACATTCTAACAGTCTGCTGGGCAACATATAACAATGATATGTTCCCGCACCATGTTGGTTAAATCAAAGTAAAATTGCGTAATTTGTTATTTCTGTTTGTATAAATATATTTTTATAAAATATAATTATGAGTGTAAAATTAAAATATTTATATATTTAAGTAAAATAGGAGTGTAAGTTCATACAAAAATTATTAAGTTGATTTTAAATATTAAATATATATTTTTAAAAATTGTTGTATTGTAAAATGAATGTATAATGTTGAATATAGTTCGGATCTCAGATAACAACAATAGCCAGACGCCATGGTGTCGTTTTATGACAAGCCAGTGGAAAGTGGTGTATAATTAGAAATCGTAAAATAATAAAAAATGTTGGAATAAATTTATGGCCTTAATAAAAGTGTTGGGATAAATTTATGGCTTTTCAGACCACCCAAACTTTAAGGCATATAATAATATTAAAGTATATGTAAGGGGCCATTTGCAGACTGTTAGCTAATAGGCCTATCGAAGGATAATGCAAAATCTTCTCACATCCAATAAGGGTGGACTAGACAAATAGTTCCTCCCACTGCAAGAGTTGGTGTGCCAGAAGAAAAAGGTTTGAAAAAGGGAGTCTAAAAAAGATGTCGAGGACGCAGAAGCTCTCCTGAAAGCCCGTGCAATGAATCCAGAAAGCCCTAGTAATGCCCAGGCGAGATGGACATATCGGAGTGAGCCTAAGCAAGCCTAATTGAGGACGTCTTCCTGATGTTGAAATAAAGTGGATTGTTCTACTGAGGTCCGTAGCTATGCATCCTGCCATCCCGATATCGCCGCTCTGATAAGAAGCGGATTCCAGATGACATATGGATATGATCCTTAGCAACGCGACAGCTCTGAATTTGATGAATAAAGGCCACCATCCCGTTTATGATATAAGGTATTACCTTTATCTTTTTCTTTTACCACTTTAAATCATATGAGAAATTATAAATATCCTTTTCTGATATTTTATGGTAGAGAGCAATCTGAGATCCAACAAAACCAATAATTAAATATAATTAAGGTAATTTAAAAATGAAAGAGAATTATTCTTTTTAGCAAAAAGAAAAATATATAATAATAAGAGTAAATGAAAACATTGTCTTTTTTTTTTAAAGATTAAATATACATAAAATAATGAGAAGCAAAGAAAAGTGTTGCTTTCTTTTTTTGAATTAATATTATGTATTTCTGTATATAGTTGTGTTCAATGTAAATAAAATATTTAATCAAGTTTTAAAAAGTTTCTGTAATTATTTAATTGATAATGTTTAAGGTGTGTCAACTATTTTTACAGCTTAAATTTTAGTTTAATTCATAAGTGGAAGAGCTCGTCTAAATAATTCACAACGCAAACTCTTAATTTTATTCGTAATTAATTAGATTTAATAATTACAGTTTTACGCGGATTATAATTTAATTTTATTAATTATTCGCGTTGCTCTTCTACTAGAATTACGTAATTACGATCACTTATGTTATTTGAATTTATCTAAGGTATATAAAATTATATACCAATTTACTATGAGGTTGCTTGGATGATTTGGACCAATTAACAATTTTGGATGTAAATTAAATAGGAGATAAACAAGGGTAATTATCTGTCCAGCATCCCCCCTCATTAAAGTAAAATGGTGCTATGACTCAGGAACGTTCATCTGAGGTCATTAGAAATAATAATAATAATAAAGGAAAATAAATTTAAGTATTATTTTAATGTCACAATTTTAAAGATATTGTAGGTATGTAAGTTTAATTGATTAAAATTTTATTAAAATTAATTTTATTATTGTAACAATAATGACACACATATAATAATTTAAATAAATAAAATGAATATTATATGTTAGCAATAAAAAAAAAGGAAATGAAAAAAATAATTCTGGGATTTATAATAGGTAAATTTAGGAATTACAATTTTTTTTTCTCTCTTTTCTCTTTTGGTTGGATCTCAGTTACCATTGAGAAATAATGGCATTCACATCACGGATGACACATTTGTAAAAATAAATTTTTTTTTAATATACTGTATAAATAATAATAAGAAGAATAATGAGTAAAATTTTATAATATGACTGGTATAAAAATGATTGAAATGTCAATAGATCATGATTTTTGAAATTGTATCAAGGTGATACAAAAGAAAATTTATGAGTCGTACTACGAAGTAGTGGTACAATATTTACATATAAAAAAAAATAAGATTGTTGTTTCTGTAGAAAAAGACAGATATTTTTCTGTTAAATGAAATTATGCTGTTTTTATATATACGTGTATTATAAACATTTTAGGGGTATTTATGTGTGTAAAAGAATAATCTACAAAACAACTTCATCTCCTAAGAATTTTTTTTTAATTTTAGTGCTGTTGTTTTTATGTATTTATGCAATTTAGAATATTTTCATACATATGTTGTAATATACAGAAAATAGTATGAGATGCAAAATATTCTTTTAAGAGGTATAGGATCTATTTTGAATTGATATTTTGAAAAAGTATACATTGATTACTAATATTTGTTAAAAATGACTCAGACGCTGGATATAGATACACGGATTAAGTTAGTGTCACCATTTGACAATAAAAAGAACAAAAACATTATATTTTTCTTAGATGAATTTGATAATATTTTGAATTCGAAAGATATACAGGAAGAAACTAAATTATTAATTTTAAAGGCTAAAATTACTGGGGACGCAAAACATATTTTAAGTAAACAGATTGAAAAATATAATGAGACCAATTATAATTTATTTAAAAATAATTTGGTGGAGTTATTTGGAACTAAACTAAGCTTCCTTAATGCTCAGAGCAATTTCCTAAATTTAAAACAGGCCGCAAGTCAAACGATAGAGGATTTCATTTTGGAGTTTAAAAAGGGTGTAAAATCTTATATCGAAAGTGCAGGCGAAAATGTGGATAATAAGGAAGAGAATTTTATCGAAATCTTAAAAATGTCAAATTTTTTAAATGCAATTAGACAGGATATTGCACTAGATGTTCGTAAAAATGCGCCCAGGTCCTTCAAGGAGGCATGCGAGTTAGCAAAAGTTATGGAAAGTGCGTATAATGAATCAAAGTTTGAGGAAATTAACGCAATAAATAAAGAAAACATAAATCTTTATGAGAACATTATAGAATCAAGTAAGTAAAACAAAGAGCTAATCGAGAAATTAAAAAGGGAGATTGAAAAACTAAAAAAATCAAAGAAAAAAAAAACATGCAATTAGAGATGATAGTGTTCCGCGGAATAAGAAACTCTTTAATAAACACAATAATCATCAGGGTCCCCATTTCAATAACAATTTTCATTATAATGATTATGAACGATATTATAATGATTACTACAATTCCTTTAATTACCCGACGCATTATGGGATGTATGATTATTCACAACCTAACTGGAATTCGGGAAATAGGGATTTTGGATATATTTCTGAGAATTATGATCAAAATGGTTATCAATTTGAAAAGCGCAAAAAGAAAAAAAAATGGGCAAAGAAAACAGCGAAATCGGATCAAGATTCGGGATTTTCAGAGACGGAAATCTATAAAATAAATAAAACAATTGCAAATATAACAAATGCAGACAAAGATAGTCTGCCAATTATATCACTAAGTATACAGGGCGTCGAAATACAAGCTTTATTGGATACTGGAGCTGCCGTTTCCCTTTTATCACCTTCTTTATTCAAAAAAATTAAAGATACAAACGTCAAAATCAAATATTTGGGCAATCAGATCCAAATTAAAACTTTAACGAATTCAAAGATTTTTTTTAAACAATGTGTAAAATTAACTTTTCGATTAAAAGGTATATTCACAACAGGCACATTTTATGTCACTAATGATGATTTTGATAGGCAGTACCAAATGTTATTAGGGTACGATTATCTCAAAGAAAATCATATGATTTTGGATTTATGCAATAAAACCTTAAAATTTAAAAATCAACAAATTAACTTAAACGTTGCAAGTGAAGTAAATAATTATGAAGTGAATAACATTACGCCATGTAATTCAGGGGAACATTCAAATAAAATTATGTTCGCCATTACTAAAAATAGAATTTTTCTCCAACCTGAAGAATCGAAAATTGTAAAATTAAAATGCCCAGAGGATATAAATATGTCAGATGTGATTATTTTTTACCCCATTCAAGAAAATAGTAAATTTTCATGCGAGACTTCGTTACACGAAGTTCAAAAAAATAATAACATAAATATTATAATAAAGAATAAACTGTTAGAAAAGTTCATTATTCAGAAAGGAACTAAAATGGGGGAAATTATAAAGAACTTTGAGTGCAAGCAAGATGACTCAACTGATAATATAGAGAAAGGGACATTTTATGAAATAAATAATTTAAATATAGAAGATGTAAGAAAATTGCGAGAAGCACACTCTAAATTAAAATGTCTGAAATTCAGACACTTAAGTGTCTGAAATGGAGTGTTCAATTTTCAGACATTTTAAAATGTCTGAATTTTTTCAGACACTTTTTGCGTCTGAATTTCAGACACTTCAAACGTCTGAATCGCATCCATTTTTTTGTAAGCATCATACGTAGCCATGTTTGACCACGTTGAATCCTGGAAAAATATTTGGCTGTGGTCCTGCCCCCCCCCCCCCCCCAATACAGCCTGATTTTTTTGGTGCTCTCAGTTTTGGTATACAATTTTTGTTACGTTGATAATTTAAATCTTTTACGACATTGTACTGATTATAATCAATATCTTGAACTTCAGGAGTAGAACAAGATTAAAAAACAAAAAATATTTATCTAAATATTAGATTTTTTTAAATTTATTTTGTTTTTAACCTTATTTTACTTTAAAAGTTCAAAATATTGATTATAATCAGTAAAAAATATAAGCTTTTAAAATATAAGCTTTTAAAATATAAGCTTTACAAATATTGCACATCAAATTTGGGGGCACTACAGTCGTAGGGGGACGGGGCACTTCCCAGTTTGCCCTTCCTTTAATCAAGAAGTACTTTTGCAAAAAACGCAACCCTGCATTATAGTTGTCTAAATTGAGATGTCCGGTATTCGGGAGTATCCGTTGTGGAGGTTAATGGACATTCTCGAATAGCGAACACCTCTATTTAACGAATACTTTTTTAATCAGCAGACATACATATTTGTATATTTTTACCTCAAAAAAGTAGACATCTCCAATTATCGGACAAATTCCGCGGTCCCGAAGTGTTCGCTATTAAGGGCTTTTAAGGTACATAGATAAATATATATATATATTTTATAATCTTGTCCTACTCTAAAAGTTCAAAATATTTATTATACTCGGTTGAATGTGGAAAAAGATTTAAAATATCAGATGTACGAAAATTGCGAAAATCCCCCCCCCCCCCAAAAAAAAATGAAAATATAAAAAAATATATTGCCACATAGGCAATTTTACATATACATCACTTGATAATCACAACAGCCATTTAACTATGAATAATGAAAATAAATAAATAAATATTCTACTTTAATAACATTGGGGAAAAAATGACTTTGGTATTTTGTTAAATATATTTGCGTTTTTAAACTTGTCCTACTCTAAAAGTTCAAAACTTTCATTATAATCAGTGCAAGATTTAAGATATCAGCTTTACAAAAATTCATGCAAAATCCCCCCCCCCCCAAAAAAAAAAAAAAAAAAAAATGAAAATACTTATTTAAAAATTATGTTTTTAAAAAATTTATATTTTCACATGGGCAAGTTTTTATGTAGATCAGAGGGTACTCACAAAAGCTATTCAACTATCAATAAAAACAAATAAGTACATATTCTATATTAAAAACATGAGGAAAAAATATCTTATGATTTCCAAACTTCTTTCGTCTTAAATATATACAGTAACATCTGTCATTTTTGTATTTTTCGTATAAGTGCATATAAATAAAGTTACCACAATTTTAAATACGAAATCTAGTTAGAGGTTTTTACCTTTTCCCATTATAAATTTCAAATTACTTTTTTATTAAAAATAATAAAAAAATCAGTATTAGAGTTGATTGCAAATCAAATACATATGTATATTTTTACAGGCAGCTTCATATAATAGACCAGTCTCATTTACTTTATTTATCTTTTTTTAATCTGCGGTTTTATGCCAGGAAGTAAGAAAGCATTAGGTCATCTTTCAAAGTTTTTTTTTCTTTACTTCCTTGTGGCCGTCATTTACTGCGAGATAAAAATTATCCATTGAAACTAAGAACTGACATTGAATATATAATTCGTAATAAAAAAGAACGTCATAAGTTTAAAAATATATACTTCTAGAATTAGTGGGGTTTTTTGCGAACAGATTCAAAACTAATTAAATTTCATGCAGGATTTTGTTTAGTACAATAAATAAAATCATAAAATACACTAATTTTACTACTATAAAGAAACTTACTTGAGTTGCTGCAAGAGGTAAGAAATATTCCTCGATTTGAAATTTTAAAAACTACCACAACCACAGTGAGGGAGAAAGACTTTCATCAGTTTAAAAGGTAATCCCATAATACATCCGACTAGCCATATTTAAAGAATGAGATGTTTCATCCTAAAAACAGGACCCGCCAGACAAAAGTTTCTTTTTTTTTGCCAGCTTCGATAGGACGAAGATGAATAACACAATATTATTGATATAAATTGATACGAGTTAACACTAAGCCCATTGCACACGCTTTGTAGAATTTCCGGGTGTAATCTTCAACCGTCGTCTACTTCTGTTCTGTGTCTATCCCGCCCTTGTATCGACGACAGCTTCTAAGAGACATTTGATGTCGAGCACACACGTCAGATGTATGTATTCAATAAATAAATACTCCAAGTTAATACGAATTAAAATCACAGTACTTCATATTTCGCAAAAAACGAATTAAAATACACGCGTACATAAAAACAAACTTTGTTTGAATTACAACGTATACCACTTCGAACGAAGACATCTAAAACGCATGCGCAACTGGGAGTGCTAGTGCCCCCTGGTGGTTATTGCGTCGGAAGAATCAAAACGTCTTAAATTAAGACACGTTTAAAGCAATGAAGTGTCTTAAAATAAGACGTTTGCGGATATTTTAGACATTATTCTCAGTTCGTTTACACCATGGTCATAGTAAGACGCTTATGTATCTTAAATTAAGACATCGATAGTGTCTTAATTTTCAGATTAAGACACTTAAGTGTCTAAAATTCTTTTTCAGTCACATATGTGTCTAAATTTAAGACGCTTCTATTTGCAGTGCAGAAATTAAAGAGACGGATTTCGATTTAAGCCATTTATCAGAGGAAGTACAACAAAAATTTCGAGAAATTTTAATGGGCAATGTTCATGCATTTTCAAAAAGTTATAAAACATTGGGGCAATCAGCGTTTGTCGCACCAAGTTTTCAACTGAATCATGAATTCCTGGTACAAGCTAAGCCATATAAATTGCCGCAGGCAGTAAGACAGTATGCGAAACGGGAAATTGAACAATTGTTACAGGCTAAAATTATAGAGAAGACTGACTCCGAGTATGCTTTTCCAGTTATTTCCGTTAGAAAGAAAAATCCGAGTAATAACCCGAATGCAGAACCCAAGTTTAGAATGGCAACGGACCTAAGACTATTGAACCAAATTTTACAACCGTACACTTATCCGATGCCGGACGTAAAAGACTTATTACAAAAAATAAGCGGTAAGAAATATTATACGGTGCTAGACTTACATAGTGCATTTTTTCAAATAAATTTAAAACCAGAAGATTGTAGAAAATTAGCTTTTATTACGGAATTTGGAAAACATATGCCGCTTCGTTTAGCTTTTGGCACACGAAATTCTAGCGCAATTTTTGCAGAAGTAATTGATAAAATTCTGGGACATTTCGATAAAAGCAAAGTATCATACTACATTGATGATGTGTTGATATCTGCAAACACAATAGCAGAGATGATGAAAACCTTAGAAGAAGTTTTACAGGTATTAATAAATCATAACATGACAATCGAACCTTCAAAAATGCAAATTTGCAAAGCAGAAATAGAATTCCTAGGATTTAGGGTGAATCAAATGGGATATTCTCCATCACAAAAGAATATAGAAAAAGTGAAAAATTTAGTCAGACCAAAATCGAAAAAAGGGGTCAGATCTTTATTGGGTTTAGCGAATTATTTTCGGACACTAATAGTCGCTGAGCCAGTAGCCAAAATTAGTGATTTTGGTTTCATCTCTGAGGACTTGATGATATATACCTTTTTGGATTCACAATGATCCAAGGAGTTCATTTTATGATGATACTATGAAATTTGTGGTAGCTTATAGACGCCATATTGAAAACATGAGCGCCATCTATCGCACACAGATACATATGATTTTTTTGCCAGTATCACATAATTAAAGAGATTTCAATGAAAAAATGGAAAGAACAAATATTGTTAAACATAAAACGTTATACAAATTATATATTTATTAAGACTTTATTTTAATATGATGCCTATCTTTACATTTAACTTTATGTTTATTAACATTTTCAGTGGGATAAACATCTTGTTTCACATTTTAATGTATATTATTTTCATATGGTAAAACACAGCAATTCAAGAAAAATTTAATACTGGTGAAACTATTGTACTTAGTATGTTAAGAATTAACCCCTTCGGGACCACGGGTGCATATATGCACCTTCGGAAACGTGTTTACATCGCTTGTTTTTGATACCAATAAAAAAGAAAAGTAAAAATTTCTTTCTTTCTTTAAGTTATTTTCTTGATTGCTAAGCTAAATTTAATTGTTTGACAAAAAGGGGTGTCAAACGAATAATATTCATGTGAAAGATGCTGGTCCCAAACGGATTAATAAATAAGAGAACTCTTAGTCTTCTTCACAGCTGTCATCATCATCAGTTGACATTCCCGTGTCCAAATAACTTCCATCGTCATAGATCAGTTCTATATTTTGGATATGCTTGTATATCTGAGGTTATTAAAATATATGCATATGATGGTGAGACACATGCTCTTGAACAAGAACATGACATCAGTTCCAAAATAGCTTCAGGAGCAGGAGAACTGTCATTCCACTGGATCTCTAGATAGCCTTTTCCTTCACTATCTGTTCCAAAAATCCAACTTATATTTATCTGGGTATGTAAGATCAGGATCAGCCTGTATGCACTTCATCCAAACAACACCGTGGTAATTAGATCGCATTACCTATAGGTAGAGTGTTATTTCTGCATGGAAGAAGGCGATGCAATTCCACAGACTCCTTTTTAACAGCAAAAATATATAGAATATAGCGCAATTCATTGATATCTGAGTATTTGTGCTTTCATAATAGAGATGGCAAACTTACGGCTCAAGCTGTTTCTTTGTTTCCTCTGACAGCGCCTTAAGCGCATTTCGAAATTCAGTGTTCTGAATCGCCATTTTACCTTACTTGCAAAGGCACTTACTGTATCGCATTCGATAGTTAATGCATTACATACCGCTTTACATAAAAGTCCATGCATCTCACTCAAGTTGTAGTACTTTCCTTTACCTTGTCATTGGATTCACATTTTAGAAATATTAACCCTTTCTAGTTCTTCAAATCGTTTTCTAAAAAAACAGTGTGATAACTGCCACATCAGTATCTATAGAGATAATAATAATGTTTCTAAATCCAGACGCTAAAGCCATGGTGTGCGCAAAATAAAAGTCGGGTGTAACCTCTTCTTGGAAGCAGGTCAATTTAGTGTATTCTTTAACTAGTTATTTCGTGAATGTATAGCATTTTCTCGTACATAATTCGTGTAATCAACTATTTCAGATAATGTTCATTTTGTCATTCTTGAGAAATGAAATGTTTAAGTTCTTTCTTGTTCTCCTCATCGGACAGAAACTGCTTCCATTTTCGTACTGGGTGTCCAGAAGTATATGATCTTTATAGCATTACCAACAGTTCATATTTTTCATTCATTTCTTTATATTGGCACCTGCCTGTATGTATCAAATAAAACATCTATTCTTTGAGAGGATGTAAAATCTTGTATTATTTTAGAAAACAGATTCTTTGCTAGTTGTCCAAATAATTGTCGTTCCTGCGTTAGCTTTGAACAAAGCACATTCCGTCAATGATATTAACAACACCATCATTTGCATTCTTTCAGCAGTCACAATTTTGTCATAACATCCATCAGTTTGATTTTTCAGTTTTTTGAATTAAACCATCAAGTGTTGCTAAGGGCTATGGAAGAGGCCCTAGGTGGTAGGAAAAGACAGTTCTCATACCGAAATTTCCTCGCTATGCAATGATTGTCATCTAAGCAAACAGATTTCTTACCGCCTAGGCAACATACTCTGATTTATTAAATTTTACATTCTGTTTCTTTTTAAAGTCAGAAAATGTCTTTAGCTTCTTTATCTTTGGAGGTTTGAGAAAACCGTCTGGCTTTGAGTCTTCAGACAGATATTCTCTCTTGAAAGTTTGGTAAACTTCTTCACACATCTTATGAGCTTTGACCATGTCTTCGACAATTTCTAGATTTGTCATTGCTCCAGTTGATTCTATTACCATGTCTAGATTTATCCATTCATTGGTAATCATGTTCTGTAAATATGAGATATCACGTTCGATTTTCTGGATCCTGCTATAAGACAGATCTGGATGTAGAAATAATTTTGATTCTTTCACGAATCATGTGAAGAAATGCTGCCCTGATATCAAAAATATTTTTCGACTGTGGCAGGTCTTTGACTTAATTTCGTTGTACCTTTTCACACCTTCATGTGTTTACTTATTGTCTCTTCAATCGCTCAATTCATTTAATAGCATGCAAAACCAAGAAAATCTTTCAATCACCCTGTTTATCGGCGGCCATTTCCCAATATGGCGTCCATTAGCTACTCTGTTTTTAAATGTATCATGGATAAATGTCATTCTGATGTTATGATGAATCCAAAAATGTGTGATTTACCAAGTCCGCTGACATGAAACCACTCGAACCCCTGACTCAACAACGGCGGCCATTTTCCAATATGGCGCCCATAAGCTACCCTGGTTTCGAAAGTATCATGGATAAATGGGGTGCTGTTGTTGCGGAGAATCCAAAAATATATAGTTTACCAAGTCCGCTGACATGAAACCACACGAGCCCCTGGCTCAACGACTATAATACCCAACTATTCAGACAAAGTTAACCCTTTAGTAGAATTGACTAAAGATAAAGTTAAATTCAAGTGGCGTCCAGAAGCAGAAAAACTTTTCTGATAATTCAGGAAGAAATTGTACAAAAACCAACACTCAGACCCCCAGATTTTAACAAGGATTTTTTCTTATTCACGGATGGGAGCAAAATTGCAATTTCAGGTGTTCTAGCTGAAGAAAAGGATGGTCATTTGCTACCTGTTGAATTTTTCGGGAGAAAACTTAGAGAACCGGAAAAAAATTATCCGAGTATTAAATTTAAGTTATTAGCAGTGCATAAAGCAATTATGCATTTTAAATATATGCTTTCAGGTAGAAGGTTTACTGTGTTAACTGATTCGAGAGCACTAACTCAGCATTTACATTTACAAGACAAATCGGAATTTATAAACAGATGGGTAGCAGATTTACAAGACTTTAATTTCGACTTCGAATTCGTCGAAGGAATTAACAATCCAGCAGACTATTTGAGCAGGAATTTAGATAATCTTACAACAGACAGAGAACTCCAAAATAATTTGTTTGCAAGTAACATAGCACTTACAGACGAAAATATTAAATCGGAGCAATACGCAGACGAAAAATTAAAAATTATAATAAATAAAATCGAAAAAGACAAAAATAATAGAAGCACGAAGAGATTTACTTTAAATCAAAATAAATTATTAATTTTAAAACCTGGTTCAGATAAAAAAGGAGCTTTTAATTACCCCGGATTCATTAAAAATTGCAGCCATAGAAGAAGCTCATAAAGCGCATTTCGGATTTCAAAAAACTTATGATAATGTGAAAACAAGGCTTTTTTGGCACGGAATGTGCAAAGATATTAAACATTATTGTGCAAATTGTGTGCAGTGCCTCACATCTAAACAACACACGACAATAAAAGTCCCTGTTAAAAAAATGGTGAAAGATCACGAAGTCGGTACAGTCCTGCATACTGACGTCATTGGACCTTTAAACACCGCCCCCTGAATACTAGGCCTGAGCGCTGAACAAAAATGGCGGCTGCTGAAAGCGGATTTTTTTTCAGCGTGTGTACGGCCCCTTAAATATTCCTACCAAGAATTTTTTTCAGTTTTTTCCGCTTCATTTTTCTGAGAATAAACAAGGTAGAGAAATCTTTTATAAAATATTGGTGTCAATATTTAAGGGACCGTACCTACGCTAAAAAAAATCCGCCTTCGGCAGCCGCCATTTTTGTGTCATTTTTGTGTCAGCGCTCAGGCCTAGTATTCAGGGGGCGGTGCTTTAAACCTCACGTTAAGGAAAAACAGATACATTTTAATTATAATTGATTCGACATCGAGATTCCTGGAAGCTGTTCCCCTACGAAACGTAGAGTCACAGACTATATTAAATGTACAAAATAAATATTTTGCAAATTATGGGATTTGTAAGGAAATTATCTTTGATGACGCAAAATATTTACGAAGCGAAATTATGAAAGAATATTTGGAATCTTTAAACATACAAAGGAAATTTGTGAGTGTATACCGTGCGCAAGGAAATGGACTTTGTGAAGTTACCAATAAAATATTAAAAACATCAATTGTAGCTATGTCGAAACGCACTACGGAATGGGACATAAGACTGGATTTTTTTAAACTAGCGTATAATTCCTCGAAACACCGCGCTACGGGATATAGTCCCTCACTGCTATTTTTCGCAAGGGAAATAAAAAATCCCTTCACAGCTCATATTCCTTCCGAGGAAATATATACCCACTCTTATGTTAAAAGCAGAATACAGCATATGAAGGAAATCAAAATTCAATCCCTTGCAAACCAGGAGAAAATAATGCAAGAATATATAGATGAGGAGGCATACGAAAAAGTAAAGGATTTAAATTTGGGTCAAACAGTATATTTAAAATGTATTGGAAAACCAGGCGCATTACAGCCAAAATTTCAAGGACCCTACGAAGTTACTAAAAAGTTTAGAAACTTTAATTATTTATTACAATATGTTCCAGATAAATCAGTAGAGCCGATCAAACGACGTATGGATCAGCTGTACGCTCCGAAATATGCAACAGGTCATACAAAGGCGGAAATTACGAATTTACAGGGGTCTCAAAAAAAAAAAAAAAAATTAAGGGTGATAAAAATTACAAAAATAAATGTGGCATTTGTCAGAGAAAATCGCACTCAACTGAAAATTGTTGGTTTGAATTAAACAAAAATACGAGTCAAAAGGGTGACAAAGTTACTAAAAAGTATTATAAAAAAAATAATAAATATTCTGAGAATGTAGACCCATATTTAAAGTATCAAAGAGATTACGATGATAAAAATATGTCGTTATATGGTTATACACCATATACAAACTTATACGGGGATGTTATACAAGATCATTACCTTTTCCCCCCTCCCCAGTATTATCCATGGGGTATGAATTGGTATTAAAAAATAAAACAAAATACATAATTAATCGAATTTAAAAATTTGAAAATTTTCAAAATTTAAAAATAAATTTTTCTCTTTTAGGTAAAAAAAATTGAAACAAAATTAATAACTTGCCTTTTTAAAATTCAAAATAATAATAAGAAAGGATAGGAACATGGGAACGCCAATTTGTCTCAGGGTTACAATATTGAGCAAATGTGCAGGGCGCACCCGAAGACATACTTATAAAATTATGAAATGTGCTTCACAAAACTTCACTGGAGCAGTGAAATATTTCTCTCCAGGCAAAAGTTATATTTTTTTTTTCGAATATGAATTAGAAAATATAAAATCTTAACAAAGCCAAATAACATTAAAACTTAATTAATTTAATAGTAAATAATGTTGGAGTAATTTTCAAAAAAAAAAAAAAAAAAAAAAAAGAGAATTTTTTTTGTTTTCTATAAGGGTAGCCTTTGCTAATAACCTTACAATTTAGATGACAGAATTTCAGAATTACTCTTTAAAATGAGTAGGTGTAAGCTATTAGGTTCAGGGTAGTTAGAACAGATTTATAGCATACTCATATATATATTTTTTTCTTATATAAAAATATGGTTGACAAGGAATAAATTATTAGTGCACTCTATATTAGGATAGCGGTAAGCTATAAGCCTAAATATAATAAAATATAAAAAAAGGGCTAAGATTTATTCCGGTAGTTCAATTACAACTTATATGCTAAAGTCTAGAATTTAGACAGCAGGGATAAGTTTTATGAACAAAAGTGTTATAAAAAAAAAAAAAGGATTTTGGTGTAGCACATTGGTTTTTTAAAAAAAACATATATATATGACAATGGACAAGGCAAGTTATTTCAATATGATTGCACACAAAATTATAGTAAACAAATACACAAATAATTAATTGAAGCAAAATTAAAATTTTCTCACCAAAGGCTTTCTGTATAGGGTGCAATTTTGGCCAACGGCTGGGTATGCACCAACACCAACAAAATATTTGTAGTAAATTTATTCAAAGGTAAATCAGGGTGTTGGTCATCACTTGGTCATTCACTTCAGGATTCTTGGCTGAAAAAGGAATCGAAGAAAAAATTAAGTATGGTATAATTACTAGATGTTATGCTCAGAAACAATAAAATTAGTAATATTATATTGTAAAAAGCAGCATTTTGAGTTTTATTTAGGAACACTTTTGATTTTTAGGTTTTACACATTTATGGAGTGTCTAGCTCAGTGTATAGTTCCTAGATTTAATAAAAAAAAATAATAAATAAAAATATAAGTTGGTGTTGTTTTCAAAATAAATAACAAAAGGTATAGCAATTAGCATTTACAGTTAAAATTTATGGAATTTTCAGCAAAATTCACATTAGACAAACATAGTTTATATTATATTTAACTTGATAAGATAATTTACTTTTATTAACGGTATTCAATTAGAATTAAAGTAGGCTTAAATCCAAGTTAAATTAATTAATAACATTGTTGTAGTGTAAAATTTTATGTAAGACTATTATATTTTTATTGTATATATAAAAATATGCGAATTTAATAATTAATAAAATGTATTAGCAAAATTATTTAATATAAATATTTAATGACATCTTGCTGAAATCAGCTAGAAATTAATTTTTTTTTAAATAAAATATTTAAATTTATGTTATTTTAGAATTTAAGCATTTTTTTTCTTTACTTTCCCTTAGAATTAAATGCAATTCTAAATTTAACACATATAAATATACATAGTATTGATAAATTTGAGTGTGTGAGTTCATAATTTTTTTTTTTATATAATTTGGCCAATTTAACACAAGGAAACAAAATAAATAAATAAATATATTTATATATATTGGCCTTATTTTTATTAAAATAGGTAGTATGGCTTAATAAATTTATTTAATTAATTTTTTTATAGTACGTACAGTAATTATTTTAATAACTTAATCTAATTTAAAAAAAAAAAATTGGATGTGGTTGTTTGTGAGTATACAAAGATTTTTTCTGCTGACAGAAGTTCTTTGGTCCGGCCGGGTACTCATAGATGGCTGCATACGATTTTACGTAGTAATTATCATTTGCTTTTGTATTTTTAAAATTATACAAGTGTATTAATAACATTTTTTTTATAATTAAATAATAATTATTAATGTTTGATTAATAATACTAATTTATTATCCTTTATTTTAAACATATCATTAAAGTTTAGACAGTAGAATTCACATACGGAATGTTAATGATAAATAAAATTTTGAATAAATAAATTTTTATTTCATTCAGTAAAAAAAAAAAAAAAATAAATAAATAAATATGAAAATTTAACAATCTTTTAAGATAGAATTGTTGGCTAAATAAATAATAATTAAAGACAAAAAAATTGTTCTCTTCTTCGTCAATGGCATTTTCTGACAACACTATTTAATAGTATTAAATGAAGGTGCATTTTTAAGGTCAGCGTAATGCATATTTTGCATTTTGAGAGGCTGTAGAAGTCATATTTCCGTGTTGTTTACATTTTAATAGTAAAAAGTCCTTCCGGCCAGTGCCGGGAGGAAGAGGTAGCTTTCATAATCCTTATTTTAAAAAAAGCCAACTTATATCATGCAAACACACGAAGCTCAATTTAGTGGAAACCGGATATAGGAGATTCAATACTAATTTTTATCAATATAATGAATGAGAATTTCGCGAAATTAGTCAGCTTTATCCAAGCTGCTTTTCTTTAAAGTAACTTATATTTGGCTGCCAAATTCGGCAATTTCTTAAAGTACCTGTCATTTTAAAACAACATGGTGGATGAGGCTAACCAGTGAACTTGGTCGAGACCTTAGTAATTGCTGTGCACATGCTCACTCACATCGGAATCGGTTAATGTATAGGAGTGCTGTCGCATGCAAAAAATCAGATTTTTCAAAATGTCACCCACAATAGAAATTGAAACTGCTATATCTGAGCCATTTTTTAAGGTAAAGACAAACAAAAAATGCTCCTGAATCCTTATATCAAGATCAAATACTTAAGAAAGAAACCTTTTTCAATTTCTAATTTTTTTGCACCTCACTTTAAAAATATATATTTTTTTTTAATTTAATGGCCGCCATTTTGAAGCAAGATGGCTGATGAATCTGGACAGCGAACTTGGTCGAGGTGTTGATGTATACTATCCACATGCCTTCTTACATCGAAATAGGCGAATACGTGTGTTATCGCGTGACAAATACAAGATCGTTTCAAAATGTTAGCCATGCTAGAAGTTCAAAGTGCTATAAATCAACCATTTTTTAAGATATCAACAAAAGAACAAATTTTCAGAAACAAAAACTGCTCCGGAATCTTTGTATCAAGGCCAAACACATAAAAAAAATCTTTTTCATTTTCCAATTTTTTAATACCTCATTTTGAATTTTAAATATAATTTTTTTTAAATGGCAACCCTTTTGAAACAAGATGGCGAATGAAGCTGGCCAACGAACTCGGTCGAGACATTGGTATGTACTATGTACAGACCAAGTTACATCCAAATAGGTTCATACGCCTGTTATCGCGTGACAAAAATCAGGTCGTTTTAAAATGTCAGCCACAAGAGAAATTCAAAATGCTATTACTCAGCCATTTTTTTTAGATATAGACGAAAGAAAAACTGTTCCGGAATCTTTGTATTAAGGTCAAACACATACAAAAAAAATCTTTTTCATTTTCCAATTTTTTGGTATCTCATTTAAATTTTTTTATTTTTTTATTTTTTTAAATGGCCGCCATTTTGAAACAAGATGGCGGATGAAGCTGGCCAACGAACTCGGTCGAGATATTTGTATGTACTATGTACACACCAAGGTACATCCAAGTCGGTCCATAAATACGCCTGTTATTACGTGAGAAAAATCAGGACGTTTCAAAATGTCAGCCACGCTAGAAATTCAAAAATGCTATAACTCAGCCATTTCTTAAGATATAGACGAAACAAAAACTGCTCCCGAATCTTTTTATCAAGGTCAAACACATAAGAAGAAAATATTTTTTCAATTTTCAATTTTTGGTACCACATTTCAAATTTAAATTTTTCTTAAAAATTTAAATGGCCGCCATTTTTAAACAAGATGGCGGGTGAAGCTGGCCAACGAACCCGGTCGAGACATTGGTATGTACTATGTATAAACGAAGTTACATCCAAATCGGTTCATAAATACGCCTTTTATCGCGTGACAAAATTCAGGACGCTTCAAAATGTCAGCCACGCTAGAAATTCAAAATGCTATAACTCAGCCATTTTTTAAGATATAGACGAAACAAAAACTGCTCCTAAATCTTTGTATAAAGGTCAAATACATAAGAAAAAAATATTTTTCCATTTTCAATTTTTTGGTACCACATTTCAAATTTTAAATTTTTAAAAAATATTTAAATGGCCGCCATTTTGAAACAAAATGGCGGATGAAGCTGGCCAACGAACTCGGTCGAGAGATTGGTATGTACTATGTACACACCGAATTACATCCAAATCGGTTCATAAATACGCCTTTTATCGCGTGACAAAATTCAGGACGTTTCAAAATGTCAGCCACGCTAGAAATTCAAAATGCTATAACTCAGCCATATTTTAAGATATAGACGAAACAAAAACTGCTCCGGAATCTTTGTATAAAGGTCAAATACATAAGAAAAAAATATTTTTCCATTTTTAATTTTTTGGTACCACACTTCAAGTTTTAAATTTTTTAAAAAATTTTAAATGGCCGCCATTTTGAAACAAAACGGCGGATGAAGCTGGCCAACGAACTCGGTCGAGACATTGGTATGTACTATGTACACACCGAATTACATCGAAATCGGTTCATAATTACGGGAGTTACAGTGTGACATAGGTCAGATATATATATATATATATATATATATATATCAATTTTGAACGGAGGGTGGTTTCGGGGTCTGGGGGTCATGATCGATGAAAATATACCAAAATTTTTTGAAATCGCTTTCCTCCGAACGGCTGCAATAGGTAGCTTTTTTGTAAAAAAAGCTACCTAACAATATCATGAATCAAAATTTGTGTTTGTTAGAAAGGTCTATAAATATACAATGTAATCAGTTAAAGAACATTATATGCATTTTTTCTTAAATCCTGAAAGGCAATTTTGTTTAGATTTGAACCTGACAGCATAAAAGGCACGCTCGCTTCAGTTGCAGTACGAGGCAGGAAAATTCAAATGCTAGAATCGCCATTTTCCCCTGCAAAATAATAAAAAAAAGCAGAAGGTTTACATTAGATATGATACAAATACATACACTGTTTATGCATAGATTATGTTAAAAATTACATACAGGCATGCACAGTTAGTTAAGAAGAAAGTATATCAAGAAAGTATACTAATTAATAAGGTAATTACAAGTATGAAATGATTTTAAATACATACTTTTGGAAGTCGTAAAATTTTGTCACAGCCCAAATCACCTCAGCAGAAAGTGATTAGTAGCTTGACCGACCCCTCGTTTTGGGAGGATGGGGGAAGGTCAAAAACTGGTTTCTTCTCTTTTCCTTCTTTTTTTTTCTACCCTGTGTTGATTTCTCGTCCCGGGTGAAGTTGGAGAGCATTACGTAATGATATATTAAAGGAGATGAAATAGCTTGTATATTTTGACGTATCATACAAGTTAGAAGTAATAAATAAATAAATAAAATAAGGTAACCAGTTTGTATACAATATTTTTCTGATTATGATTTGAATAGATCAGATTAATTATGTGAAAATATAACATGTCATACTACAAGCATTGTATTTACTTTTATTCAGTATAAAATGTGTTTTAAATGAAACACTCTGTCATAAGGTTATATGTGATAAAATGATATGTCAAATGTGTATGCCATTATTTTTCCTGTATTTAGGTTTATTTCGGCATATTACTTTCATACAAAATTATAGCTTTGAATGTATTTTTGGGCACTTAAACTGTAAAGTTACAAAATTAATAAACATGTGTGTGGTAAAGAAAAAAGGCTTCGAGGAAGATGTCAGATTTTCAGTACAGAGGTCTTCTATAAATGTGAATGTCAACAGACAACTATGCTATCATGTGTTGAACTTTCTGTTATGAAAAATAGAAGAACTTCTTATAAAATATACCAGAACCATTGATAATTGAACATTAAAGTCTTAGCTCAAAAACTGTGTAGATACACAGTCAAATGGACACGTACATTCTTTTATGCTTTACAAAAAAAAAAAAAAAAAAA
Source organism: Maratus speciosus (assembly GCA_963932465.1). NCBI lineage: Eukaryota > Metazoa > Arthropoda > Arachnida > Araneae > Salticidae > Maratus > Maratus speciosus. The sequence continues at coordinate 280,189,133 of OZ010799.1, read as the reverse complement.
AAAAAAAAAAACAGCAATCAGTTTTTATTTTTTTTTCTGACCACCGGGAGAGATGCTGGGCAACATATAACAATGATATGTTCCCGCACCATGTTGGTTAAATCAAAGTAATATTGCATAATTTGTTATTTCTGTTTGTATAAATATTTTTTTATAAAATATAATTATGAGTGTAAAATTATAATGTTTATATATTTAAGTAAAATAGGAGTGTAAGTTCATACAAAAATTATTAAGTTGATTTTAAATATTAAATATATATTTTTAAAAATTGTTGTATTGTAAAATGAATGTATAATGTTGAATATAGTTTGGATCTCAGATAACAACAATAGCCAGACGCCATGGTGTCGTTTTATGACAAGCCAGTGGAAAGTGGTGTATAATTAGAAATCGTAAAATAATAAAAATTTTGGAATAAATTTATGGCCTTAATAAAAGTGTTGGGATAAATTTATGGCTTTTCAGACCACCCAAACTTTAAGGCATATAATAACATTAAAGTATATGTAAGGGGCCATTTGCAGACTGTTAGCTAATAGGCCTATCGAAGGATAATTCAAAATCTTCTCACATCCAATAAGGGTGGACTAGACAAATAGTTCCTCCCACTGCAAGAGTTGGTGTGCAGAAGAAAAAGGTTTGAAAAAGGGAGTCTAAAAAAAGATGTCGAGGACGCAGGAGCTCTCCTGAAAGCCCATGCAATGAATCCTGAAAGGCCGTGCAATGAATCCAGAAAGCCCTAGTAATGCCCAGGCGAGATGGACATATCGGAGTGAGCCTAAGCAAGCCTAATTGAGGACGTCTTCCTGATGTTGAAATAAAGTGGATTGTTCTACTGAGGTCCGTAGCTATGCATCCTGCCATCCCGATATCGCCGCTCTGATAAGAAGCGGATTCCAGATGACATATGGATATGATCCTTAGCAACGCGACAGCTCTGAATTTGATGAATAAAGGCCACCATCCCGTTTATGATATAAGGTATTACCTTTATCTTTTTCTTTTACCACTTTAAATCATATGAGAAATTATAAATATCCTTTTCTGATATTTTATGGTAGAGAGCAATCTGAGATCCAACAAAACCAATAATTAAATATAATTAAGGTAATTTAAAAATGAAAGAGAATTATTCTTTTTAGCAAAAAGAAAAATATATAATAATAAGAGTAAATGAAAACATTGTCTTTTTTTTTAAAGATTAAATATACATAAAATAATGAGAAGCAAAGAAAAGTGTTGCTTTCTTTTTTTGAATTAATATTATGTATTTCTGTATATAGTTGTGTTCAATGTAAATAAAATATTTAATCAAGTTTTAAAAAGTTTCTGTAATTATTTAATTGATAATGTTTAAGGTGTGTCAACTATTTTTACAGCTTAAATTTTAGTTTAATTCATAAGTGGAAGAGCTCGTCTAAATAATTCACAACGCAAACTCTTAATTTTATTCGTAATTAATTAGATTTAATAATTACAGTTTTACGCGGATTATAATTTAATTTTATTAATTATTCGCGTTGCTCTTCTACTAGAATTACGTAATTACGATCACTTATGTTATTTGAATTTATCTAAGGTATATAAAATTATATACCAATTTACTATGAGGTTGCTTGGATGATTTGGACCAATTAACAATTTTGGATGTAAATTAAATAGGAGATAAACAAGGGTAATTATCTGTCCAGCACAGTCGATTATGAGACTGAAGTTATCTCAATTTTAAATATAGTAATATAAAAGAAGAAAATATAATATAATTAAATTCAAAGAAGTAATTATTTTCTGAATATTGTATTTGTCACAAGTGAATGATATAAAAGAAAATTCAAAGAAATGTTCTTATTTTGAAATCAAAAGTATTGTGTATTGATTAGAAATGAAATTATTTTGATTTTTATTTTGCCAGTTTCTTATTGAAATTTTATTATATAAGTTGCAAATGTAAATTTATGTTTTAAACAAACAATTGAACATTTAAGAACAATTTTTCTGAAATCAAAAGTAACCTCAAAAATTGATCTCAAGAATTTTATTTTGTTCTTATTTCATCATTAGCATTATATTTGAGTTTATAATTGTTGATTTGATGTATTAATAAGATAAAAAGTTTTATTTTCTGTGAAATAAGCAAATATTATTATATATTAATGTCTAGTATTAAAGAATCTCATTATGTTGATAAATTAACTGATGACAACTATTCAGTTTGGAAGTTCAAAATAGTACAATTGTTAATCAAAGAAGGTCTGTATGACGTTGTATTTGAACCTAAAAAGTAAATGATGATAATTGGGTAAAAATGATAGAAATGCTAGGGCATTAATTTGTTTAAATATCTCAGATTCACAAATTGTTCATGTCAGACATGCTAAAAGTGCTAAAGAAACATATGATCAATTGAAATCTGTTCATGAAAGAGTAAATTTAACTAATAAACTTTATCTTCTTAGGAAGCTGTATTCCATTAAATATAATGAAAGTATTAAAATGCAGGAACATATTAATTCTGTCTTAGAATTAGCAGAAAAATTAAGAAGTATAGGTGAAGTAATACAAAATGATAATTTAATAGCTATTTTGCTCTGTTCCTTACCAAATTCTTATAGTACCTTTATAACTGCTATTGAAAGTAAATATGAAACAGATTTATCATTAAAATATGTTCAAAACAAATTAATTTATGAGTATCTTAGAAGAGTTGAAACTAAACAAATTTCAACAAAATTTGAATCTATTGCTTTAAAGGGTAATAGGGATAAACCAAAGCATTTGAATAAGCAAAAATTTTGTTCTCATTGCAAAAAGAATAATCACAACCGTGAAGATTGTTTTCACTTAAAGGGTAATAATACTAACAAAACAAAACCAAATTTCACCCAAGATAGATCACGTCAACAGTTTAAAAAACCAAACAATTTCTGTGCCTCTACTGCTAGTCAAAATGAAAATCTATCAGATTCTCAAAACTATCATGAATTACTGGAAGAATCAAATTCTTCGAGTTTTGTTATGAAATCTGAACAAAATGGAAATAAAAACAAAAAATTGTCTTTCGTTATTGATTCAGGTGCGTCTGTTCATTTAGCTAATTCTTTGGAACTGTTCTCAGAATTAAAGAATTCGAATAAAGATACAATTACAATTGCTAATGGAACTAAATTAACTGCAAAGGGAAAGGGTAAATGTACTTTTAATATTGAAACACTTAATGGTCAAACAAATAGAGTTACATTGGATCATGTGCTTTATGTTCCCGAGTTGGATAGTAATTTATTATCTGTCCAGTCTTGTACTGAGAAAGATTTTGTTGTGACATTTAAAGATGATATATGTTTAATTAAAATGGGCAACATCTTAGTTGCAGATGCAAAAGCTGATGAGGTGTTATATAGATTAAAAATAATACCTACAAATGAAAAGGTATATAGTGCTTCAGAAATATTACCCTTTTGTTCTAATGTTAACTGCATTCTAAAATGGCACCAAAGGCTGGGCCATAGAAACTTTGAATCCATCAAGAAAATTCAAAAGGATGATTTAGCTTTAGGTATAACTGTGAATAATTGTTCTCATAATACTGAATGTTCAAGTTGCATAAAAGCTAAGTTAACAGAAAAATCATTTCCAAAAGAAACGCAATACAGAAGTAAAAAACCACTTGATTTGATATACAGCGACGTATGCGGTCCTGCAGAAACAAAAAGTATGGGATCAAAAAGATATTTCGTTACATTTATTGATGATTACTCTCGTTATACACAAGTATACTTTATTTCTTCTAAAGATGAAGTATTTGATAAATTAAAAGAGTATGTTGCGTCAACAACAAACAAATTTAGATTGAAGATTAAATCCTTGCGTAGTGATAATGGAACAGGATATTGCAACGAATCTGTCAAAGACTACCTTAAAAACTTAGGAATAAATCATTAGGAAACAACGACGCCATATTCACCGTCCCAAAATGGAGTCGCAGAAAGAAAGAATCGCTCGCTTATTGAAATGAGTAAAGCCATGCTTATAAATTCTAAATTGCCAAAAACATTCTGGTCAGAAGCCATAGCTACAGCAGCCTACTTACAAAATAGATTACCCACAAAATCAACTGAAAAGACACCACATGAACTGTGGAATAGGCATAAGCCAAATTTGAGTCACCTTAAAGTATTTGGATGCAAAGCATATGTGTATGTTCATAAACAGAAGAGACAAAAATTTGACGAAAAAGCCACTGAAGGAGTCTTTGTTGGTTATGATTTAAGAAGCAAAGGATACCGAATTTATATAGGCGGTAGAAAAATAGTGATAAGCAGAACAGTGAAGTTTTTTGAAAATATGAACTGTGAAAATGTCTTTAAAGAAAATCCTGAAGAGCGAATCTCAGATTCAATGCACTTCAATTTTTCAGAAGAAAATCTTGAAAATGATAGTGAAGCTATCCGAATAGAAAATACTGCAGAAGAAATAAAAATGGATGAAAAATCAGTAGATAGCCCAACGACTGAAGAAAGTGAACACAATTTCCAGAGAAGAATATCTAACAGAGAGACTAAAGGAATTCCACCAAAAAGATATTCTTACAAAACTGAAGACAGTTGTTCCAAAAATAAAGATCCGGAAACTTTTAAAGATGTTTTACGATTACCAGTAAAAGATCAACAGAAATGGTTTCAAGCTATGAAGGAAGAATTTAACTATTTAAAGAAAATGAAGTATTTGAGCTTGTTACTTTACCCAAAGGCAAGCACGCCATTGGCTGTAAATGGGTTTACAAAACAAAACATAATGAAAATGGAGAAGCAATAAAATGCAAAGCGCGATTAGTTGCCAAAGGTTTCGCTCAAAAATTAGGCACTGATTATGATGAAACCTTCTCTCCTGTCGTCAAACATACAACTATTAGAGCTTTTCTGACCTGGGCAGCTTATCATAAAGCCAGAGTATTCCAAGTAGAGGTTAAAACAGCCTTTCTACATGGTAATCTAGATAATGAAGTATTATACATGCATCAACCAGAAGGCTTTCATGATGAAGAAAATAAAGACAAAGTCTATAAATTAAAAAAAAGGCTATATACGGTCTTAAAAAAGCCGCCAAGTGCTGGAATGAAGAAATAGAGAATACTTTAAAGGCTTATGGATTTAAACAAAGTGAAGCTGATCCAAGTTTGTTCATAAAAGTAAAATCAAAGAAGACAATTCATCTCATACTGTATGTAGATGATATGCTGATGAGCTCAGAAGATGAAAATGAAGTTTATGAAGTAATAAATTACATAAAGAAATCTTATCCCATAACATCACTAGGAGAAACAAAATACTTCTTAGGTATAGAAATTTACAGAAAAGAAGATGGAAGTTATTTACTTCCACAAAGAAGTAAAATAAATCAATTAGTTAAGGATTTTCAGCTTGAAGAAGCCAAACCAACTTATACCCCAATGGAAACTAACTATTATAGCTTAGATAAAGAAGAAAATCTTTTATCATAAAATGATAATTATAGACAATATATAGGAAGTCTTTTATATATTTCCTCATGCACAAGACCTGATATTACCTCTCCTACACACATACTAAGTCGAAGATGCAATAATCCAAGACAAAAGGACTGGAATGCTGTTAAGAGGGTAATAAGATACTTAAAAACAACGAAAGACCTTGATATCTACATTTCTTCAAACGAATATCCTAATATAGTTGCATACTCGGATGCAGACTGGGGTCAAGATGCTACAGACAGAAAATCCACCTCAGGAAATGTAATCTTCTTAGGCAATAGCTGAATTTCTTGGTTCTCACGAAAACAATCATGTGTGACATTATCGTCAGCGGAAGCTGAATATGTGGCACTGTCACAAGGAACTCAAGAGGTTCTATGGATCTTAAAATTATGTAAAGATCTCAATTTACAACAACATTTTCCTATTAGAATTTTTGAGATAACCAATCTACAATTAAATTGGTTGAAAGTGAAAAATTTAAATCTCGCGCTAAGCATATTGATACAAAGTATCATTACATATGAGATTTAAAAACGAAAAATGTTATAGATGTCAAATATCTATCAACAAATGAAATGATAGCAGATATAATGACGAAGCCGTTGCCAAAGGGCAAATTTGAACTTTAAAGAAACCTTATCCTCCTGGTGTCAGATTCTATCACAAAACGGGAGAGATGTTAGAAAATGCTCTTTTGTTTTCAAGAACATCCACCAAATGGCAGCATCAGACAATCTTTTTATTTGATCTACTGTGACAGACACTCAGTTCAGTCAGTGTTGCTCCTTCCCTTATAGCAGTTGGCAGCAAAATGCTGCTTGATTAAAAAAATCCAATAATATTCCAAAGGAATATAATATGATAAAAAAAACTGCAACAAGCCATAGTTCAAAGTATTTCTTTGTGTTTGTAAATAGTCTTATACATCTGTTTTGTTTTATTGTGAAATGTGATCCGTATTTTGACCAGCATATATATTATTCTAGTGTATTCAATCTTCTAATAAATGTTTTTTGTTCATCCAAAGAAGAGTATATTTCCATTGAAACACATCAAAACATAAAGGTAAAACTTTTAAATTTTTTTATTGTTTACCTATTGAGGAATTTCGTATTCATGCCTTCCATATGGAATAACATTCTAGCAGTAATATTAATGAAAAATCGTGAATTTTGTTGATTAGGAGTGGGAAAATCTCAAATTTTGTTCATTCACAGAAAAATAGTGAACTTCGTCGATCAGGCGCGGGAAAAAAGGGAATTTTGTTGAACGGGTGTAGACAAATCGTGAATTTTTGTGATTATGAGTGGGAAAATCTCAAATTTAGTTGATTCACGGAAAAATAGCAAACTTCGTTGATCAGGCACGGAAAAAAGAGGCATTTCGTCAATCAGGTGTGAAAATATAGTGAATTTCATTGTTCGGGTAGGAAAAAATGGCGAATTTAGTCAATCAGACGTTGAAAAATAGCGAATTTGTTTGATCAGGCATGAGAAAATTGCAAATTTTGTCGAAAATGTGCGGAAAAAATGTAAATTAGTGAATTTTGTCTATCGGGTGTGAAAAAACAGAGGATTTTGTCTCTTGGGTGTGGAAAAATTGTGAATTTTGTCAGTGTGCATCGGGAAAAAATTGCAAATTCCGTCATTCATTACAGATCATGAATTTAGTTGATCGGGCATGAAAGAATCGTGAATTTTGTTATTTAGAAGTAGAAAGATCTCAAATTTTGTTGATTCACAGAAAAATAGCGAACTTCGTTAATCAGTCGCGGAAAAAAAGGGAATTTTGTCAATCGGGTGTGAAAAAATAGCGAATTCCATTGGTCGGGTAGGAAAAAATGGGGAATATAGTCAATCAGGCGTGGAAAAATAGCGAATTTGTTTGATCAGGCACGAAAAAATTGTGAATTTTGTCGATAATGTGTGGAAAAATAGTGAATTTTGTCAATCGGGTGTGAAAAAACAGCGAATTTTGTCAATTGGGTGTGGAAAAATTGTGAATTTTGTCAATGTGCAGCGGGAAAAAATCACAAATTCCGTCAGTCAGTTGAGATCGTGAATTTCGTCGATTGGGTGTGGAAAAATCGTAAATTTTGACAATTAGGAGTTGGAAAATCTCAAATCTCGTTTATTCACGAAAAATAGCAAACTTTGTCGATCAGGTGTGGAAAAAAAGCGAATTTCATTGGTCGGGTAGGAAAAAATGGCGGATTTAGTCAATCAGGCGTGGAAAAATAGCGAATTTGTTTGATCAGACACGAAAAAATTGCGAATTTTGTCGATAATGTGCGGAAAATTTGAAGAATTGTGAATTTTGTCAATCGGGTGTGAAAAAACAACAAATTTTGTCAATTGGGTGTGGAAAAATTGTGAATGTTGTCAATGTGCAGCGGGAAAAACTCACAAATTCCATCAGTGAGTTAACATCGTGAATTTCGTTGATCGGGTGTGAAAAAATCGTGAATTTTGTTGTTTAGAAGTAGAAAGATCTCAGATTTTGTTGACTCACAGAAAAATAGCGAACTTCGTTAATCAGGCGCGGAAAAAAAGGGAATTTTGTCAATCAGGTGTGAAAAAATAGGGAATTCCATTGGTCGGGTAGGAAAAAATGGCGAATTTAGTCAATCAGGCGTAGAAAAATAGCGAATTTGTTTGATCAGGCACGAAAAAATTGCAAATTTTGTTGATAAAGTGTGGAAAAATTGAAAAATAGTGAATTTTGTCAATCGGGTGTGAAAAAACAGCGAATTTTGTCAATTGGGTGTGGAAAAATTGTTAATTTTATCAATGTGCAGCGGAAAAAAATCACAAATTCCGTCAGTCAGCTGAGAATCATGAATTTCGCCGATTGGGTGTGGAAAAATTGTGAATGTTTTCAATTAGGAGTTGGAAAATCTGAAATCTCATCAAACTTTGTCAATCAGGCGTGGAAAAAAAGCGAATTTGTTTGATCAGGCATGAAAAAATTGCGAATTTTGTCAATAATGTGCAGAAAAACAGTGAATTTTATCAATCGGGTGTGAAAAAACAGAGAATTTTGTCTGTTGGGTGTGGAAATATTGTAAATTTTGTCTCCGTCAGTCAGTTGAGATCGCGAATGTCGTAGATCGGGCGTAGAAAAATCGTGGATTTTGTTGTTTAGAAGTAGAAAATTATGTTGATTCGCAGAAAGATAGCAGACATTGTTAATCAGGCATGGAAAAAAAGGGAATTTTGTCAATCTGGTGTGAAAAAATAGCGAATTTCATTGGTCGAATAGGAAACAATGGTGAATTTAGTCAATCAAGGCGTGGAAAAATAGCGAATTTGTTTGATCAGGCTCGAAAAAATTGCAAATTTTGCTGATAATGTGCGGAAAAATTGAAAAATAGTGAATTTTGTCAATCGGGTGTGAAAAAACAGTAAATTTTGTCAATCGGGTGTGAAAAAACAGCAAATTTTGTGAATTGGGTGTGGAAAAATTGTGAATGTTGTCAATGTGCAGCAGAAAAAAATCACAAATTCCGTCAGTCAGCTAAGAATCGTGAATTTTGTCGATTGGGTGTGGCAAAAGTCGTGAATTTTGTCAATTAGGAGTTGGAAAATCTCAAATCTCGTTTATTCACGAAAAATAGCAAACTTTGTCGATCAGGTGTGGAAAAAAAGCGAATTTCATTGGTCGGGTAGGAAAAAATGGCGATTTTAGTCAATCAGGCGTGGAAAAATAGCAAATTTGTTTTGATCAGGCATGAAAGAATTGCGAATTTTGTCAATAATGTGCAGAAAAATAGTGAATTTTATCAATCGGGTGTGAAAAAACAGAGGATTTTAGCTGTTGGGTGTGGAAAAATTGTAAATTTTGTCTCCGTCAGTCAGTTGAGATCATGAATTTCGTCGATCGGGCGTGGAAAAATTGTGGATTTTGTTGTTTAGAAGTAGAAAATTATGTTGATTCACAGAAAAAAAGCAAACTTTGTTAATCAGGCGTGGAAAAAAAGGGAAGTTTGTCAATCGTATGTGAAAAAATAGCGAATTTCATTGGTCGCGTAGGAAAAAATGACGAATTTTGTCAATTGGGTGTAAAAAAACAGCAAATTTTGTCAATTGGGTGTGGAAAAATTGTGAATTTTGTCAATGTGCAGCGGGACAAAATCACAAATTCCGTCAGTCAGTTGAAATCATGAATTTCGTTGATCGGGCGTGAAAAAATCGTGAATTTTGTTGTTTAGAAGTAGAAAAATCCCAAATTTTGTTGATTCACAGGAAAATAGCGAACTTCGTTAATCAGGCGCAGAAAAAAAGGAAATTTTGTCAATCGGGTGTGAAGAAATAGCAAATTCCATTGGTGGGGTAGGAAAAAATGGCGAATTTAGTCAATCAGGCATGGAAAAATAGCGAATTTGTTTTATCAGGCACAAAAAAATTGCGAAGTTTGTCGATAATGTACCGAAAATTTGAAAAATAGTGAATTTTGTTAATCGGGTGTCTAAAAACAGCGAATTTTGTCAATTGGGTGTGGAAAAATTGTGTATTTTGTCAATGTGCAGCGGGAAAAAAATCACAAATTCCGTCAGTCAGTTGAGAATCGTAAATTTCGTCGATTGGGTGTGGAAAAATCATGAATTTTGTCAATTAGGAGTTGGAAAATCTCAAATCTCGTTTATTCACGAAAAATAGCAAACTTTGTCGATCAGGTGTGGAAAAAAAGCGAATTTCATTGGTCGGGTAGGAAAAAATGGCGAATTTAGTCAATAAGGCGTGGAAAAATAGCGAATTTGATTGATCAGGCACGAAAAAATTGCCGATTTTGCCGATAATGTGCAGAAAAATTGAAAAATAGTGAATTTTGTCAATCGGGTGTGAAAAAACAGATAATTTTGTCAATTGGGTGTGGAAAATTTGTGAATGTCGTCAATGTGCAGCAGGAAAAAATCACAAATTCCGTCAGTCAGTTAATAATCGTGAATTTTGTAGATTGGATATGGAAAAATTGCGAATTTTATCCATCGGCTTTGGAAAAATTACAAATGTTATCTATCGGCTATGGAAAAATTGTGAATTGTGTCAATCTGGCATGTAGAAATCACAAAGTTTTTTTTATCAGGCGCAGGAAAATAGTGCATTTCGTTGATCAGACATGGACAAATGTCAAATTTCGTTAATTCACGAAAAAATAGCAAACTTCGTCGATGAGGCGCGGAAAAAAGGGAATTTTGTTTATCAGGTGCAGAAAAATAGCGAATTTTGTCGATTGGATATGGAAAAATTGTGAATTTTATCCATCGGCTTCGGAAAAATTGCAAATGTTTTGATCGGCTATGGAAAAATTGTGAATTGTGTCAATCTGGCATGTAAAAGTCACAAAATTTTTTGATTGGGCACAGAAAAATAGTGAATTTCGTTGATCAGGCGTGGATGCTTAAGCCATTTGGTAGGCCTCCCCACCTAGCTGACCCTGATCAGGCGTGGACAAATTTCGTTAATTTGTTAATTTCGTTAATCTCTAAAAAAGCTTGTGTTCTCTAGCCTAGAGCCAACATTAGAAATAGCTCATATGTTAAAGACTGTTACCTAGAAATCCGCACAAGCTCTGTAGTTATGGAAAATAGCAAAGGAATCGGGGCGGATCCAGAGAATCGTTTGGGGAGGGGGGGGGGGGGGTGTTGCGATACTAAGTGACATATAATCAAAGCAACAGTCAACTGATATTCCAAAAATATCTTGGAATATTTAAATATTACTAATTAATATAAAAAGTAGTTCAACACGAAGTAAGTTATTTTTTCTAATTTTTCCTTCATGTTTAACTACAAAGAAGTTCTTATGAAAATTACTTTTTTCATGTTTTCCCTAAGTTGAAAGAACTAAGGCTCAGTGCTGAAATAATTTAGAAATGCAGTTTTTAGAATCATATTTTTGTTATTAGATTTGCATATTTTTAGAATCTTGATATAATTTGCAACAAACATAAGGAGATATTTTTTTTAATGTTTCTAAAAATTTCGTATAAAATTGATAAACATGATAATTAATAACAATTTAACGAAATTTACCATGTGAAATTTAAATTTTTTTAAAGATAATAAAAAAGAAAATTGAAAATATCTCTCCCAAGATCTTTTGCATAGGTATACTATAAAACTATTTTTAAAAAATTTAGTGATAATAAAATATTGAAAATTGAATGAAGAGTAGTATTTTTAAAAATGTATATTTCGACAGAAATGCTATACCAAAATTCATTACTACTTTAAAATCAATAATAAAAATTTTGGGGGTTTTGTTATGGATATGCCTTAAGTGTGTATGATGTTTAAATTCATGTTTGTGAAAAAGTATCTCTCTTACTTTTTCTGCAATTGAAAGTGTTTTTAATATGAACTGGGTTATTTCTTATATTTTTAATGTTCGTTTGGTTATCGTAAATATTTTTATGCAGTTGCTTAAAGAATTGTGAATGATGCCTATTGAAATACACTTATGCTGCAGATGTATTGAAGAGGCAAAATTAAAAGATTAAATTGTTTATAAGTAAAGAAAGATAACTGAGAAGAAAGAAAGACTGCCTTGTATAGGTCCAGTCTCCCAAAAGCTGAACGAAGCCAGTGACTCCTAAACATAAAAAATCCAGTCTCCACATTGTAAAACAAATGCATAAAAAAATAGCATTTATATGGGGAGAAAATTCAAAGTGAAAAATGACTTTTTTAGGTACTTTTCGGTTAGCTGGGTGTCAGTATTATATTTACATATTTATATACACACACATATATGTATGTATACATACATGTATATATAACACTGGCACCCGGCTAGCCAAAAAGTACCCTTTTTTATAATATCAGGGGTCGCAGCATATAGTACAAATTTTATTGTTTTTACCGGTAACGTTTTTCAATAATCTTCATGGAATAGTCCTATTGCATATCTTAGAAAAATGTCTCTTGTCGAGTGATAAAACATACTGGTAAGAACAATACAATTTGTCCTATATGCTGTGACTCCTGTTAATATGTACATTTGTACAAAAAACACTAATTGCATCAAATTTGTATAATTAATTTGGACATAAAATTCTTAAAATTTGAATAATTAATTAAATATAATATATATATTTAAATGTGTATAGTCGGAAAATATAGTTGAGCAAGATACAGTAAAAAAAAAAAAAAAAAATGTGTATAAGCTAAGCAATCACGATAGTAGGGAATGATAAGAAAACAATATTTCTTATTTTGATTTTGTCATACAAAAATGCATATTAAAAACATGACATTATTTTGCACTTTATAAAAATCAAAATACACTTTCAAACATTTGTTTTTCTACAACACACACACATAAAAAAAAGGCGAGTTAGATGTTAAAAGTTAGTGGCCACAGAAAAACATTTGTCGCCAACTGGCAAGTGGTGACCATCCATGAGTTTGCACCTAATGTTCGTTTTTGAAAGCTGCGCCTAGCACTCTGGGACGATTCTACTAACCAAAGGGGTGTCACACTGAGTATTTTCTTCAGTTGTTCATTTGTTGGTTGTTACTAGGATTGGCACCAGGGACCGAAACTAAGGGGTTGCAAAGATTCATGTGCCCCGGGCAGCAGCATGAAAGACTAAGGGGGTGCCAAATAGAGATTTTGTTTGTCATTTCATACAAAAATGTATATATATGAAATACAAAGAAACTTGCAAGCTAATGTTAAACCTATGAGAGCGTTTTTTTCAAATTTGTTAAAGTGACTTTATAAAAAAAAAAAAATCTGCAACCAAAATCTATAAAGTAAACACTAATGCGGTTAGAATTATTTCTAAGCAAGAAAAAAAATCATTTGAAACTATTAATATGCAAGTGAGAAATTCAAAACAGAACGCTCCCATAGGTTTAACATTAGTGATCCAGTTTCTTATAGAGAATAGTGTAGGCTCTTAATGCTCAAACTAATGTTAATCCTATGGGAGCCTTGTTTACATATTTGTTAGCATTTATTAAATTATTTTTATTTTTTAAGGATTTTTATTTCTTTTTTTGCATAGGGTACTTGCGGCAATAACTTTTATTGTGTATGAGGAGGGGGTGCCAAAATCTATCCCCCGGGCTCAAAACAATCTAGTTTCGGCCCTGATTGGCACTCAGCTACACAAATGCCGTTCACCCCCTATTTTGACAAAATCAAAGAAGACCTGACACATGCGCAAAAGCATGGAAGACTTTGCTATCCGAAAATAAACAATATACTGACATGAATGTAAACATAACCCTTATTTTCTCAGATTCAACTAAACAAACAGCACAACTATCAGTTTCTGACTGCAGTTTTTGATTTATTTGTCTTTAACCCTTTTTGTACTGAATTATAAATTCATGAAATTTTTTTCTTCTAAAGCATGTACATCAGTGATTTTTTTTTACTAGCATTTACCTTCAGCTGTAATTAGAAATAAAAAAAATTGTGAAAATTCCATTATAATGTTTTAAATTTAAAATACAGCTTCATCGTATATGTTCTAAGGTTCAATTTAAGGTATTTAATTATATTTATTGAAACTTCATTTTTGTGGATTTATTTCAGAAATATATATATTAATTTTGTTTTTTTAATTTCATGCTGTTATAAGAATATATATTGCTCAGCTTTCTGTTGTGCCACTGTTTCCGTTACAGGTACACCAATAAATTTACGCTTGCTGTTCGGTCCAGTGTTCAATTCAGACGCTTTTCTCCGGGAGGGACTTTTGCGACTTTGGGGGGAGGGACATTAAAGAGTTCCGGGGGGGAGGGGTTGCATTTTATGACCATTGAAAATGCAAAATCTCAAATTTTCTGAGGGGGGGGGAGAGAATGTCCTCCCGGGCCACCCCCTGAATTCAACACTGGTTTGGTCTTATTATTAATTTTATTGTTGCAGTGTGAATTATGTATGATGTGATAGCAATAATAATAAAGCCTTTTTGTGGTAAAATTTATGTAGGCAAAGAAAGTGTACAAAGGAAAGTGCACAAAATCTGAGCGTATTTGGCACAACTGATTGTGCATAAAAAGTATAAAATTTAGGTAGGCAAAAAAAGTGCACAAAATCTGAGCGTATTTGGCACCACTGATTGTGCATAAAAAGTACACAATTTAGGTATGCAAAAATAGTGTAAAAAAAGTGCACAAAATCCGAGCGTATTTGGCACCTCTGATTGTGCATAAAAAGTGAACAATTTAGGTATGCACTTTTTGCGCACAATTCAGTGTGCACTTATTATGCATAAGCAGAGGTGCCAAATACGCTCACTTTTTGTGCACTTTTTTTTACACTTCTTGTGCAAACTTTTTCTAGCTGGGAAAAGACACAGCCCGAGAATATGACGGGAGCGAGAATTAAGGGGTTAAGTTTTATAAAAATATTTGTTTACCAGAATTTTTATTGAAAACTATTTAACATTTCTTAACTTAATCGTCGCGTAATTTTGGGAAAATCCCTTGAAAAATCTTCGATTTTTTTTTATTGCCCGATTTTATTATTCATAAAATTCTGAGTTCATTAGTAAAAGAAACAGGGTATTTTCTTAATATTTAACCTTTTAAGGCTTGGTTGAAGTGTATGAAATCCCTTACTTTGAATACCCAAAAGTCCAATAATCCCAGAAATTTTATACAAATATTTTTCATCAGTAAATTTGTGAAGTTTGTCGCTTTCTTATTTCCAAATAAATCTGTTCATAAATTCCGATGTCAATCCTTTAATTCGACATTTAAGCAATGACGGGGCCTTCTTCCTGAAAGTGTTCAGGATGGATAAAATTTTTAAAACTTACAATTTTATTTATCTTTTATTTGATTGTATTGTACACACATGACGTGCAGAGAAGCTTTGATGCAATTCTACAACCTGTGGTTTCATTTTATGTAAAGGTAAAGACATATATAAATCAAATGATATTTTATATTACTACAAGGACGATAATTTCATTCAAATTTAATATGAAAACTGGCATTCAATATAATTTTCAAAATTTAGTCAATTTTCAATGTAAGGAAAACTTTGAAACATGATATGCATAGTCCTAAATTACAGTCTTTGCATTCGTATTTGGTTTATTTTATAATTTTGATTCCATATTTATTCTCATAGGAAGAACAAATTTTTCATGGTGTGTAAAGTTTTGTCTGTAGGGGTCATAGCATCCAGAAAATGCTGTTCACATAAATGACTTGATGTTGATAATTGTTCTTTACAAATCACTGAGATGCGCACAAACAGTCGAAGTTTTGTACAGTTTTGGATTAGGTGGATTTTGAGGATCGTGAGCTTCATTATTTCAAAAATGTATTTTTTTTTAATTCGCTGTACCTATTGTACGTTATATTATCGCGAAAAAATGGGGTTTTACCAAATAAAGTGTAGTCCAAAATATATTTTCTTTAACTTTTACTTTTAACAATTTTTTTTTGCAGTTTTTTCGACATTAGTAAGAGCAAAAAACAACAGCATTTTATTTTAAGAAATAGGTTGCCATAACAATCTGCTTTTCTCCCCAAAACATTTCCCCGTTACTCATCATAACGATTAGATTCGATTACAATATTATCCGACAATTCATCATTTATAAAATGTTCATTGCACTGCAGAATACCTGAAATAGCTTCAAACGAAACGTTAATCTTAGACTCCGATTTGAATCGCAAGCATAGATGTGCGTAATATTGGGTTATCATCACTATATTCAGTTTCCGATTTTTCAGAGTCAAAAACATCTGAAAAAATGGAATCTTTTGATTCCTTTCCAGATATCTCAACATTAAAATCTTTCTCTTCACTTGAGATACTCAACATAGAAATTTATAAAACGGTAACCCAGATGTATTCAGATTTGAAACAAGTAAAACATGTGTTTCAACTCGTACAATTCCTTAAATTAAGCATTACGATCTTAAAAACAAACTTGTCATTTCAGAGTTTCCCATGTTTTAAGCGTTTATGACTTCCTTAACTGACCGATGCTGCAATATCGCAATAAGACAATTTATTTCCTGGGCACCACTATTTGTTTAAGGAACAATTGTACATGATTTCCGGCAATAAGTGCAAGAGAAATTTACTAAAAATTATACATTAAAAATATAGTGGTGCAAACAGAATATAAAAATGGAATCACGTATTTAAGGCTTAAAAATATTTTCGGAAAAGAAAAATGCAAAGTTGATACCAGAAAAAATTAGCTAAAGTTATTTGACGTCCAGCCCGTGAGTGTCACTGGCGCGACGAAATTTGTTCATACGGGCTTGCCCGTGAATGTCTCTGGCGCGACGATTAAGGGGTTAATTAATTTTTAACATTGTTACTTCATTGTTTCAATTATTTTATTTTAAAAAATCGGGTTCGATTCGAAATATATATTTCTTTGGTACTGATCAAAATAACCTTTTATCGACGTTCTAATGCTAAGGTGAAATTCCGATTATGTTTCTAGTATATCACAGATTGAAATTCTACTTTCCATGGCATGACAAATTACGACATATTTTACCTTCAGAAGAAATAATATGGAAAATATGATGCAATAAATAGAAAGAAATAACTTTTATGAAAGTAGGTAACTGCATTCCACATCTCTCTTTCGAAAGATAATTTGATGATTTAAGTACCGCCCATACATTTTCTGTCATAGTATATTACCCTTTACTTCTTGAAAGAGAAGAGAAGTTCAAGGAATTTTATAGTTTCTTAGGAAGATGATATATTATGTAGGAAAGAAAGCGTTTAATATAAGGCTAAGGGAAGAAATTCTCCAACAGTTAATGCAAGCATGTATGTTATATACATAACTAAAAATGAAACATTTAATAAATTGGTAAATAATATATAACATAAAAATATACCGGGTATCCCAAAAATGACTGATGGATTTTAAAATTCAATAATAACTTCCAAACGGTGACACATATCAAAAAATTCTTGCAGGAGGGTTATGTATGATGGCAGGTGTTTTTGTACTGTGATTCTTGATTTTAGTTCGAATTTCAAACAATAGATAGCGCTGAGAGCAATAGGCGCTCAGTACAGACCCAATTTTTGGTACTTCGGGATCCATTCAATGCATTTTAATCTCCTTTTTTTGCATGGAAGAACAGAGAGGCCGAAAAATCGATCCTGGATTTAGCGGTTCATGCTTGCAGCGCCATCTATCGATGCTATGTGTAACTAAAACTGAGAATCACAGAATAAAAACTCCTGACATCTTATATAACACTCCTGCAAAAAAAAATTTAATATATTTCACCGTTTGCAAATTATGGAATTTTAAAATCCATCAGTCGTTTTTGGGACTAGAAAAAATATATAATTTAGAGCTTATTTTTAGCCGTTTTATTAATACCCCCTTTTTTAAAGAAATTTATTTTTTTAGATTTCTTTTGCAAATTTTGTTGGAACTTTTCACAAAGAAACTTTTGTTACAAATGCATAAAGAAACTACTTAATGATTTTTCTTTCATAAATACTGGAATTTTAAGAAACGGTCCGCTTGAAACTCATATTAGAAAATATTTTTTTAAAAGAATATTAGGTGGCGTATTCTTCTTAACATATATTGTTAATGTCTTTATTTTGTTAAAAATGTTATCTTTTTTTTCACCGTAAAAAAAGACAAATGTTTCTCAATTTAGGCAAGTGTAGTTTAACAAGCGAAACAGCACCGAAAGCTGGCGAAATGCAACAATTAAAATAATAAAACTTTGTAAAATATCACCATAAAATAAAATCAACACATAGGGCGTGTTTCGAGCTAAAAATATTAACAGCTCGTCATCAGCTAAAAAAAACACGTGTTCGTAAGGGGACAAGGTGAAAAACGGACTGAAAGTTAAAGAGTAGAGCTTGCAAAGAATGCGACAGATGGTGCTAGCTGAAAGGAGCACATGCAAAAACGAAGGTGTTGCCAAAGTGATAGATGAGAAATTGATAGGGGAAAAATAGAAATAAAAGAAGTAAACAAGTTTAAAATAAAAGAAGTAAATTAAAATATACATAAATATAAATCATAATAATAATAAAGAAAGAAATATAAAAGAATAAAACAAGAAAAAAGCAATATTTTAAAATTATTATCGAAGATATATTACTATATAAAAGAGTTATATTTTAAATATAATATAACTCTAAACTGAAATATACAAAAATTCCTGTCGCGTTACCTATGATTCCAAAAAGAGTTCTTTAAGAGAGAGAAATCATTAAAAACTTTAGAAACCAGTGTATTTTTATATATAGACGTGGCTTTTATTTTCCAGAAAATACATTTAAATCATGTTGTCCGTATGTTTTAGATTGAAAAACACTTTATATTCTATTCGTACATTGACAACTAGTTACCAAAGTCATTAAATAATAAGCCTGATCAGATGGAAGAAGAAATTTCACAAGTTGTCAATATCGCTCTTCCACTCTCTCGCTGCTTAAATGTTTTATCAAAATAGCTTTGCGACGAGCGCCTTTTAAGAATTTTTATACTTTTGTCACCGGTTTTTCAAAACAAAAATTTTCGTGCAATTTAAATGGGAAAAAGCTCCGATTAAATCAGGCAAAATTTGCAATAAAAAAGTAACTGGTGGGAATAACCAAGGAGGTTAATTAGACGAAAAAATGCATCCCTGAGGAAATCTCGGGTTGTGCAGCGAGAGGGTTAACGTCTGGTTTTCTTTTTGTATACTGTAAAATGAAAAGTTGACAAAGAAAAATTAAAAACAGAAATTGTGAAATATTAATCCAGAAATGTTTAGATAACACATGAATCAAGCGTAGAACCTAGATCGGAAACTCACGCTGGGGAAATGTAATCTAAGGACAACTTGCAGCTTTGCAGTTTCCCTCCGCGTCTTTTTTATTGTTAAGTTATGGTAGGAGAGGAGAGAAGAAGAGATTGGAGATCATCTATGCGAACAGGATTTACATAATGTCAAGGGTAATGTGTCCTCAAATTTCAAGATCAGGAAACTCTTTAGTACCAATATTTTCTTATACAAAATATCTTTTTAAATAAGGCAAAATTTCGTGCGTTTAATCTAGGTTTATTTTTCTGTAAAAAAATACTGATATTCGTCCTGAAACATACCCTGAAGCGTATGACGCCTGCAAGGGTCGTACTTGTCCTGAAATTTCATGACCGGGAAATTCTTCCGTACCAATATTTTCTTATGGAAAAATCTCTTCTTAAAGCGGGCGAAATTTCGCGCGTTTAACGTAGATTTATTTTTCTATAAACAAATAGTGATATTTGTCCTGAAAAAATCCCTTAAGCGTACGACCCCTGCCCCTGCATAATGAATGTATGCAGATCATTTCCATTTTAAACACTGGTCGCAAGGTGGCGCTAGTGTGCGCTAACAAATTTATCACGTACTGAACACGCTCAAAGTATAATCGCTGTGATAGTTAATTATGCATAAATTTGAGAAACCTATGTAGGAAGCCTCCTACCCACTATTCTACCTCACTCCCCATACTACAGCTTTTCTTACTGATCATGGTCCCTTTCGCCAGTACCTTTAAATTCCATTATGCTTCTTCAGACCGATGCGAGTTCGGTAAACGAGGTACAGCGTCACACCCATATTTTCACTGCATACTAACAAGCCAATGACATCTCAGATATATTCAAAATCCTCTTAAATATTAGCTTACTAATATCTTCACTCTCCCAATTCTAAAGAGGAAACTCAAAAACATGTATGAGCGCTTAACAGTAGAAAAGCCGGAAATTTTAGTCAAGTTTTATAAAAATATTTCACACCAGAATTTTGATTGAAAACAGTTTAACTTTTTCATTAAACTTTTTTCTATTTTGTATCTTTTAAAGATTTTTGTATCTTTTTTTATCTTTCTAGTTTGAACCGAAATACACTCATATGTTAGCTGTCAAAATGACCGCTGACGGCTGTTCTAGTGTTAACATACCTCTCTAATTTAACACAAGGAACGTTTCAATCATTTCACGCTTCTGATCTCCGTCACATGTCTTGAGTAGAGCTCCACTTTAACAGAGTAACGCGAGAGAATTTCTCCGTGCATACCCAGAAGTTCCCACCACCAACTGAATGCCCCTCGCCGCCCAGGTGCCGTGTGGGAAATCTGTTTTCCGGTAGCGATTGCCAACTTCTGTAAAGCCTTACCCAGACCCTATCTCTTGCTTGCGTTTGGGATATACTTGGCAGGGCTGGCCATAGGCCAAAAACTTCACACGAAAATTTATGGAAAGACCGCCCACTGGCGCGATTTCTGGTGGCTTCAGATCTGGCTGAAAAGTATATTTTTTAAGACCTCAATAAAGGAGACCAGGATGTACACTATGCTCTACAGGCTTGCTTTCCTTGTCTGAGCCGTCCCTCTTAGGCAATAAAATCAAATCAAACCTGTATAGGAAACCAATTTGCAAAAGACTTTCAGAAGAGGGTATATTTCATACATAGTTCCCGGTTGCCAATCGGTTAATTGTTTATTTAAGTTTTTTGTAAATTTAGGAAAAAAGGTTCAGTTTCCATTTCGTTTAAAATCGAAAGAATTGCATGCACTGTAATTTTATATATGTAATTAATCTTACCCTCAGTACTGTTTTCTCAGAAAACCGAGTCTCATATTTTTTGAATTAAACTTATACATTCTTCAGGTTAATTTTGTATTGTTCCTAATTTAGGAAAAAAGGTTCAGTTTTCATTTTGTTTAAAATCGAAAGACTTACATTCACTGAAATTTAATATTTGTAATTAATGTTACCGTTGTACTGTTTTCACAGAAAACCGAGTCTCATACTTTTTTAATGATGTTTGTTGACGTTTTAAGTTAATCACGGTTCTTTAAAATGTATTTGTTAGCTTATTAGTCTGGCGTATTATTCTTAAATCTGCAAAGCTATTTTTTAACCTTCCTACCCTGTTGGAATTTTACTCGACCTTAATAAAAACATTTCACAGCAGAATTTTCTTTAAAAACTATATAATATCGTTATTTATATTAATTTTCGGTGCCTTTTATTTATCTTACTTTACGAATACATTTCTGGTTCGAATTGAATGAAATGAATTATAGAAATTGGTCTATTAGACCCATACAGGGTAGGAAGGTTAAAATAACCATTTTATTACGATATGCGCAGTAGGGTAAAAGAAATTGTCAAATAACCCATACTAAAAATCGCAAGTAATTCTGTTTGCGCGAAAATTTCGAGTTTATAATTTTCTCTACTACTTTCATAGTTATTTTTACAAACACGCATTTATTTTTATAAGATCCTTTAAGATTTCTATACGAAATCAATTATTTACTTTCATTTAATTTCTCGTGCTATTTTAACCTAATATACACATGTAGACACTTTTTTGTAACGAATTTGGCTTTTGCTAAAATTTAAATTTAAATTTAAATTTAAAAAAACCTTTTATGTCTTATGAATAGATTTTAATTATCGTCTGCACTATTAAAAGTATTCTTTGCTTTAAAATGAACAATGGATGAAAATAAGATAGATCTAAATAGAAAACAAACAATGGATCGAAAGCTATATATTTTTGCTTTACGAAAAGGAAAACTCTTGTTTTTTTTTTTTTTTTTTTTTTTTTTTTTTTTTTTTTTTAACCCTCCGTTTACCAGACGGGTCCATTGGACCCGACAGGTACATACAAAATATTCATTCAAACCAGAAATTTCTTTAAAATAAACTAAGTATATAAACCAGACAAAAATAAGGTAAATAAATAAGTTAAATAGTTTTAAATAAAAATTCTGGTGTAGAACGTTTTTTTAAAACTTGAATAAAATTCCTGGTAGATCTAGGGTTAAAGGTGTGAAAAGCATGGTTTTAATATTTGTACACATAATATAAGTGACATAAAAAATAAAATAGGAAGAAAATATCGATTTTTGTATTTGATTCGGAAAAAAGTAAAAAAACAATGCATACCAACTAAGATTTGTTCACCGCTTATTACATCTAAAGTCGTATCTCATGTTTTAAAAGAAAATCCAGTACCCCAAAACAGCTGTCGCAAAATCTTTAAACATCTATATAGAAAATGTAAGCAAAATTATAAAATCTCATTTAAAGCTAACTTAAAAAAAAAAAAAAAAAAAAAAAGATGCACACAGCTTATTGCGGAAGCATGTTTCTCAGCGTAAGACTATCCCCTTAATCGCCGCGCCCGTGACTGTCACGGGCACTGTAGGCTTCTTTTCTTTTATTCAGATTGTTCTATTCCCACCAGTTTTTTTTAAATAATGCAATAGGCTTTATTACCTCGTTATTTTATCTGTCATTAAATGAACAGAATATTTCAACTAGAAAAAAGTGGTGGCAATCAAACAATCTTAATTTTAATAAAGTACTCGGCACTTATCAGGCGCGACGATTAAGGGGTTAAGTACAGATTGTTGTATGAAAAATTACTTGGTAAAAAATGGATATATGTTGTTACAATTAACAAGATTTAATCATATATATATCTAATTGCGATGGAAAAAGATCAATTTACTACCGAAGAAAAAGAGAAAAAGACCTAACATTTTAGTTCAGCTGAAACCAGAAAAGTTTCGCTAAAGGTTTTATTTTCCTTGCTGGATTCTCTTATATAACGGAAAACTTCAGAGAGAAAAAAAATAGTCATAAATTTATCCCACGATTTAGCCATTCGTAAAGGGTTCGTGCGCTTCTAGCACATTTTACCAGAATTTTCGTAAAGTAAGATTAGCCTTATTTATGAAAAAAAAAAAAAATCTATCCTCAGATATATCGACCCGCACTTTACGAAATTTCTGATACGAAAACACATAAAATCCGCTGAATCCCCTGATGCGTAAGAACCCTGTAGTATAATTTATGGCAGATTTTATTTTTTTATGGCAAACATTATTTTTAACAACTTTTCCAGTGCATTATCCGGACACAACTTTGGAACACGATCCACAAAATTCTTGAAATTTGTTTCCATCGCATCTCTGTACTTGGCACTTTTTTCTCTTTATATCTACTTAATTTTCGCGTGTTTTTTCTTAAGACTGAGGAAGAATCTTTCGGACTTTTCAAGCCATAAGAACCATCCTTAACTTCTCTCCTAATTTTAATGGAAACTCTCTTCTACTGATGGTCTTACCTGTTACACTTTTATAAATTATCGCATTCAAAGCTGCATGATCCAAAATATTGTAAAAGATATGTACAGGCCATCGTCTAGAAGCCGATTTAACGGAGTATTTTCTGCACATCTGATTACGAATATCCACACCATATTTCGTTGCGGTGTAATATTATATTGAATCGGGCAACTTCTTGAGACTGTCTTCAGATTTGACAGTAGAATGTAATGAGCGCAGTCGAAATACACTTTTGTTTCTTTTGGCTTGATAGATGGTTGGTTGGTTGATTGGAGTTTTATGGCACAAAGTCCTCATAGGGACATGCTGCGCCAAGAAAAAGTTAAGGAGTAAAACAGTTAAAAATTAAAAGTTACATTAAAAGATTGTCAGAGATATAAAAGTGAAAAAACAAAACAAAATGAAGAAAGCAATGTGATGATACAAGTAATAAAAAATAATGCACAATGAAAGCGACAATACACAAGGTTTTAAAAGACAAAAAATAGTTAAAACACTAGAATATTTAAATTAAAAAATTCTAAAATCTCTAAAGTTATGAAAAGTTATATGTTCAAGAAATAAAGCATAAAATGTTATATAATACTGCTTTAAGAACGAAGTTATAATTCAAAATTTTAAAACGATATAAAGCTACGTAGGATGAATAACTTCAAAAACTGTATTATTGTCATCGTTATCAGAGTCATAACTACAAGAGTCCATAGCCTCTTCTGCATAGTTGAGCAGCTGTTTGTGATCTTTAATATTAGTTATTGCTGGGCTAAGACATGATTTATTGCTTTTTCTCTTCACAGTTTTCCACTGTGAAGAGATTTGAGTTGGAGGTTTCTTTCTTTCTTTTTGCGCGATAGTTTTTTCATTTGCTTTCGGAGTTGGACTAACAATAGGTTTCACTAATTTGCTTTTATCTGTAGCTGGCGTTTTTTTTGTCTTATGTTCGGTTGATATTTTTGATTTAACTGATGATGTTTGGGGAGAATTAGGTTTCTGTAATGATAGAACTGGAGATGAAGCAACCTTAGTTTCAGTCTGATGATTAGATGACTTTTTGGATCCAACTGGAGATTTCTGTGACTGAGTAAGTTGATATTCTATTGTAACTGGTTCTGAGGATGGTAGCCAACGTTCCAATAATGGGGTACCATAGCATTTACTACCAAGAGAGACGTCCCGGGTTTTTTTAGGTGAAGTATTGGTTGAATGTGTCATAGATGTATTATTTGGTGGAAAAGAGCAGTCGGTCTGGGTACTGATGTGCCTTACGGATTTTGGTTGTTGTTTGAGTATACTGGAGTAAGATACCCCAACAGAGGGGGTCCTAGATTCAACAAGTTTACGGGCTTCAGGGTAGGAAAGTTTTTGAGTAATCTTAACTACAAGAATTTCCTTTTCACGGATCCAGTTAGGGCAAGAGCGAGAGTACGATGTATGGTCACCTTTACAATTAGCGCAGCGTTCTGGTTTTTCGCAAGTTTTACCGTCATGGCCGACTTCTGCACAACGTGGACAAGTAGCAGATCCACGACAGGTAGTATTAGTATGCCCATACCGCTGGCACTTAAAACAACGCAGAGGATTATGGATATAAGGCCTAACTGGACAGTTTAAATAACCAGCTTTAATTGTAGAAGGTAAAATATGGCTATTGAAAGTTAGAATAATGTGTTTAGTAGGAAGCATTTGCCCATTTCGACGGATAGTGATACGGCGTACATCTATGATATTTTGATCACTTAAATTAGCTAGAAGTTCTTCTTTTGTAGAAAATAAAAGATCTGGTTCAGATATGACACCACGGCAAGTATTAAGAGTTTGGTGTGCTTTAACAGAGACAGAAAAAGTACCTATAGTATCGCAATTTGACAGAAGTTGTGACTGCCTGGCTGAAGAAACCTCAACCAGTAAGTCCCCAGACTGCAATTTTTTGAGCAAGTGACCATCACCCAAAACAGACTGAAATGTTTTTGCTATTAGAAAAGGTGAAGTTTTTTTGAAAGAACTATCTGAGAGACTATCAGTGCGTTTAATTACAAAAAACGAGTTAATAACGTCTGTACAGTTTGTTGCTCGCCACTTGGGAGAGAAATAGAAGGAATGTTAGTTTTTCCATCCATAATTGAAAAAAAGAAAAAGAATTCAGACCCCGGCCGCACCACCCACTACCGAGCCCAACAAGGGGATGCACATTCGTGCACCAGTGCTAGCCAGGGCCCATACGGTCACAAGACACTCCTATGCCAGTCTCCACCCTTAGCGAGATGGCTAGTAAGTACTCGCTCACTTGATCCCCAGCCAGTGACACAAGTCAGCTGACCAGCCGATTGATGCATACGGGACCAATATGCACCTCCCGTCTACCTGAAGCAGAGGCCAAAGCAGTGTGTTGGTTACCCTCAACTACCAGGATCCCCCTTTCCAGGGACACGGGTCGCCACGCACGGCAAACACGTGGGTGGTTTACAATTCTCCACAAGTCGATATACAGGATGATATCGGCTCATACAGAATTGCCCTCACCTCCGAAGAGGAAACCACAACGAGAGTGAAACATAGAGGAAAGAAAGATAAGAGAAATAAGAGGAAAAGGAAAAGAGAAAGATCGCTCAGGAACCCGGGGTTGCGAAGCCCGTGAATACCTAAAGAAGGTATCCCCCTGGGGGGCTTGATAGATGGTAAGTGCCATATTGTCATGTTCCACTATCTTCGATGAAAAAAGAGTACTAAGCATATTTTTTAAAGATATAGAAATTTCTCTTCTCTCCTTTTTCATTGTGCCAACCAAAGTTGTACTTTAGATTTTAGCATTTCTGCTAGTTTGATGCTAGTAAAATAGTTGTGTGACATAATATTCCTCCCTTTGTTTAGATGGGCATTAGCGTGGAACTTAAGTATAGGGTAAAAAAAAAATTATTTTAATGTGTAATAGTGAAAATTTTTTCCTTTTTGGATGTCTAAACTTTTGGCTGAAAAGGTTTTTTTAAATTAAGTTGTTTTCCGGTTCCTCAAGGAGGTCAAAGATTTGAAATTTTAGTATAAAGTAACTGAAAGTAAACAACGTAGCTGTTAGCTCATATCTACTTTTATTTAGCAAATACTATCCAGAAGTCACCACGAGGAGTTGGTTAAATATCGACTTCCACCCTCCTTACCTCCCTTTGTTATGAATTAATTAAATTGGATATTCAACCTACTGTCTTTTTAGGCAAACTTTGTCATTACATTGTGGGAATTCAACTTTCCCAAGATTAAGTCGTCTTTTTCTTAATATTTAAAGACGGTTGACGCAGCTAGCGGGACAATTTTGACACACGTTTCCACTGTTTGAGTATGACAAGGAAAATCTAAAATTCAGGTGTATCCCCTGTTTGTACTTTTTTTAAGTTCTTCATCCGATCAGACCGTCAAGATAGGATCAATGTTTTTATAGTCTATAATTTCAATATGTTCGCATTTTTTCAAGTCGCTTTCCTACTGGTCCAGAAAATCCTTTTGTACCCGTAGTTTTTCAGCAAGATGTTGAAATAAGTATCTAAGAAAAAAGTTCATTTGCATGTAATAATCAAATTATCCATTACAAAGATTTTAGGGTATTGCTTCCGATGTTTTAACAACTCCAGATTTGCATCCTGCATTAAAGGCGTTTCTGTTTCACCTAATAACTCTCAAACTTGAAATGTCTGTATTATTATTTTGAAAATGCACCAAAATTGCAGTGGCTACATTAATATAAGAAGAAGATGTCAATGAAATATGACCAATACATTTTATCCTGGTTTTTGAACTGATACCAGATGTTCGTCTTTAATGATTCTTTATACTTTTTTCCCTCTGCTTCAGTTATCATAGCGTTATCATTTCTGCCATAAAAATACTAACCCTCTAAAATTAACTCATTTCATCTTTCTTGTTCTTTCAAATTCTTGCTTTTCTTTTCTCTTTGTCATCTTCAAGTCCTTCTTTTAGTTACCTTTTCTTTATTATCACCAGAAATACCCATATCTTCTAAGGTGTCATTTGCAGTTCTGTCTAATATTTGCAGTTCTGTCTAATACTCCGGTTCATTCACCGTGTTGATTATCAAATTCAGGTTTAGAAAAACAACCAATTGAACTATTTCCTTCCGAACTGTTTTTTACACTTGACGATCATTCAATCAAAACATCATTTTTTTGTTTTAAAATAACTTTTTTCCTTGATATTTCCATTTCCAGTCTTGCTACACATTTTTTGTAGTTTTTATATCTATTGATCCTATTGTCATCACCCCATCTCTCTTTGGTCTTTGAGAAAGTGACGTTCTTGTTCTGATACACGATAATATTTAGTGCTTTTACACAAAGAAATGTTTTTTACAGGATTACCTAACATTTTGCAATTTTATATTGGATGTAGTATTATTCTTTCTAATCTTAATATTTTTCTTCAAATTTTGACATTTCTCGCACTAGTCTCTAATAATTTTTTATGATTTGTGTATCAGAAACCGTTGGAATTGAAGGTCTCAGCAATACACTTTTAATTGTATCATCAACAGCTTTAGATATTTTAGAAATAGTGTGTACCAGATTCCAGCTGTCAGATTTTAAGTTAAATTGAACCGAAAAGTAATGTTTCATAACTTCTTCATATGTTCGTTAAAGATGACACTCTAATGTTAATTGTTTTGGTTCACGAAATACAGGACACTTCAACAATTATCTAGATTTAGGTACGTTAACAGACTTTATCACTTTTGACACCGAATGTTTATCGAAAAATAAATAAAGAAACTGTTAACATCCGTTAAATTGGACTAACTTGTTATGTGTCGCAGCCAAATAAATCAGAGACAATGAAAGCCAACGCCCACGACGCTGGCTTCTACAAAAGTCAAATAACGTGGTGCTAACTTTTCTAAGGCACTCAAACTAAATTATTCTCTTTATTACAGGACATTAACACTTAATTAATTTAATTTTGCAAAATATAAATTTAACAATAAGCTTAAAAAACTTTTCATGCAATTATTGGCTTTTTTTCGTTTTTATGGAAAATCAGGCGCTTTGAGGAACCGGAAAATATCATTTTAAAATTAAAAGAAAAATATTTTCCTTTTATGGAGTTAAAAAGGAAAAAAATAATCACTATTAGAATATAAAATTCGAAACTTCGTTTTTTAGTTCCACCCTAATGGGCATCTGTTAATTTCATGAAAAGAAAATCAGTTAAACTTAATTGAGGATTTGCGGTTTCATCTTATCCTAGAAATGGAAATCCATTCAAGAGGTACACATTTAGTATCAACGTCAACAGATAACAAAATTTTTATCCCAAATTTCTCCGGTTTATTTGGCATATATTGCGTAAATTTACATCTAGCTTTAGATAGGAACAATTGTTCATCAACTGTAATATTCTGTCCTAGTCGGTAACATGTTTTGCAATTTTCAACAAATTATATGTTCGGAAATGTACAACTGTCTGCCTTACGAACAATATTCGTACACTACTTATAAAACACATCCCCTATGGTTCCTGCAGTGATTAATCTGAACTAACAAAAGTAACAAATGGGAAAATACTATTTCTGAAAAGAAATACAAGTCTGAAAAAACTTACTTTAAAAAAAAAATATTGTGTTTAAAAGCAAGCATGGCAAAATCAAACAAAGGAATTATAACATACAAATTACAGATAATAATGTTGTGCCACCACACCGATTTTTATCTCTCTGGGAGACAGTATGAATGCAATCGAAAATTGCTTATCACTGAATTTTTCTCATGTGTTCACAATCCTTCGAGTACAAAGAGTATTTTACTAAAGGGGTCAAAATGACACTTGCCCGCCGTTCTAGGAATACATACCAATATTTCAAAAACTAACAAATCTAGAAAGCTAATTATTTTAAAAGAAAAATATGTTATATATTTAGGAAAGTCAAAAAATTTCAAACGATTTCTTCCAACCAAACTAAAGTAATCAACGGACGAAAGTGCTCAGGTGTCAAAATGACCCCTACCGCCGTTCTAGTGTTAAATACATGCAAGATATGTACTCATCTAGCAATACTTCTCCAGTGTTTAAACTTTGTTATCTTACTAAATTAGTATCTCAGCGCATGATGGAAATGGGAATATAAACTGACGTAAATAATATCAATAGAGCACATCTTAAGGAACAACTATTAGCATTTATACCTGGTCTGAGAGTGGATAAGTCAGGGCGTGAAATTATTTTCAGTTTTTAAAAGGATGTTGGCAATGCCATTCGCGATGCCTGTGCATTTAATGACTTTAGTGACGGTATGTGTCTAGGACGGGCAGTAGGTATTTTACAAAGACAACTCTTTCAAGATTTTCCTAAATTTGAAGAATCCTTTAAGAATGCATGTACTGCTTCCAAATCTGTACCTGCTGTTATTTTACATTTTGTACGTATGTTATTAGAGGGTCCAAATATTGACTCGAGCGTCTCATCAGAAATACCTGAACATAATGCAGGATTGTCAATTGCCAAACTTATTAGATATAACAGCATTAAGCATAAGAGAAAAGAAAATGTTCAGAGTGAACGTCACTCTCTGGAGAAAGAAACACCACTTCAAATATATGTGGGTCTCATTATTCACTCTGGAGTAAAAAGAAAAAAATTATAGATAACATGTGTCGTCTGGGTCTGAGTGCTCCATGTAATCGAGAGCAAGAAGTATCAGCAACAGTTACAAATGTGTTGTGTAAACAATATATGGAGGATGGTGTTTACCCACCAAAGTTCTGTCCCAATGTGTTTGTAACACCAGCAATAGACAACATTGATCCCATTGATCCCAATCAATCTTCTTTTACTGCCGTTACTTCTTCCTATGGTTCAAGTGTTACGATTATTCAGCATCCTCACAGTGAAGCAATTATGGAGATTGACGACGACAGCGTTCGTATCCAGCAGTGGAACAATCAAATTGTCAATGGGCTCCCTTATTATTACACTAATTTTTTTGCAACTGGAAAAGTCACAAATGACCTAGCTTTGCCAACTGTCAATCCACAGTACACTCACCATAATCCTGCCTTCATCCCTAGGAAAATTTTAAATCCTTTGCTTAATTCTGTCCTGTAGAGATTGCATGTTGATGACATGCAAGGAATAGGGCATGTGCCTAGAGTATCGTTTGCTGCTTTGCATGCACAAAATGAACCTGGTGTTAGAAAAATAAAGTGTAATGTATCACTGCTTCCACTTCTAAAGGATGAAATTGCGACGCCGGCAATGGTACGTCATATGATGAATACCACAGTAATGGCTACAGCAAAATTAAATGGAAATGAAACACCCGTCATTACATGTGACCAACCAGTATATGTTATTGGGAAGCAACCGCAATGGAAATTTCCGAAGAAGTATCTCAATGATCGCATCATACTCATGATGGGTGGCCTTCACATAGAAATGATGGCTATTAACTTACTTGGCAAGTGGTTAACTGGCAGTGGATAGACTGAATTAGGGACAACCGCTGGTATTGTAAGTTCTGGTATTGCAGAATCCTGCTAACATCGTCGCATGCAAAAAGACTTCGGTATGCACATGAAGTTACTTTAACTGCTTTGCATTGTCTACAGGTAAAAGAATTCAACAAAGCATGTGAAACAAATTACAACATTAGTAGCGAAGGCATTGAGCTGTGGATTTTATCGAACACATCTCAATGTCCTCAGTTCCAATATTGGAACACAGTCATCAAGCTGGAGTCCCTTCTAGTGCAACTTACATTGAGTTTTCTTATATCTAACTTTACAGTGTACGTCGATACTTTGGCTCAGTTATGTCCGTGAACATTTGCATTGGACGCAGTCCACTATTCTTGTTGGTTACCCGTATTCGTGCGGACTCTTCAGGACCTTCCAGATATGCTGAATTTTTTCGTGGCAACTTTACGAGCAGCAAAACTGCTACACCGTTTTCTGCAATATCTAACGATCAACTTCATGAACACAATAACAAAGTTATAAAGGGTGAAGGCAGTGCTATTGGAATCCTTGATAGTGAAAATGCTCTGCTTAAGTGGATGGTAGCAGGCCCTAGGATCAGTTCTTTAATTGAGGAATTTGAAGAGAAATCAAATTAAAAAGATGACAAAAACGTGGGCGCAAAGCCATGAAAATAACAATGCTCATGAGAAAAGGTTCTTTACCCATGCCAAAGAAATGATTAACGTCTTATCCCAACAAGGAAATCCATTTGAAGAAAGTGACTTAATGTCAGTAGGGAGCTCCAAAATAATTCCAAGTTTCGAAGCTGTCAAGTGTGTTACGAAAGCATTTAGAGTAGGATTAAAACAGTATGATTACTATGTCGTGTCCCGTCTCGATCAAGTTCAAAATTCAATTCATGAAATTATTCCTCGAACAATATTCACATCTTCAAGACTATAACAAGAAAAACAGATAAGGTTAAGTCCAAAATTTCTTACTTACGTAAAGGCACCAACTTATTCTGCTGATTGTATGCTGCATCTGAAGCACGGGATTGCAACATAGATGATTTCTTTTCGCATGAAAACCAAAAGTACCCACCTACTATTTCAGATGATTGAAAACTCTGAAAACCAACCAATAAGTCGGATATTATTGACTGCATTCAAACAAAATATGACATTAGCTTTAATCACAGCCAACCGAATGTAACAGCTAAAATATTTGATGGAGCGGCCGTAATACACATGCTTAATCCTGGTACTGCGACAACATTTTCCGGATACTATGAACATTTTTTCAAACCATATTTCATTAATCAACTGATGAACAGTTCACGATTAGATATTGTATTCGACAGATATATTAGTAACAGTTTGAAGGCACATACCCGAGAAACAAGAGGAAGTGGCATAAGTATTAAAGACTCAGACTCAACTGCAATTCCAAAAAAATTTCAGCAATTCCTATGTATCAACGAAAACAAGACCCAATTGTTCCAGTTGCTAGCTAAGAAAATGGTAGGGGACGGGTATCCAGGAAAACATGTTGTCTGTACTTATGATGACCGAGTCCTCGCGTCAACATCTATGAATGTATCAAGCATTTCTCCTGTCTCACAAGAAGAAGCAGAAGGCCGTCTACTTCTCCATGCTAAGCATGCAGTAGAAAGTGGACATACTAGCATCTTAATACGAACTGTGGACTCAGATGTAGTGGTTATTTCAATATCACTGCTCCCACAAATACAAGATATTGATGAACGGTGGATTGAGTACGGTTTTGGGAAATACAGGAAATTCATCCCAATTCATGATATCTGTGCTAAACTTTCACTGGAAATTTGCAGAAATTTGTTTGCTTTTCATTCTGTAAGTAGTTGCGACACAGTTTCCACATTTTGTGGCATTGGTAAGAAGACAGCTTGGAAGGTCTTGGTGTCATTTCGGGAAATTGATTGTGTATGTCATCAGTTCTGTTCAGGCACCTCTAATATTGACGATGAATGTCATGATCTGTTACAGCGATTTGTTATAGTACTTTATGATCAATCATCAGATCTTCAGAGCATCAATGACTGCAGACGAGTGTTTTTTAGAGGAAAGATTCGAGCCATCAAAAACATATTTCCTACAGCAGATGCTTTGACATAACACATCAAACGAGCTACTCTCCAAGCAAGAATTTGGAACAACAGCCTCGTTACACATTACACAATACCTTCCCCAATTAAGTGGTGATGGACAATAAATTCAGGAGGATCATTCCGACCTGTGTGGACAATAATTCCAGAAATGTCAAAACACTGTGAACAATTTACCTCCTGTACTTACCTCAAGCGATTCACATCTTGTAAATGTGTTAAAATGGGAATACGACGTACGAAACTTTGTGTATGTGAAGTGAAGTGCTCCGACAGTGATCAGTAACCACAAGTGAATTTACATCAATCATTTGGATATTATTGCACATGACAGCAAGATATTATGTTATTTAGATATTATGGCTGTCTTTAGTGTATTTGACAATCGATATGATATGATTAAATTTGAATATTAAATTTGAATAATATTTTATTGAACATTCTTTTATTTCTCATTCTTGTACCTATAAATGTTTGAAACTTATCTTAAAGTTATACCTAAGCCTTAAGTGTACCTCATGTCATTGATTTTAAAACGGAAATGAAAGTTTCACAGCCCTACAAAAACTAGAATTTATTTACATATACATAAAAAATTACAATAATTACATTTGCTACTTAAACAGTTATAAAGTCACTGTATTAATTTTCGGAACCCATATAAATTACATTGTTGCCATAACGGCTCTCTGTGCAACGCGACATTGTTTTGGCAAATTTTCAGGAAATATTTGTGATAAAATAGAAGTCATATATACCGTTTGAAAGGTAATTTTCTAACAAACAAAAAGTATACTACACGTTTTCAGCTACATGCAACGGATTCCAAGTTATTTAGCAAACTGTTTTGAAAAAAAATAATAATAAATTTATAAAAAATTGTGCTATTATGAACCTAAACAATGATGTCAAATATACCGTTGGAAAGCGCGTTTTTTCCGGATCAATAATCACTATCAATATAGGTTAATATCAAAATATTAATCCGAGTTATATAGAGAAATAAAGAAGCGCGTTGCAAAACTTTGGCGGCCATATTGATTACGTCATCAGTGCCTCTAGAGGGCCAAGAAAATTTGTGCCCCGGGCTTTTTAGACAAGTCTATCCATTTACTATCTGAATCCAAAGTGGCGCATTGGTTGCGAGATGTGAAATATTTTGGTATAATTTTGAGCTAACCCACCCCACTGTTCTTATTATAGGGAAGACTAGGGAGGGTTGAGCTACTTTTTACAAAATGATTTTTAATTTTTTTAATATTGAACGTAGAATAAAGTTTTATACATCATTTTATTTGTTATACAATCAGTTATCAAAATAAAATTGCTACATAAGTGTAACATATAAGACATTTGAAAAATTATTGATTTTAATCATGAGAAAATAATGGGTCAAGGATCCCCACATATGGGAGGTCTGACCCACTGTATGGGATGGTTGATCCACTTTTATTGATATTGAAATATTTGTGAAGAGAAATAAAATCAGCTTAAAAAAAGTATGCTACATACTTCAACCCTTTCCAGCACGGGCAATTCTTGTTGTAAAATTATGAAATGATTGACTGACACCGGAATTTTAAAACGACTTTTTTAGAAATTAAAACGTGTTACTTTAACTATTCATTGTAAAAGCAAAATTTTACTAAAATATTCTTGGTGCGTTTCGTAAGTCTGGAATTAAAATTAGGTATCCCGATCAGGGCACACTGTGCTGGAAAGGGTTATTTATTATAAATCTTTTTTTTTAATATGAAGCTTAAACAAACCTGTTTAGATGCAATCGCATGTCAGAGGGAAAAAAATTGTTTTAAACATGATTTTGTCTGAGCAGGTGTAATTATGTAGTAAGGAAAAAGAATTTTTATCATTTAAGACAGTATTCCGCTAGAAAAAGATTCCGTTTTAATAGGGTTTCATGCATAATAATGTACGGATTTAGTGGCCACTGCCCCCTTTTTTGGTGTCCTTGTCCTACTTTTTGTGACATTCGACCTGACAACTCTAGTTGTCACATAGTTTGGCTTCATCTCACTCTATTCATAATGTTGAAATTCTCTACATACCTTCCTAAAGTTTTTCGATTAATGCTATGCTCTTTTGCAGCCGCATGAGTACTTAGCTTATCGTTAACATCATTTAACGCTTTCAGGGGCAAAGTACTTTCAGTACTAAAATGTTGAAATAAATGATTGGCACTGGAATATACGAAGAAATTTATTTGTGAATATGAAAAAGGCTATACTTCACATACATATTAAATGGAAAAGATTTCAGCAAAATTCCGGTGCCATTGTGGCGTTTGGGAAATAAAATTAGTAAGTCGTATCATATACCTACCACTGCCCCTGAAACGGTTAAGACTGCTGCTTTCGTAATTTCTAGTCGTTTCTAGTCTTTTCCACTGCTTCTATTTACCTATTGTAAGTAATATTTAAATGGAAAAAGTTCCTATCAACTTTCTTATTTATATTTCATTAATTTTTTCGTCCAGTGGATAATATAGCAATTTTTCACGCCTTTCTTTAATCAGTTTTAAACGTTTTCTTTTCCATCAACCCATTTTGCTGTTGCTTTGCGGAATAAATTTACATTCATTTTTATATATAACCATTAATCTTTCATTATGCGCAATGTATAATAAAAATATTTCAAAAACTTCTTTATTAACACATTGCCGACGGGCATTTTTTATCAAATCGGAATTTTAAAACAGTAGAAGCTCCTCCCTATTCTGAATTTTTTTTTGTAAATTGGTGTTTTAGATAGGTTTCCCAAGTTTATATATCGGTAAATGTATTTTAATGCACGAATTTAATATAAAATATCTTATAATCTAAAAAAAAATTAAGGACAACGTAATATAAATGAATTTTCTATTAGGTCGAAGTCACGCCCTTAGTCAATGATGTTTTTTGAATGACAACGAGAATTCTCGTTTCCCGTCGTGAATGTTTTAAGGGAGCCTTGAACATCTTATCAATCCTCCCTCACATTGACTGGGTCAAGTCTCCCCACATAGCCTTCTAAAAAATAGCACATTGTTATGTTAAGCCTAACTTACTGTATAATCTTTATGCCTGGAATGAAAGCTCGGTATTTCTGCATTACTTAAAACCTACTTACTTAAATTTCTATGATATATTTTATCTGAAAAAAGCTTGCGAAATATTTCTAAAAAACACAACTTTTAGGTTGAAAACGCCTTACAATTGATTTTTCACACAGTTATTTCGATTAAATGTATAAAACAGAAACTGTTGTTTGAGCATTCCAGTAGCTTTGGTTGACACCTACTGATCAAACTCTGAAATTCATTTAAAAATGAGAACTGATGGGTGGATCAAGCCTCCCGTATGGCCAACCCTCCCTAGTCTTCCCTATGTATTTTTTTTAAAGTTTCAATCACTGAGCACTTAAGGAATTTCTTTTAGTCCCGTAGAACTAGTATTAAAATATTTTTTAGCTATAATATTGGTCGAAGGTTTTTTGCCAAAATGTATTATAAATGTCCTTGTGTGAGTTCTTGCTACCATAAAATTCTCCGAAAAATGTTTTTGACTACATCAAAAATGAGGTATATTTAAGTCATTAAAAATTATGATATCTCTTCTACCAAAGCAAGTACACTCTTTTGAATTACCAAATTGAATTCCTGCTCCACAATTTCAGATTATATGTATATTTTTATATATTTTAGGTGCATAGTTTGCGAACTCCTCGTTTAATCGTAGAACTTGTAATATTAAACTACGATTAAATAGATCTAAAAATTCTGTTAAAACAGTTTGGCGAAAAGCTAAGCACTCTGTTCCACTAACAGGTTTCTATAATTCCATCTCGTATCTCTTTTTCAAAACAAAAATCTTCGACATATACAGGTTATAATTAAAGTTATCCTGTTTAGACCTACGTAGAGTCGGTTCTGGTAAACAGATATCGATTAAACTTAATATATACGTTATATGGACCATGAGGAAAAGAAATATGCAATAAAAAAATATTAGTTCAAATTTCGACCGATAGATGGCGGTTTATATACAGGAAAGACGTTATATAAATTTGGAGCGGTTTAAAAAACCAGTAGTTGCTGCCGAAAAGTCATTCTCTACCATGCCGTTAAAGAAGAAAGAACCAGTGTTACTGGTGAAGTTGTTTTGTCAGAAAGACAGTAATGTGTGAACTGCTCTGCGAGAATATCGACGCTTGAAAGGCTTACGAAAAGGACCAATGTCGAGGCAGGCTTCGAAAAATATGATGACTAAATTCGAAGAGACTGGGGAGTTGGATGTGCTAGAAGAAAGATGACGGAGCTGGATATCAAAATGAAGCTGCCGAAGAAGTCGCTCTTGCCATGGTGGAAAGAGCGTCCGATTCATAATATTCTTCAAAAAGTGCTCGCGCGGTGTCACGTGATTTGTGTCTCCCTTGGTTTACAGTACGAAAGATTCGTCGATCCAATTTAAAATGGTATCCGTACAAGATTCACATTGTGAAGCGACCGAAGTTAACACTTCTGTGGACGTTTTATTACTTCTATGCCAGAATGTGGAAAGTGATGGTAAAATGAAGACGGCCAGGATTTAAAAAATACTGTAGACGGTAGAATTCATTATGTGGACACATTGTACGCATTAAGTATCTCTATTTTTTTAGGTTCATAGAAATGAAGACAAGATACCGCTATAACAGGCCTGCAATGAGTTTCTGAAGAATGCTTCGTGATCGATTGAAAAAACGAACATCTATAAAAAATTATCTTTGGACTCCCTAAATTATTACATGAAATATGATGTATGATTAAATATTTTCCATCAAATTTTGGATCTACAGCAGTTTTGTATTAGTACTCTTTATACATTATGCGTTACATTATGCGTTCAAAAATTGTGTTCAAGATTATTAAAGACAATAAACTTAACAACAAATGTAATTTCATTTAAAATTTCAGTTTAAAGAACAACACTAAAGGAATCGTATGTATGACGCAAAATATCTGCCAACTATTCCGCTTTTTTGTAAAGCAAAAATTTAATAGAAAATTTCCTTATTTAATCAGTAGATTACGATATATGAAGAAAAGAGTCCTTTTTCTATGGGGTAACCCACGGTAGCTTTTTCAACTGTCCTTTCTTTTTTGGAACTAATGGAATTCTCTTTTTAAATTTAAATTCTCTTTTTTTCTCTCACTTATTATGTTATACTTAAGTACTTATGTACTTTTTATTATTTTGTTACTCTTCTCTTAACTTTTAGGTAATTTAATTTTTGTGGCTACCAGCCACGTCTAAACATTATTTTTTAAGGCTCCCTAATGCCCTTGCAATACTATCGCCTCTCCACTGGATGTAAAGTTGCCACGCAAGTAGGTAGTCCATAAAGCTGATTACATTGTTCCATTAAATGAAACAGATAACATTTTCTAAAAAACTTGTGGTTCAAAAAAGCGTAAGCGTTGACAGCTCTGACGCAAAAAAATTACAACAGGCGGTTTTTTCCGCTGTTTTGTATAAGGTGGGATATTATCTACGATGGAATAATTTCCCGGTCCCGATTTATTCTGTCTTAGACAGAGTTTACTTTACTTGTAGCTATTCTTTATCCTCCACAGCTTTTACTTTGAACGAGAGGAGAGTTGCACTCATGTATGTGAATAAAAATACAGCGAGACTTCAAAAATCCGGCATTCAGAAATACGGCAACTTCAAAAATCCGGTATCAAAACCATCTTATATATTCCTTTTTCTTTTACACTTTCAAGTTGTGGGAGATGAAAAATAGCTATTGTTTATGAATTAAAAACTTAAAATTCGAAGGTAATAAATCCCAAAAAGATTATTTGACTTCTTTTTAGGGTTTCGTTCATCTGACGAAAGCCTATTCGTCTCGCTCCTCTGTTTGTCTGTCCGTCCGTCACAGAGCCCGTTCTCAGAAACTATACATGTTGGAGACTTGAAATTTTGCATACTTATAGATGAACACCACACATCATACGACAAATCATAAAATTTTGAAAAAGTCGTACATTTAATCCTTTGGGCTCCCGTGTATTTTAAACAATCCTTTCTATGTGAAACCCTAATTAGGTTGGAGGCGTAAAATTTGGCATACTTATAGCT
The DNA here is from genome assembly GCA_963932465.1 of Maratus speciosus. Lineage (NCBI taxonomy): Eukaryota > Metazoa > Arthropoda > Arachnida > Araneae > Salticidae > Maratus > Maratus speciosus. The sequence continues at coordinate 280,149,798 of OZ010799.1, read as the reverse complement.
GAATACCTCACATCAAACGGCAAATCATAAAATTTTGAAAAAGTTGTACATTTAACCCTTTGGGCTCCCACATGTGTATTTTAAACAATTCTTGCTAAGTGAGCCCCTAATTAGGTTGGAGCAGTGAAATCTTGCATACATATAGCTGAATACCTCACGTCAAACGAAAAATCATAAAATTTTCAAAAAGTCGTACATTTAACCCTTTGGGCTCCCACATGTGTATTTTAAACAATTCTTTCTAAGTGAGCTCCTATTTAGGTTGGAGGCGTGAAATTCTACACACTTATAGCTGAGCACCTCGCATCAAACAACAAATCATAAAATTTTGAAAAAGTCGTACATTTAACCCTTTGAGCTCCCACATGTGTATTTTAAACAATTATTTCTAAGTGAGCCCCTAATTAGGTTGGAGGAGTGAAATTTTGCATACTTATAGCTGAGTACCTCACATCAAACGGCAAGTCATAAAATTTTGAAAAAGTTGTACATTTAACCCTTTGGGCTCCCACAAGTATATTTTAAACAATTCTTTCTGATTGAGCCCCTAATTAGGTTGGAGGAGTGAGTTTTTGCATACATATAGCTGAATACCTCACATCAAGCGACAAATCATAAAATTTTGAAAAAGTCGTACATTTCACCCTTTGGGCTCCCACATGTGTATTTTAAACAATTCTTGCTAAGTGAGCCCCTAATTAGGTTGGAGCAGTGAAATCTTGCATACATATAGCTGAATACCTCACATCAAACGAAAAATCATAAAATTTTCAAAAAGTCGTACATTTAACCCTTTGGGCTCCCACATGTGTATTTTAAACAATTCTTTCTAAGTGAGCTCCTATTTAGGTTGGAGGGGTGAAATTGTACACACTTATAGCTGAGCACCTCGCATCAAACAACAAATCATAAAATTTTGAAAAAGCCGTACATTTAACCCTTTGAGCTCCCACATGTGTATTTTAAACAATTCTTTCTAAGTGAGCCCTAATTAGGTTGGAGGCGTGAAATTTTGCATACTTATAGCTGAGCACCTCGCTTCAAATGACAAATCATAAAATTTTCAAAAAGTCGTACATTTAACCCTGTGGGCTCCCACATGTGTATTTTAAACAATTCTTTCTAAGTGAGCCCCTAATTAGGTTGGAGGCGTGAAATTTTGCATACTTATAGCTGAGCACCCCGCATCAAACGACAAATCATAAAATTTTGAAAAATTCGTACATTTAACCCTTTTGGCTCCCACATATGTATTTTAAATCATTCTTTTTAAGTGATACCCTATTTAGGTTGGAGGCGTGAAATTTTGCATACTTATAGCTGAACACCATCATGCGACAAATCACAAAAATTTGAAAAAGTCGTACATTTAAACCTTTGGACTCCCACATGCATATTTTAAGCAATTCTTTCTAACTGAGCCGCTTATTAAATTGGAGATTTGAAATTTTGCTTACTTGTAGCAGAACACCTGAAGCCAGGCGAGAAATCCTAAAATCTTGAAAAAGTCTTACGTTTAACCCTTTGAGCTACCACACATGTATTTTAAGCAATTCTTTCTAAGAGAGCCCCTAATTAAGTTGGAGACATGAATTTTTGCATACGTATAGCTGAATACCTCAGACCACACGACAAATCATAAAATTTTCAAAAAGTCTTACATTATTTACTCCTCCCGTCTCTAACTTGTATATTTTAAGCAATTTTTCTAACTTCCGCCCTTTTCACCCGGGGAGCACTTTTCAAACATTTGCCGATAGCCCTTTGCCCATTCTTTCATATTATGCACCATAGCCTTACATATTTTAGTTCCACTTTTTACCGCCTGGGGCGCCTACTTATCTCGAGTGCTATGGTCCCAATCCCTCCGACTAATATATATACGGGTAGTATGTAAAATGGAGTTTCGTTCGGATAGAGGTTTGTTTAGAATAGAGTGCGCCCCTGGTTGCGAAATGTGGAACTATACAATTTTTTTTAAAGGATAAAGTATTTTGAAAGGAATATTAAACGAAACCCTCTGTGCGATCTGTAATCACACTTACCCACTTGTTTCATTTGTCAGAGGTGATTTAGAGACTTTAGAGAAACAAGATTGTATTTCCGATATGGACATTTATCATTTGTATAAAATACTTGTTAAAGAAAGACCAAAAAATTTGAAGCAAACAAAATTGACATCGATGCTTCCGAAATAGCACGAGCAGAAATAATTTTACTCTTTATTACCCGACTGAAAAGAAGGGTTTTGTGTTTCACGCGTATATGTGTATGTGGATTTTATTTTACCGTCGAAACATCACAAGGGCTAGATGGATTTTAATGAATGAGGTCTCTATCAATTCGTCTTTTACGGCCCGATGGTTATAGGCTAGGTTTTGTTTTTATAAATTCAAAATGGCGGCCGTTACAAATGGCGGTAGAGACGAAAAAAATTTACGCACCCTATTGAGTTGCATATCATTGGATAGGTCTTTCAGGATGAAGACGATGTTTCATTGACTATTTTACAGTCAGAAGCTCCGTTAAAATATTATGCAACCTGGAAGTTATGTATGTAGGATCTCTAGTTTTACTGCAACTCTAACCATCATAGACATCTATAGACCTCATCAAAACAGTGGTTATAGATAGGAACTAACAATTAAACACAACTTAAAAGTCATGAATACAACGAAATTATAAAAAAAATAGGTAACTAATATAAACAAGTAATATAAAAAAAATATTTTAAGTCAATTCCTACTTAGATCAATAAGAGAATTTTTTTTCTCCCATACTTCTTTCTTTTTGAGTGGCTCTTAAAATGCCTTGATCAAGAACAAGGCTCTCTCGGTCTTAAAATACCTTGATCTAGAAGAGGGCTCTCTCGGTCTTAAAATACCTTGATCTGGAAGAGGGCTCTCTTGATTATTGAAAATTAATTAATTAAATTTAATTAATGAATAATTATTTGAAAAAAAAACTAGATTCATCAAGTGTCATCAACTACAAGTTTAAAAAAAATATTTGAGCTTGATTGAATGAATAGTAAGTATTTTATTAACGAATGAAAATTTGAATAAGATATATATAGCGAGAGTGTGAGGTAATAGTAGGAATTGAAAAAAAAAATAGTTTCACATTCATGAAAAATAATTAATTAGTCCGCTTTTTACGCAGTCGGGTTTTTGATTTTTTAAATTTAATTGTTTATTACATTTTCTTTTCCAGTAACATAGAAAATATTCATTAATGTAAGTTTTTATATTTAATTTTCTTTTTTTCTTAAATAATTATGACTTAATAATGAATTGAATTATGGCTAAAGGCACCATTAAGAATTTAGTACTATTTTTGATATTCCTAGTTACTACTTTTTATATTCCTTCAAAAATCCGGAATTTTCCGGCATAGTCTGGGTCCCGATGATGCCGGATTTTTGAAGTTATACTGTATATTTATCGTTCGCTTGCGGTCAATTCTGTTTTGTACATGATATAAAAAACTGGTGGAACAGAGAGAAAAGTAAAGCTCGATCTAACAAAGTTACAATAAAAAATTGTCAAATAGTTTAAGTTTAAAAAAGTAAGTAGTGCGTAGAAAAGTAATGGAATTAGATTACCTGTAAAGCTCATGAAATTACCCAAATTTTTGTTGATAACTGAAAATGTGGACTGAGCTTTACTGGTGCCTTAAAATCAATCAGCGAAGTAAAAGCATTTTTAACTCATTCTGAATTCCAATCATTCATAACCAGTTTAAAAATTTGGGCTCATAAGAATAGGTTAGAGGTTGATTTGGAAATGAGCGAGAACATGAGAGATCGTTCAGTGCAAAATATGGACCAAATTCCATTCCGGGGGTCACTGATAAGCCTGGAAGATCAAAGTCCAAAATAAGTCCAAAACCCAAAGCATGTACGTTTCAACCATATGCTAACTACTTGTCTGGCTTCATTAACATAAGGGTCCCTTTTCACAGTAATTACATGAAATAAAAATTATTACGCTACATGTGTTGTGTCAGAAATGTTAATAGCAACAATACCTCAACAACTTGACTATATTAATGTTATACTTAAAATATTTCTTCATGGTTTACATTCTTTCAGCTTTGTGGAGTTTAGCTTGACTTGATGCAATCAAGTCCACAATTCTGAGCCTGACAGAAATTTTTTTGCACATAACTACACATTCTGTTTACTATACCCAGTACTCATTTTGAGTGGATAATATGATTTTGAATATAAGGCACCAGTAAAGCTCAGTCCACATTTTTAGTTATCAACAAAAATTTGGGTAATTTCATGAGCTTTAAAGATAATCTGATTCCATTACTTTTCTACGCACTACGTACTTTTTTAAACTGAAACTATTTGACAATTGTTTACTGTAAGTTTTTTAGATCGAGCTTTACTCTTCTCTCTGGTTCCACCAGTTTTTTATGTCAATTCACATCTTTTTCAGATCCTTTCAGGAACTTAATCAACCAACTTCAACTAACCAAACAACCGCTTCAATTAACCAACCAATTATCCCAATTAACCGGCCCAAACAATTGTCCCAATCAAAAACTAACAGAAACAATGGTTCACTAGTGTATTTCAAGAGATCTGATGACCCCATTCTTATTGCTAAACCCCATATTAGGATATTGACCTATACTTTACTCAGGACTGACCGCCAGACTAGTCTTTAGACTAAGTTTTATATATAGTGTGATCTCTTGAATTTTTTTGCTATGTACCTACGCTCCTCTGGTTTAAGGGACTATGCAGTATCCTAGGCCAACCCCTCAAACACACAAAAAGCTAGGGTAAGAAACAGTCATAAAAAAGGAACTAAAACTGCGAAAAAACTATAAAAAGGGGAAATTTCTGTCTTTGCAACTTAATGGGAATTTACAATTAAAAAAGCCTGAAAACGACTGAATGCTAAAAAATGATCAAAAGTGATTGAAAATATTATACAATACACCTGTAAATAATATCAGAAATATTACTAATATTGGATATTTATAATAATATTTCGCAGGTCAAATTAAAATATCACGATAATGACTGACATATTTACATCTAACTGTAACCATTGATAAAAAAATCAGGAAAATTGGAAAGTAAGTGTCCTTTGTAAAGTATGCCTTAATTAAGGACATAAATTACGTAAACGGGCCTATTGACAATTGGCGTATTTAATACGCATAAATTATATAATTGAGCCTACATACAATTCGAGCATGTTACCGGGCGTCGTTTAGGGCGTAATTAAACGAATCGTTAGCGCACGCACCTATTTTTGTAACGTTTACACACGCAGGGGGTAAATCTCACCTCATTTTGTCTCCCATTATATTTTTGGCTAAATCCGTTTTAAAAAAAGTCTACTACTATATATTGTAAAATGCATCAGTATTACTTCCTTTTAGGGAAAAATCAAATGTTTCATATTTATTTTCCGATTTTAAACCAGTTTCTGTAAAAATGGCGGTTTTTTTCCTTAGAAAATATGCAACAATTTGTCTTAGCTCTTAAAACATGAATTATTTCATAAAATTTACAGTAATTACATTTAATACACTTTCATTAACATATGCAGGTAGCTTTTATTTCACTCTTTCAGAAAAATTATTTCAGTGTGTGTTATCCCTTAACGATGAACATATCGAAATGTAACGTTTGTACACGCGCGGGATTATTTAATCCCAAAAGTCATATTTCTACTTTTCTAGCCAACAAACTAAAGACATTCTTTCATACAACCTTTCTCAACCTTGGTCTTGAAAGGTACAAGGAAGGTCAGAAGTGTTTCATGACGTAATTTTGAAGCTTTTTCACCTGCATAACCCCATCTCCCCCCAGCCAGATCGTCCGCATACATACTACACCATAAAACGGAAGAGCATATAGAAAAATGAGCTTTGCTAAAATAACGAATTTTTGAAGTTTTTTCACCTGCATAACCCCTTCTCCAGCAGGTAAATGCAATGTCTCCCGAAAGCGAGACCGTCCGCATACGTACTACACTACTAAACGGAACAGCATGTAGAAACATCAGCCTTGCTAAAATGACGTAATTTTGAATTTTTTTCACCTGCATAACACCTTCTACGGTAGGTAAACGTAACGTCTGCGTACATACTACCCCATAAAACAGAAGAGCATATAGAAAAATGAGCTTTGCTAAAATCAAGTGACGAAAACGTTGCTAGTTCTTAGACCAGGGATGGCGAACCTTTTCACGTCCACGTGACAAATTTTCCAAAAAATATACTTTACGTGATCATGACGCGCCAGCAATAAAAAAATTTAATGGATCAAATAATAATGAATCAAAACTGCTTAAAATTTGTTTTTAGCATTAAAAAAATACAGGTAATATTTGATGTTATACTGTAGAAATTTATCTAAAAAATATTATTTCTGGCGTTTCATCTTAAATGCAAATAATTTATATTCGCTTCGTACTTAGTTATTTTCGATAGAATGTAAGTTTAATTGCACTCACTTGACAAGACGCTTTTAGTTGAATTTTTCCTTGATTTATTTGTTTTATTTATTTATTTATTTTTTTTTTTTTAAGAAAAGAATGTCTTGCAGAAAATTTGTCAAAATAGCAAGCGCCAAAAACTACAGCTTTTAGTGTCTGGAATTGAATTCCAAGTTGTTATAATTTTACAATCAGCATTTTTGCTTATTACACTTTTAATTTTTGTTTAGCGATAATCTTCTAATTCTCAAAATTTTCTGAGCCAATATTGAGCTAGATTCGGATAAATTTATTTATATTTCAATTTCTTCAACCAACCGAACAAATCGGATTCCAGTAACACAGACAACATCTATATTAATTAATGCATTTTGTGAAATTCTACTATATTTTGATCTAAAACTTAAATCTATGCCCTACCAAAAATAATCTGCAGCGCGCCATAGGTTCGCCGTCCCTGTCTTAGACTATTACTTTCGGTCCAACAATGTTAATTTTTTTTTAAACTCGCGAAATTGAATTTCATTTGGCGTTATAATGACGTAATTATAGTAAAGTGTTTCAGCTTTTAAAATTAAAATCCATATTTTCTTTTCCTTGACAATACGCAGGAAAATGCAATACATACAACCAAATGAACTAGCATTTACCGAAAATTTCTTTCGTATGACTTAAAAATAAATCTTTAGTTTTATGGATGATAGTAATAAGGATTAATTTCAGAATATCAGGAGTCTCTTTTCAGAATAAAACATCATTACAAAGTTATGTCAGTTAAAAAGAAATTGACGTCATACCTAGCAAACGATTTTTTTATTATTATCTTTTCCTAAATTGTTTTTTTTTATTAAAACTCCTGTATTAAAATAGATTTTTAAATAATAAAAACTTTCAAATGAAGATACTGCGTCATTTTAACACGTGTTTAGTTAAAGGTTTTATATATATATAGGAAAAATTTTAATGTTTGCGACTACTCACTTTACAATATTCCAGTAAACATATGTCCATCGTTGAAATAGATGTTTAAAAAAAATGTTCTTGACGATTATATAAAAGTCACTAAACTGAGCCTCCGTTTGCAAATGTATTTCGTTTGAAAGCGTATTTTCCTCTTGTTCAATGATGAGAAAATTTTAATTATATGAGGAATTTATAATCTACCCTATATATATAAAATCCTAATGAAACGAATTTATGAAACGGATATATGAAACGAATTCATGAAATGGATATATAAATATTAAAGACGTGAATAACCACATTGCTAACAAGTCGTAAACCAACTTAGTGAAAAATGTCCGAGCTGGGAATCGAACCCGGGGCCCTGGAATAAATCTCCAGTGCTCTACCACTAAGCCACAAGGACGATTCCCAGCTCGGCATCTCTCACTTATATAAGTCGGTAAGGCTGCAACCGCAGCACAAGATGGAAAAGTCTTCATGAGCACACAATCTAGTGGTGAAACATGAGACGCAAGTGAACCCAGCATCGGGGAATATACAATTTTTTTAATTTATTTTTCAACTACTTTTCAGCAGTGAAATTACGCTTGAAATTATTGAATATTAAAGACGTGAATAATCACATTGCTAACAAGTCGTAAACCAACTTAGTGAAAAAAGTCCAAGCCGGGAATCGAACACTGCTGAATCACTAATGAAAAGTAGTTTAAAAATCAATTTTAAAAAAACGGATATATGAATCGACTGATTAAACAACTGATAATGTTTCAAGCGATTTCTCCTAAAATATGGAATACTTTGCGATGAAATTAACACCAAAAATCAGCATTGATCCGCAGATCTCAAAACTGGTATTAGAATTTTTAAATTCGAATTAGTGTTTGAAATATCAATATTTTTCTAATTTTATATACATTTTTCTAATGATGGCAACTCAAATTTTAATCAAACAGATACTTTTATTAATATTTCAGAAAAGGTTGACATGGTAACCCGGCTATTGTTGTTTATTTGATAATAAATGTTTATTTACTTTTATTTCTTTTTATAAATTATATAAATTATTTTGTTGTGTAATTATTAATTATTTTTTATTAGAAAATAATAGAAAATAATTAAAAAAATATGGTACTACTTAGTTATTCCGTCGACCAATTTCGCCAAATTATATAAATCGCCAAAACACTCGACAAATTATACAAATTGACATAATTTTTATTTTAAGTAACGAAAGAACAAATAAATTAGTATAACATTAATAAATATACAAATAAAAAGTCGAAATAAAAATCACTTGATGACGTAAACACGTGTAACTTGCTTAATGTCAAATGAATGTGGCATTTACGATCAACCATTATTGGCATTTAATCTTAGAGTTTGGCGATAGATTTTTTGTCGACGGGATAACTAAGTAATACCAAAAATGCATATGCAACTGGTATTTGAAAACCAGGTTTTCGCCAAATTTTCGTAAAAAAAAAGAAAAAGAAAAAAGAAAGAAAAAAAATCACGCCAAACCTGCTGTGCGTATATGACATCTGGCCAAATATTACCACTCGAAAAAAAAAAAATGCTACCTGGCGAGTTGAAAAAAAACTATTGGCGAAATTTGCATCCGGCTAGCGTAACAGTACCAAGAATTCTTTGCAACCATGGCAAATTTTACGTAGTTTTATTCGGAAACAAAAATTTGATTTTTTTATTAAAATGGAAAAATTACGGTCCCATATTGGCGCGATTTTTTTTACGCCAATGTCATATACGGAACGGGCACGTAACTGGCGCCAAAGTATCGTTATTTTGCTTTATATGGTTAGCCGGATGTTGTTGTTTATGCTGTTGATGCGTTCCCCAAATTGGCGTCGATAAAAAATCGCGCCAGTATGGGACGTATACATCTGTGCCAAACTTTCATATGAACAGCGAAGGGATCAGACCGTATTTGTTTATGGCAGTTGATGACTTGAACTATTATAATATAGATGAAATGATAGCGATAGAATAATATTTGGCGACTTATCACCTGTGCCTGGCTAACATTAAAGTACCAAAATGGCACCTAGAGTATAAAAAGCGAAGTGGTCCGCCTGGAACTGTTGATGATAGTCACATGACTTAGGCTATTGTTATAGAGGTTGTTTTAAAATACCGGGAGAAAAAGACTCTGTATACTTAATTTATTTTATTTTAGCTTCTTTTCAAATGTTTAACTGATCCTCTTTAATCAAAAACGAAAACAACCATTGGATGTCTTAACAGCAAGTGATTCGCCCTTAAATTTTTGCAATCAAAGGGAATCGAATGGAAACCCGTTTACAGGAAGATCTGCACAGCTTTTTTCAGTATAATTCAATCTTCTCTAATATTTTTAAAACCCATCAGATTAGTGTGTTCTTAGAGTCTGCGGTGTCTGAACGGGGGTTGGCGAGCGTAGCTTGCAGGTGGCAGAGCCCCCTGGTATATATATAAGAGTGATAAAAGCAAAATTGATTTTGCAGATAGTTTTTATCATCATTAGCGTCATCACCGAACTTCTTTTTGGATACATTTTTTGCATTAAGTGAAATCCACATTTCTGCCGATGTCGGAAAAATTTGGAAAGAATTATTACTTATTTAAAAACACAAAATTTCGTAAAAATTGTCAAGATTCCATTGATAAAGTATTAGAACATAGCATAATTACCATGACACTACAGGGTTCGTACAGGTCCTTGAATTTCCAGACTAAGAAATTCTTCTGTACCAGTATTTTCTTATAGAAAATCTCTCCTTAAATAAGGCGAAATTTCGCGCGTTTAAACTATATTTATTTTTCTATTAAAAAATACTGATATTTTCCTTGAAAATAACGGTACCCGAACGAGCCCTGTACCAAACATCTATATTAGTTTTCACTTTCTTCTATCTTTACAAGAAGAAAGTATTGGATTCGTAAAAATTTTCTACTTCCGGTTTTCGACGGATTTACACGTTTTAGAGGTCAGAGATCCCGAAAAACATGTTTTTATAAAATGTCTGTCTGTGAGTCTGTTTGTCTGTTTGTCTGTCCGTCTGTCTGCCTGTCTGCATGTGACAAAAATTTTTGGGCGCTCTATCTCAAGAACTAATGCACGGAATTTAATAAAAATTTATATTCAAGTAGTCCTTAATATAAATTGGTGCTGATTAGTTTTTGGTGTAAATTGCCCAATAGGTGGTGCTGCTATGCTGCATTTTTCGCGATTTCTGCAATAGCTCTATCTCAAGAACTAATGCACGGATTTTCATCAAACTTCAGATTCAGTTATTCCTTGATATGAGTTGGTACTGGTAACGTTTTGGTGTAAATCGCCCAACAGATGGCGCTGCTATGATGCATTTTGCAGCATTTACATGATTTTCATAATAGCACTATCTCAAGAAATAATGCACGGATTTTCATCAAACTTCAGATTCAGTTAGTACTTGACATGAATTGACATTTTGAAACTTTTGGGGTAAATTGCTCAACAGGTGGCGCTGCTATGGTGCATTTTTTGTGATTTCCGCAATAGCTCTATCTGAAGAACTAATGCTTGGGTTTTCAACAAACTTCAGATTCAGGTATACATGGATTATATGAATTAGTGATGTTTATGTTTTGGTGTAAATCGCTCAACAGGTTGCGCTGCTATGCAGCATTTTTCACGATTTCCACAAATAGCTCAATCTCCAGAACTAATGCACGGATATTCATCAAACTTCAGATTCAATTAGTCCTTGACATGAATTGAAGTTTTATACATTTTGGTGCAAATCGCTCAACAGGTGGCTCTGCTATGCTGCATTTTTCATAATTTCCCCTATAGCTCTATCTCAAGAACTAATGCACGAATTTTCATCAAACTTCAAATTCAGATATATACTTTGATATGAATTGGTCCTAAAGAGATGTAATTTCTTGTACAATTTTAATGATTTAATTGACATGATTTATGTAGAAGAAAGTGTCGTGATGGCCACATCATACTAGTTAGAAAATGACGAACGTGCTTAAAATAATTTTTTTGTACTATTTCCAAATAAAATTAATTTACAAAATCATTAAATATGCAACCACCTGAGAAAAAAAAATGCATATGAAAGAAATAAACTTAATTAACTAAACTGGTACAAAAGAAGTTATTTGATAAATGTTTGAGTAAACTTTGTTTGGGATAGTAAAAACATTTACCATTAATCTTTAAAATAAATCACTTGTATTTTACTATATGCTTTTAGAAATAACAGATTTTGGAAAGAAAAATTGCTTCTAAATAAAGAATTGCTTCACAAAATAAAAGATAAAAGACTGGAGTATTGCTTAAGGGACTAAAAGAGGTTGAAAGAATGAAAAATGTATTTAATATTTTTAAAAGTCTTATATTGTCTGAAAAAACTGTGATATAGTTGGTCTGATAAAAAAATACCTAAAATTATGGTCATAATAATGGCAACTAAAGTGAATAACGTTTAACTATAATAATGTTCTCGAAAACGTTAAACTCAATTATCTGGAAACACAGTTCTTCAGCTGCTGCTCCACGGTAACATATAAAATATGTTAACGGATTTTGCATCCTGTTTAATACAGAAAATTATATTTTACACAGAGTATATCTGAAAAACAATCCCTCTACTCCCCAATTTTGTTTTTGTATCGCAACAAATAATATGATTGATTTTTATGATTTTTCCATTGTATTTTTTTAAACCCTTAATTCTCGCTCCATGATATTCAAAGGCTGTGTGTTTTACTCAGATTGTTTGATTTCCACCAGTTAAAAAAATAGTGCATTTGGCTTTATTATGGTATCATGTTACCTGACATTAAATAAGGTGAATGTTTATTTTTTTAAAAAGTGGTGCCAATAAGCAATTTGAATTTTTGAATCGTAAATACGACCGTTAAGTGGTTAAGTAATTTGCTGATCTTATGTTCCTTCAGATATATATCCAGAAACAATGTAATAAGCATAAAGAAGAAACGATGTCTCAAATATACAGAGTTGTCAGTTTGGCCTACATTTTTATTTCGAAATTTCAAATTCATACCGGGAATTTTGAAAGAATCTTTAAATAGTCACAAAATTTCTTTCATTCAATAAATTAAAAAATACTATTTTAAATTTCTGGCACGAATTCGTATTTTTGAATAAAAATTATTGCCAAACTGGCAACACTGCAAAAATATGGAAAGTGGGCTGACAAAGCGTGTCGAAATTAGTTTTACAAAATGAATTTAGTTGTATAATATTTAATCTTTTGTTATTCTTATACTTTTACAAACTAACAGGTTTTTTTTATTTGTGTAAAACCAAAATAAATAGATGCAAATAAAAATGAATTGCCTTCAATAATTAGAATCTTAGTAAATCACTCTCAAACTTCAAACAAATGTCTTCATAAATTATCATATTTTTACTTTCTTCTATCTTGACAAGAAAGTATTGGTTTCATGAAAATTTTCGAATTCCAGTTTTCGACGGATTTACACGTTTTATGGGTCAGAGATTCCAAAAAACATGTTTTTACAAAATGTCTGTCTGTGAGTCTGTCTGTCTGTCTGTCTGTATGTGACACAAATTTTGTGGTCGCTCTATCTCAAGAACTAATGCACGGAATTTAATAAAAATTTATATTCAGGTAGACCCTGATATAGATTGGTGCTGATTAGTTTTTGTTGTAAATCGCCCTTCAGGTGGCGCTGCTATGTAGCATTTTGCAGGATTTCCGCAAAAGCTCTATCTCAAGAACTAATGCACGGATTTTTATAAAACTTCAGATTCCGTTAATCCTTGATATAAATTGAAGCTGGTAACGTTTTGGTGTAAATCGCCTAACAGATGGCGCTGCTATGCTGCATTTTGCAGCATTTACACAATTTTCGTAATAGCTCAATCTCAAGAAATAATGCACGGATTTTCACCAAACTTCAGATTCAGCTAGTGCTTGACATGAATTGACGTTTCGCTCCTTGTGGTGTAAATCGCTCAACAGGTGGCGCTGCTATGCTGTATTTTTTAGATTTCCGCATTAGCTCTATCTCAAGAACCAATGCTTGGGTTTTCAACAAACTTCGGATTCAGGTATACCTGGATATGAATTAGTGCTGTTTATGATTTGGTGTAAATCGCTCAACAGGTGGCGCTGCTATGCAGCATTTTTCACGATTTCCGCAATAGATCAATATCCAGAACTAATGCACGGATTTTCATCAAACTTCAGATTCAGTTAGTCCTTGACATGAATTGATGTTTTGTACCTTTTCGTGTAAATAGCTCAACAGGTGGCACTGCTGTGCTGCATTTTTGTGATTTCCACAATAGCTCTAGCTCCAGAACTAATGCACCGATTTTCATCAAATTTCAGATTCCGGTGTACCTTAATATGAATTAGTGCTCTTTGTGTTTTGGTACAAATCGCTCAACAGGTGGCGCTGCTATGCTGCATTTTTTAGAATTTCCCCTACAGCTCTATCTCAATAAGTAATGCACGAATTTTCATCAAACTTCAAATTCAGGTATACTTTCATACGAATTGGTTCTAAATTGATGTAATTTCTTTTACTATTTAAATGATTTAATTGACGTGATTTATATAGAAGAAAGTTTTGTGATGGCCACAACATACTAGTTTCTAAGTAATATTATAACAAATCATTAAAATAACATTTATAAGCTAGATACATTTAAAATGTTACTGTTCCTTATAAATACAGTGAAATCTCCCTATGCGACCACCTCCATTAAGCGACCACCTCCCTGAACGACCATTTTTTCATGGAACGAAATTTATTCCCATAGGCTCAATGCTAATTTCACCTCCATTCAGAGACCATCCCAGTTGAACTCCCTCCATGAGCGACCCATTTCTTTGAAGAAAAGGAAACAAATTCCGTTTTTTCGTGGTCGCTTGAAGAAGGTTTTATTAGAAAAATAATTCGGGAGAGCGCATTATTCATCAAACTTCTAAACTAAGTTTAATTTTTTTTTCATCATTATTCTGGTAGCTTTGAAGTGTTTAAACACCTTTGTGCCTTTTTAGGCAATGAATTTAACTCTGTTGACCAATTAAGATTGACTGTCAATAAAACCCCTGCCCCATTCTGTCAGAAAATTCTCAAAGATATAGATAAATTAATAAAATCGTCATTATTTGTTCCTGTCCATAAAAAAATGCATTTATTTACTGAACTTCAAAAGGACTTGGAAATAAAAGTTATAAAAGATAAAACCCTAAAATCAAAGCAAACGTCCGTGTATTCATTTTTTAAACTCCTTAGTGATTAACTTGCGTAATTAACTTTTGTTTTTATACTTAAATTTTCATATTTATTTTCCTAATGTGAAAAATAAATTTTAGTAACATTAATTGTTACCCTTTTTCAACAATTAAAATCTAGATTTAAACATGACCTCCATTAAGAGACCACCTCTCGGAGCGACCAATTTTTATTGGAACGGAACGTGGTCACTTTAGGGATGTTTTACTGTACAAAGTTTTTGTTTACTACCGCTGTCTTAAATAAGACTCCTTGTTTTGTAATGCGCCTTGTTTAATTTTTCAGCATTTTCTCGAATCTGAAATATTTACATAGTTTAATTGTTCAGCATTTACCGGTGTTAAATGTATTAAGATTAGGTATTAAAACATGACAAAACTTTTGCAACCTAATTGATACATTATACCTTTAAAGGGTAAAAAACAAACATTTTTACAATTTTGACTAATTAGAGCTACATACAAATACATAGTAAAATAAAACTCATTGAATAAAATCTGAATAATGTTTCATTTTATTTATTATCCATTTTTGATCTGTTAATAAAATTTTAACAAAGGACATTTTAAGTTAAAATGGCTTCAGTGTAGCTATCAACTTGTACAGGTTTTTGCTACCGCTAAATTTTAATGGAAATTTTACCCTTATGCAATCGTTAAAATCATTAGATTTTGCAGATTAAATTGTGAAAAATTTACTATTTAATTTTAGTGGGTGATAAGACTATACAAATTAGCAGATATGCTTTAGTATTTCTTATGCTGAAGTAGAATGATCTGTTTCATATATATACTCATGGGAAATATTGACGCTGTAAAGGGTAAAATCAAACATTTTTATTTTATTTTATCGTTTGGAGCCAGATACAAATACACAGAAAAATATGCTTGCTTGAAAATATATTAATTATATGAAATATATATCAAATATATGAATTATTTTACTGATAACACTTTACTATAGTGAACTATAATAATAACTAATAATTGTCCAGTTTTTAATTGCTATAAAAATTTTAATAAAAGTGCTTTCTTGGCAGAAATGTTATTAGTAATTCCTATACTGGAGCTGAAAGCCCTATTTTATTTGTGAATTCGTGAAAAATGTTAGAATGCATGCGTTATTCCAAATCATAAATAACTTCATACGTATAAAAAAAAGCAAACATATTTGAAGCAATATTACTCAAATAACATTTTTTCCCTACATAAATTAACATTTTAAGCTATGAATTATGAAAACATTCTTCTTTAAATGCTGACAATTTACCTTTTCTTTAAAGATTCAATTCATGCATAGGATCCTCTGCCGTAATTTTCATTCTTTTAATGGCTTTTAGTTGCTCAGTTTCTACACTGTAAGTGGAAATGTCGGAAATTCAGACAATTATGAGCCTGAAATGAATGGCTCGTTTTAATGACATTTTAAAATGTCTTTATTTTCAGACACGTCTGAATTGCGTCGTTTTTACCACGTTTTTAAAGCATTAAACGCAGCCATGATTGACACTCTTAATCCTCCTTGTTAAATGGGAAATATTTGGTTATACAGCATAGTTGGGGTTGTTTCAGACTCACAATCAAATTAAAGAATGGACAAATGTGGCCGTTGCCATAGTCCCAGTTATCCTTAGGGTCCCCATAATTTGGTATGCAGTTTTAGTAAAGCTGATGTTTGAAATCTCTTTTGACATTGTACTATTTATAATGAATACTTACAACTTTTAGTGTCCGATAATATTACCATATTACCAAGAAAATGTAATTTTTTTAATGTATATTTATATACTCGTATATTTTAAGCCCGTATTTCGTAAGGGTCCTAGAATTTGGAAATATTTTTATAATTCTATTGTAAGAACATTATATTTGTACATTTCCTAATTCTACAAAATACTAAGAAACTATTTAAAATTAAAGATTTGAGTGAGGTTATAAATATTGCACAAAATCCCTATAAGTTCAAATTTAATTAATCCTTCTAAATCCCTCAATCCTTCTAAAATTCTTCTAAAATTTATTAAATGATTATATAAACCTTCTAACGCAGTTCGAAAAATTCACGAAAAATGCTTTAGAAGATAAAATTTTCATGAATTCATAATTGAGTACATAAAGTGTTAAATACATTTTACTTTTTTAGAATTATTTGAAAGAGACATCTTTGCTTTTTGTTTGACAAAATTTATCGCATTAAATTATATAGCATATTTATCATCATCATGGCTTTCTTCAGCTTTTAAATGTCATAAGACAATATTTTGAAATAACATCAACAAATAGATAACTGCGCAACATAAATAACTCATCTTTTATGATAGCATATTTTTCAAATAAAATATGAGTGACGTAATTGATCGTAAAACCATGTGGCGATAAAATTCCTATAAAATGACAAAATATTGCGGCAAGACACTTAAAGAGGTTTATAGTTTTGTATTAAATATATGCTCTTGTACAAGTATGTGCTTGAGCTTTAAAAATGTTTATAGTTTTTTTATATAAATGATTTTATGAAGATTGTTGTCAGGATTAATCTTCTTTGCATACTGAAAAAGTTTACAAATGGCTGATTTAAAATTTTGAACATTAGAATGTACTATCTTTGTGTCTTTTGACAATATGACTTAAAATTGTTATTATTTTCGGGAGTCTAAATACACAGACATAGAATGATTTTGATAGAGACGTATTATATAAATCATTTAATTAGAATGCAAGAAGCCATTTTCTATTTGAAGATTTAATTCCATTTTCCGATCACATTATTAAACAGGTAATACTATTTCCCTAAAGTATTATGTTACTCAATAGCTACACTCTAAAAATTTTCTTTGAAAAATTACGATAAAGGTTTTGGCATTAACCAGAGTTCATTACTGGTCCCTTTATTTTCCAAGTAAAATTTCATCTTTTTTTTTTTTTTTTTTAAATAAATCAAGTTCAAACGCGTGAAATTTTGCCTTATTTAACCCTTAGGTGCGCGATTTTTTATTTTGTTTCAAAAAAATTACATATGATTCTCTGGAATGTTTATTACACAGGAAAAATAATGAAAAAAATCAGAGATACATTTTTCATATAATACGTCAATCTTTTCTTCTGTTGCACATCTGCAATACAAGTAAAAACTACTGTCTTGTGGCTGTTTTACGCTAGAATAATGCAAATCAGTAAATATTTTAATAAGTATGTCTCCAAATGCCTTAATTTTTATTATTTTTTATTTTTTTAAACTTAACATTTAACCCTTAAATTTCCATGATAGAATACATTCTAGAAATTACGTAGTTCAGAGAATCTGACTTAACACCAGAAAGTTTCAATGGTTAATTTCACTTTATTTTAAAAAAAGGAGTGTCTGTCATTAATTAAAGCAAATATTGTTATTTTAATTATCTGGTGTGAATTAGCTATATAAGAATTTTAAAAAAAAATATTAAATTCGAAACACTGTTGTTTGCATCTATGCAAAGCTGCGCACTAAAGGGTTAACATCTCCGGGACGAGCATCTTTTACAGAGCTTTTATTCTTTTGTCACCAGTTTTTTAAAACAGAAATTTTTGCCTAATTGAAACGGAAAAATGTTTAACCACGGATTCTAAGCATAGTACGTGGCCCGTATACCGGTCGCTCGTCCCCAAGGGGTTAAGGAGAGATATTTTACAACAAGATACTGGTACCGAAGAATTACCTTGTCTGGAAATTCCGGTACCAGTAAGCACCCTTTTAAGGTAAAAATATATGTATAGTCGTGGGAAAAAAAGTAAACAGCTCCTTCTACGTCTGCAACAAATTTTTGTAGCACAGAGTTTGAAAGTCACAGGTACCAAACAATTGGAAATAAAGCCTACATTTAAACAGAACTGCACAGTACCATAAAAATGACAAAAATATCGAAAAATTTTTATTCAATTTTACAGTGGTCCATATGGTTGTGAATCATGACTCCAAATTGTGGATCTGAAATCCATATAGTTTTAAAAATATTTGAATTTTTCTTAGTATTCTTAGAATGTTCTGAGTGTTCTTTTACAAACTTTAAATGCATTTTCTCAGACTTTTATTTTTGTTGATGTTAGTGTTTGCCAATCACTAAGGCTTTTTTTCTGTTGCAGATACAGTCTTGAAATTTTTTGCAGACACTTACATGTATACCTACTACAATAATCAGTATGGATTTAGGTCTGAGAGTTATATAGATGTTACATTATTTGAACTAATTCCGCAATTTCCTTATCTTATTCTAAATTACTACTTTATATTCACTAAATCCTTATCCTTAAATAATCTCTATCGTTAACTCTGTTAAATTCCCTTTAATTTAATGTCTCACTTGTCTAAATCGCCTAAATATTACGCTTTTAGTATTCTTAAATTAAATGTTCCATTTCCGCGCATTTTTATTGCGAGAATATTCTTTTAGCTTCCATTTTTGCTTTCCCGCGCATTTCTGAGGTTATCCTTTTTCCCTTCAAATTCACCCGCTTGCTCTGTCTTCACTCTTATATGACGTGACATTTTTAATTATTTATTGGTTGAGAGCGCGATCTACGTCATATTTGTATCCTTACATTGGAGGAACAAAAAGTCGATACTCGCTGTGTTTCAGCAGAATTTGTCATATTTCTACTTTGATAACTTCCCCTGGAGCCCTACCACGAAGAGATCGAACTGTATCCGAATCGTAAAAATTTCGATTTCGGAATAGCTCGTTTCCGACAAAATAAATCCGACATTCACTTTATGTGCTACCATGATATCAACAGCAAAACGTATCGGATATGAAGCTGAGTGAATAAACCCCTACCGGAATCGGATTCTGATTGACCAATCACAGACGAGCAAATTTTCGCTAGCGCTGAAATTCTGCTATTTCATCATTAGTTATTGCATGTTCTGATTTCCTCACCTCTTGTTGTACATGCGTATGATGATTTGATGATTTTAAAGTATGTTGTTAGAGTAAAACCCTATTATTCCGTAGAAAATGTTTTTTTTTTTTTTTTTTTTTTTTCAAATAGACCTCAGTTTTTGAGAAATTGGGGGTCGAATTTCACCATACGTTTCAAATACCCATTGCTTTAGCATTTTACATGTAATGTTTGTGGTGTCGAGGTAACCTGCCCGTCAGCTGTACCTCAGGCGGCAGGTTCGATCCCTGCTTGTACCTTTTTTCTTTTTAAAATAAATTTTAGATTTTTGATACGTTACAAATTTTACGTTGAATTATAAATTCAGCAGCTTTGAACTTTTTGATATTTTCCAAATAAATTACACTTAAAATTAAAAAAAATATATGAATATTTATATTTTTTACGCAATTTCTAAATTAATATTTCTATTGATGAAAATCTAAACTAATTTATGTCTAGATTTTTTTTAATTTATTATTCAGCTTTTTATATTTTAAGCACGGATATAATTTTTTTTCTTTATGTAATTTTAAATGGAAATTTATCTTTTACTCTTTTAAGTACAACTTATACAAAAAAAAATTTCAAGTCGAATCTGCCAAATTTATGTATTGGAATTATCTAACCATAAATACGTTTGGCAGATTCAATATTAAATACATTTTGTATAAGATATACAAAAAAATTGGGAATTTCCATTTAAAATTCCATAAAATAAAAAAAAAGAAAAGTGTTATTTTAGATCTGCGCTTAAAATATAAAAACGTAATAATAATAAATTATAAAAAAAATTCTCGACATAAATTAGTTTAGATTTTGGTCAATAGAAATATTAGTTTAAAAATTAGAAAAAAATATATAAATATTAATAAAAAAAATCGAAAACGAAAATATAAAACATTCAAAGCTGCCGAATTAAAATTCCAGCATAAAACTTGTAACGTGTCAAAAATACAAAATTAATTTAAAAGGAACCATGTGGATTTGAACCCGCCGCCTGCGTAATAGCGAACGTGCACGTAACCTGGACGCCAAGAAGACTACATGTAAAACTCCAAGCTAATGGGAATTTGATACTTATACCGAACTTTGCAGCATTTTCAAAGGACGTTTATTATTAGTGTTTAAAATTAGTTTCAAAGCTTATAATATTTCTCCGGTTATATTTAAGCAGAATTCCCTGAATGTTTCGGGTATTTATACTTATATTTATTTAACAAGGATTTATAAGAATTGTATTTTAATAACTTTTAAAAGTCTAGAATGATACATATCTTATGATAGCTATTAAATATTTCTTGGGAAAGGTGTTAATATTTTATTATTTTTATTTTTTAAGTGGTTAAAAATGGAAAACTTATTTTTATTTTTCATTTTCTAAAACAATACCGCTCATATCATTTTAAGCTTTTGACAGCTGCAAATCTGAACATTTTACAATCGTTTAAAAAAAAAAATATATCCAAACATGTTAATTAGGCGTGTGTCGATGACATTTTAAATAAAAAGCGAAAGCAATATATTTCGTTTTAAAATCTCTTTCTAAAGACTCACTTCCGATATCGGTTTCATTCTCACTGCCTTCTATGCGGTCGGAAGATTTTCACGATATTTCGATAACAGTTATCCGAGGGAAGGCGTTCTCGATAGCACCGTAGTAGCATTTATCCCAGAGTCATCGGAATGCAACGTCACATCGGAAAATTTGGAAGATTTTACGAGAAAGAGGACATTCCGATGGTTTCGTAGTAGAGCCCCTGGACGCTGTCTGATATTTTCTATTATCTATAATTGCTTACCCATGATTAAATACTACGTAGCGATGGCTTGATTTAAATTGAATTGGTGGAAAGTGCACCGCCGAAAGCTCTTTAAATAAACACTGAGTTAAAATACGCATTGTCTCAATTATTCTGGAGAAACCTACACTGGAAAAATGTGTTACCTGGCCTACCACTCGATGACTGCAACTACCTTCCAATATCCATGTTGATATACTACGAAACGTTCTATTTCAGCTTAATCTAATGTACGGCTTCCAGATTGATTATTCATCTACTATGACATCAAAGCTAACCACACATTCGAGGACCATATAACGTAATATCGTTATATATCATAACAACCAGTTATCCCGTTCACAAGAAAAACCTTCCAATGTTAGGATAATCTAACATATATATATATATATATATATATATATATATTAATGTCAAAGTTAATATTTCCAAAATTTTCGTGTTTTTTTCAAGTTTCGCGCTAAAAAAATAAATAAATAAATAAATAAAACTTTAAATAAAAGATACATCTATAATTCCATACTAACTTTTATTCCCAATAATACAATGAATACAAGTCACTTAAAATAACTAAAAAATATTAAAAAATAAAAATGTTATAAAAGTTTTTAAAAACGTAAATAAAAAACAACGGTGATTGTTAAAATGTTTTTTTTTTTTTTTTTTTTTACCAGAATCAGTTTAATTATTTATTAAGTCATTAATTATTTTTAATGTAACTGTCTCCAGATTTTTTTTTTTTTTTGAAAAAGGGTACTGTGTAGCCTTAAATTTTCCATACGGGACATCATATCAAAACAAACCCAAACTTTGTTTCTTTTTTAATAGCAATGCACAAGTTTTACATCGTAAATGAATTCTACACCCTTCACAATTAACCTGAATCCAAATATTCAGTAAATCCATACGATTAGTTTCAGAGAAATTAATTAATTTAATGTGAACCTATTTTAGGGGCTGTATCCAATTCATAATCGATAGTTGAAATGCTACCGAATGACAATCTCACGTCTATTAATGTATTATTTCTTGCCAATAGGACTAATTCACTCGCTTAAGGTGACCGGGAAACAAAATTCAACCAAAAAATCAATTTTTACATTTTTATATCATTAAATAGTAAAACTTTTATCTTTCCAACGATGTGTCACACATGTTTATATATAAAAAATAAGTGTTGAAATTATTCATTCTTTCTAAGAGTACTTCACAGCTTAATGGCCATTTAAATATTTAATTGATTTTTTCTCAAAACTTGGATTTTTCATGTTTATTTTTTTTAATTTCTATTAAACTTAAGAATTCAGATTTTTTTTAATACCTACATTATATTATATTGCATACTTTAACCCCTTGGGGACGAGCGACATGTATACGTGCCGCATGAAGCGCTCAGAATCCTTGTTTTTCCTCACCAGTAAAATTTTACTGTAAAATTTGCCTTATTTAATCAGCGCATTTTCTCGATTCAAAAAGACACAAATTTCTGGTTTTAAAAAACGGTGACAAAAGATTAAAAATTTCGTAAAAGGCTCCCGTCCCGAAGGGGTTAACACAGGGATTTAATGATTTGTTCAGAATTATTTATTTTAGGCTGTGAAATCTTACCAAAAATACTAATTTAAAAATGCCTTTCAATAAATAATTAATAATTAATTTTGAGTTTCACTTAGAAAGAAAATGGTCTATTAAAATACGTAAATCATGTTATTTTAACTACTCTAAAAAATCTAGATCTCTATATTTCATCATTTCTGAGAAAAAAGTACATAAAGTTGGTGAATTTAACATGGCGGAGATAGGTCTTTCCCGGTCCCCTTAAGGTAAAAATATATGTATAGTCGTGGGGGAAAAAAGTAAACAGCTCCTTATAAGTCTGCAAAAAAATAATTGTAGAAGAAAATTACTGGTACCAAACAATTGGAATTAAAGCCTGCATTTAAATGATGTATATAAAATTTCTTTAGGGAACATCTACATATCAAAACGAACCGAAACTTTTTTTTTCAATAGCAATATACAAGTTTGACACCATAAATAAATTCTACACGTTTCAATTAGCCTGAATTCAAATATTCATGGAATCCGTGCAATTAGTTTCAGAGAAATTAATTATTTTAATGTGAACTTATTTTAGGGGCTGTATCCAAATTGAAGTTCGTACTCGAATGTTGAAATGCTATAGAATGACTATGTCATTTCTATTAATGTATTATTTCTTGCCAATAGCCCTATTTCACTCGCTTAATATGTTTCGACTATTGTCAGCCCAAATGTTTCAGTAAAATAAGTAAAATATATTTTTGTTCAAATTATACTTTAAATGTGTTTTAACATTAGAAGCTGTAAATTTTGATTGCTTATAATTCTAAAACTTATCATTCAAATGACTGGAAATTTCGTTTCTAATAGGAGTTTGAACCGAAGATTTAAAATATATTGTCAAAATTGTATATTGCCATTGAAAAAAAAAAGTTTTGTCTAGTTTTGATTTGTAGATTTCTCCCTAAGCAAATTTTATATACATTAATTAAAACTAGACTTTATTTCGAAACTTTTGACACCAGTAACTTTTTTCTACGATAATTATTTGCAGAGTTTAGGGGGTGTTTACTTTTTTTCTCCACGACAATTGAACTATGAATGTGCTGAAAATTATTTGAGTTCATCATCCAGCAGAAAATAAAATATTTTTTATCTCATATACCGTAATGGTGTATTGCTGTACGAAATATACGGTATACTATTGTAAACACATTTGTAATCAGTGTATATGCAGCCTTTTAAAAGCGTGCTATACACACTTTATAATAAAACAATCTATGTGTCTTTTTCAAAAGTGAATTCCTATCCTTATACCGGGTGTATCCTGATGGATTTTAAAATTTCATAACTTGCAAACGGTCACAGATATTTAAAAAAATCTTGCAGGAGGATTATGTATAATGTCAGGAATTTTTTACAATGATTCTTGATTTTAGTTCAAATTTCAAACAATAGATGGCGCTGAGAGCAATAGCTGCTCAGTCCAGACCCGATTTTTGGTACTTCGGGATTCCTTCAATACATTTTAATCTCCTTTTTTTCGCATGGAAGGCCGAAAAATCGCGCCTGGATTTAGCGGTTATAACTTACAGTGCCTTCTATCGATGGTATTTGTAACTAAAACTGAGAATCGCAGCATAAAAACTCCTGACATCTTACATAACACTCCTGCAAGAATTTTTTAATACCTGCCACCGTTTGCAAGTTATTGAATTTTAAAATCCATCATTCATTTTTGGGACACCCGGTATATGATGTGTCCTAAATATAACGGTGAAACAGTGTTGCCAAATTGGGGACTTTTTTAATTCAGATTATTTGACTGTCACCACTTTTTTAAAATAGTATAATTCCCTTATTTTTCAGTTCAAAAAAGAGGTGACAATCAACAATCTGGGGACAAAAAAGTCCCCAATCTGACAACACTGTGGTTAAATATTCTTTGCTATATGAGAATAGCGTAAATTGACCCAAGGAAACCCTACTGGTGTGCAATGACATACAGCCGAACCTCCCACTATTCTTCCCTAAAGTGAATAAGTTTCACCTAAGGTAACCCTTAAATGCGCGATTTTTCATCTTGTTTGGAAAACAATATATATGATACTGTGAAAGGTTTATAACACAGGAAAAATAATGAAAAAAATCGGGGATATACTCGTATTTCTCATATAGTACGTCAATCTTTTCTTCTGTTGCACATCTGCAACACAAGTAAAAACTACTTCCGTGTGGCTGTCTTACGCTAAGATAATGCAAATTAGTAAATACTTTAATAGGTATGTCTCCAAATACCTTATTTTATATAATTATTTATTTTATAAAATTTAATTTTTAACCCTTTAATTCTCAAAATAGAATACGTCCTAGAAATTACGTAGTTCAGAGAATCTGATTTTACACCAGAAAGTTTCAATGGTTAATTTCGTTTTATTAAAATACAGAATCTCTATTTTTTTTTTATTAAATCAACTATATCTATTTTAATTTTCTGGTGTGAATTAGGTATATGCGAATAAAAAATCTATAGAATTCAAAACAGTGTTGTTTGCATATATGCAAAGCTGCGCACTAAAGGGTTAAAAACATTTTCAGCAAGATTTTTTTTTAATAACTCTAAATAATTCTACGTAGGATGACAATGTTAAGATGTAAAGATTTATCAAACAAATTTTCTGGTTTCAAACGTCTACTGGGTCAATTTAAAAAAAACTAAAAACGGAATAAGACTTGGAAATGTGTCCGTCTCAAGGTCTCTTCATCAAATCTTTCTGAATACTAGGCCTATGCGAAGACTCAACAAATCGGAAATTATACGTCAAACGTGGCAAATGAGGCGCCTTCTTACTGTAACTAGTTTTACAAATATTCAGATCTTGGTGCAATCATGGAACTATTAATAAAGAGGAACTGACATATCCCTAAATTAGTGAAGCTTCAACTGTAACCGCTATCGCAGGAGTTGTTTACCGCCGGTCGAAACTTCCACCAGTGGATTTATATAGAGATTTTAAACATATTTACACGCCTTATTATTACAAAATTCAGTCATAAATAATGGTAGAAGCAGATTTACATTTTTACTGGTGGTAGTTTACTTTGGTGGTAGTTAAGCCATGCGTTTTCGCCATATTGTGCCAACCAGGGAAACAAACTGACAGTTGAACAAAGCATACTAACACCAGGGATAACAAATAGAAAATTTTAGGATATTTTTGAGAAAATTTTCCATGAATAAGACGTTTAATTAAGACAAAATTTTCGATTCAATTTTACTGGTAGGATGTTTGCCTGGTGGTAATCAGAAACTGTAGATCCGATTTTTAAAAAAGCAGCCGCCATCTTGTGACAACCTCCTCAGTTACTTCACTCGCAACTGGTAGACAGTATGTCAGGTCATAATACACCGACAATGGCGACTCAATACAAATGAAAACAAGCTACGCATGTCGCATCGCAAGTAGTAAATTTTGAAATAATATTTATAATTGCACATGAAATATTTCTTTGCTAATATAATAATTTAAAATAAATTTCTCCATCTTAAAATGTTTTTAATCTTCAGAATATTTTTTGTAAATTAATTTGTATTTTAACATTTCATTTATTTAACCTTATGAATATTGTATATTTTTCACTGTAACTGTATCTTCAGTGCTGATAGCGTGGTTGATTTCAATAAAGCTAGCGTGCTCAGTATGTTCTCGCTAGAGTACGTGTTTCAAATGGTGTTATTAATTTAATATTGTGTTAAATTATTTATTTACAATATCGGATATAGATCCGAATGATGTTTTAAGACGATCGCAGCTTAAATGCTATCGCGAACATGTTAGCTGCATATGTATACAGCAGCAACAATTTGTGACCCGTTTTTGAACTATATTTTCTTTCAATCTAAAATAATTTGAGTAAAAATGACTCCTTCTCCTCAGGATATTGGATTAGCGGAAGCTAGTAAAGTTAGCGTCAAAATTCCGCCATTCTGGACAGAAAAACCCGAGATGTGGTTTGTCACAATTGATGCGCAATTCAAGATTGCTGGAATTTTATCTGATGATACTAAATTCAACTACCTCATTGCACAATTAGATCCGAAATTCCTAGAAAATATCTGGGATATCATACAAAATGAGTCTACAAATAAATATGCTGCCGCAAAAGACAGACTTTTGAGCACTTTCAAAGAAAGTGAAAACTTTCGTATAAAACGACTGTTAACTGAACTAGAACTTGGTGACTTGAAACCCAGTCAACTGTTACGTAAAATGCAAACATTGGGCGATACAAAAGATAGTTCAGACAAAGTGCTAAGAACTGTTTGGTTGAAAAAATTGCCAGATTCTGCAAAGAACATTATTTTTGTTAGTGATGAAAATCTTGAAAAATTAGCTCAAATGGCTGACAAAATCATAGAGATGAATCCCCACATGGAATTCGCCAAATTCAACAAAGACCCTAGCTATGCAACTCTCTTGGATAAAATTTCCAGTTTGGAACAACAAATAGCGAGCCTGCATGTCCAACAGCGACCTCGTAGTCGTACGCCAAATCGCCATGCTGGCAGACACAGAAGTCAGTCAAGGAAACGGTATGATCCCAATGGGAGATTTTGTTATTTTCACTTCAAGTTTGGGAAGAAGTGTCTTCCAGAAAAGTGTAAACAACCCTGTAGTTGGCAACATTCGGAAAACCCCCCTCAGCAGTAGAGTCGGCGGCAAGTCCTGCTGCAACAAAAATAGATTGCCGCAAGTACAGACTATTTGTTAAAGACAAACAAACTGGTGTTCGATTTTTAGTGAACAGTGGCGCTGATGTATCGTTAATTCCGGCACTTATTAAAGCGGAGCAACCATGCTCATATGTGTTATATGCCGCTAACGGTACGCAAATCCCAACTTATGGAATTAAAACTCTTACACTAGATTTGGTATTAAGACGTGCTTTTCAATGGCCTTTTATAGTGGCCAAGGTGAGTAAAGGCATCATTGGTGCTGATATCTTACATCAATTTAATTTACTAATTGATATTCATAAACAAAAATTAATTGATGGTATAACTCAGTTGTCCGTTAAAAGTGAAATCCTAACCATTTCTGATGAATATCGTATTAGCACATTTGATCGTGCATCCCAATTTAGTGATTTATTAAATTTGTATCCAGATATAACAAAACCAAATACTTTAAATAAATCAGCTAAACATGATGTTAGGCATTATATCCAAACTAAAGATCAACCAGTACATTCTAGAGCTCGACAATTGAATCCTGAAAAGCTTGCATTAGCCAAACAGGAATTTCAATTTATGCTTGCTAATGACATAATTCGACCTTCTAAATCTCAGTTGGCCAGTCCTCTGCACTTAGTAAACAAAAAGGTTGGTACCTTAAGACCATGTGGTGATTATAGACAATTAAATGAGCAAACAGTACCAGACAGATATCCCATACTCAGAATTGAAGATTTCCACTTCATCTTAAAAGATAAAGTTATTTTTTCCAAAATTGATCTCATTAAAGCTTACTATCAGATCCCTATTGCTGAGGAAGACAAAACCAAAACTGCCATAATTACCCCATTTGGTTTGTACGAGTTTAATGTTATGAGTTTTGGCTTGCGAAATGCTCCAGCTACATTTCAGAGGTTCATTAATGAGGTTTTTTATGGCTTGGATTTTCTATTTCCATACCTAGATGATGTATTAGTTGCTTCATGTTCAGAAGCTGAACATAAGGAGCATCTAAAAATTGTCTTTGAGAGATTAAACAACTATGGCCTTCGCATTAATGTCTCTAAATCCATAATGGGTGTTGACCAAGTTGAATTTTTGGGATACCTCATCACTGCGAAAGGTTCCTCACCTCTTCCTGCCAAAGTTCAAGTAATTCGGGATTATAAGTTGCCTGAAACACTTCATGACCTACGTACTCTCCTGGGAATGGTGAACTTTTATCGTAGATATTTGAAAGACGCTGCAAAAACTCAAGCACTACTCCATGAAATGCTGAAAAAGTGCAAAGAAAAAGGATCGAAGAAAAGTCCCTTGGACTGATGAAAGTATTCAACAATTTGAAAAATGCAAAACTGACCTAGCTAATGCTGCACTTTTATGTTTTCCAAAGCCTGGACTCCCATTATCTTTATGCACAGATGCTTCAGATTGGGCGATAGGCTCAGTATTGGAACAGTTTGAAGATGACATATGAAAGCCAATTGCATTCTACTCAAAAAAGCTCAATGAAACTCAAAAAGGGTACAGTACATATGACCGTGAATTATTGGGAATCTACCTTTCTATCAAACACTTCAAATATCTGTTAAAGGGTAGAGAATTTACAGTTTGGACAGACCGCAAGCCATTAATATTTGCATTCAAGCAGAAAAATGAGAAAGCTTCTCCAAGAGTGTTGCGCCAGCTCCAGTACATTTCTGAGTTTACTACTGACATCCAATACCTTAGTGGTAAAGATAATGTGGATGCGGACACCTTGTCAAGAATTGAAACAGTTTCTGTTGTCGACTATGATCAAATTGCTCATGAACAGAGTAATGATACAGAATTCCAGAAGTTATGTTCCAGTGACACATCTTTAGATTTTAAACCTTATACCCTTGCATCTGGAAAAACTCTATGGTGTGATATATCCCACAACAAGATTCGTCCATATATTCCTCCTAAGTTCAGGAAAGAAGTTTTTAATCAAGTCCATGTCTTGTTGCATCCAGGCATAAAATCTACTGTCAAAGAGATGGCTGCCAAGTTCATTTGGCCAGGAATTAATAAGCAAGTGAAAGAATGGGCTCAAACTTGTGTAAATTGTCAAAAGACCAAGGTAAACAGACATACCAAATCCCAATTTTCTAATTACCAAGAACCAGATGAAAGATTTAATGTGGTTCATATCGATTTAATTGGACCTTTGCCTCCATCTAATGGACATATCTACTGTTTAACATGCATTGACAGGTTTACTTGTTGGACAGAAGTTGTCCCTTTGCCAGAAATCAGTGCAGAAACAGTGAGAAAAGCATTCTATGAACACTGGATCTGTAGATTTGGTTCACCAGGAACCATAATAACAGATCAAGGAAGACAATTCAAGTCACAACTGCTCACAAACTTGGCAAACATTTGTGGTGCAAGGCTGCGAACATCAACACCATACCATCCACAATGCCAGGGCAAAGTCGAAAGGTTCCACAGAACTCTGAAAACAGCCATTAAAGCACACAATAATGCAAGATGGACAGAGATTTTGCCAACAGTGCTTCTTGGACTCAGATCGGTCATCAAAAGTGGTACAAATCATTCAGTAGCCCAGATGGTCTATGGAACAAATATTAGACTGCCAGCTGAATTTTCCGATGAACCCACTGTTCATATAGATCCCGACACTTTTGTAGTTAACCTGCAAAGTTTTATGAACAAATTAAAACCAATGCCATCAAAACAGGCAACACAAAATACCATATTTATTCATAAAAATCTCAATTCCTGCTCACATGTGTTTCTTCGAATAGACAGAATAAAAAAAAAACCTCTGGAGCCAGCCTATCAAAGACCATTCCTTGTAGTAAAAAGATTCGACATATATTTTAATTTGTCCATTAAAGATAAAAATATAAATATTTCAGTTGACCGGCTGAAACCAGCGTATATGTTGTCCTGTGACAATAATCAAAATGTGAACTCGCATACCCCACAAGTCAACCCTGATAATAATAATCAAAGTGTGAACTCTCATACCCCACAGGTTAACTCTGATGACAAAACATCTACAACTACACGTTGTGGTAGAAAAATTAATATGCCAGTTCCCTTTAAGGACTGAGTTTCACATTTTATTACTGTTTATTTTATTTTCTTATTGATTTCTTTGTAATGTGTAAAATTTTTGTCGAGTTTATTTACTTCATGTTATCATTTAACTCATTAATATTTATAATCTCATATATTTCAGAAAGTTTTCTTTTCCATGAGATTATTTTAAATTTTCTATCAGAAATTACTCTAATTACAATGTTATTAATAATCATCATTTTCATTGCTGAATTGTATTATTTATATATTATAACTATTATTGTTTCAAAAAGATAAGTCGGTATTGTGTCATGTATATGATTATTTTCTACGTAAAATTTTAAAACAACTTATTTAAGGCATTATTTTAATATTTAACTCTTTTGACAATGTCCTGCCATGATTTCTAGTATCGTAACTTAGTTACTGGTAGGGGAGCAATGTCAGGTCATAATACACCGACAATGGCGACTCAATACAAATGAAAACAAGTTGGAAATTGCTCGTCAAACGTGGCAAATGAGGTGCGTTCGTACTATAACTAGTTTTATAATTATTTTTTGCACCCCATATTGTACTGAATGTATAATTTTTTGCACTTCATAAAGTGCATAGTCTGATACATCATTAAAATGCACTTCCAATAATTTTTTCCCATTCCCGTAATGTAACGGAACACTTTTGACTGTTCCTGTAATTAAACTATACATCCGATTTTCCTAAAATTTGAAATAGCTCAACAAAATTTTGCAACAACTATATCTTTAAAATTTCAGACCATTCGGAAGGCTCTAATATCATTAAAATGCACTTGCAATAATTTTTCCCATTGGCCGTAATGTAAAGAAAAACTTTTGACTGTCCCTGTAATTAAACTATACATCCGATTTTCCTAAAATTTGAAATGGCTCGACAAAATTTTGCAACAATTATATCTTTAAAATTTCAGATCATTCGGACGGCTCTAATATCATTAAAATGCACTTGCAATAATTTTTCCCATTGGCCGTAATGTAAAGAAAAACTTTTGACTGTCCCTGTAATTAAACTATACATCCGATTTTCCTAAAATTTGAAATGGCTCGACAAAATTTTGCAACAATTATATCTTTAAAATTTCAGATCATTCGGAAGGCTCTAATATCATTAAAATGCACTTGCAATAATTTTTCCCATTGGCCGTAATGTAAAGAAAAACTTTTGACTGTCCCTGTAATTAAACTATACATCCGATTTTCATAAAATTTGAAATGGCTCGACAAAATTTTGCAACAATCATATATTTGAAATTTCAGACCATTCGGTTGGGTAGTTTTTGCTCTGTTACATGCGGACAGACGGACGGACGGACAGACGGACGGACGGACTGAACGACGACTATAGGTGCTACGTATTTATATAATTACGAACGCACCTAACAAGCTACGCATGTCGCATCGCAAGTAGTAAATTTTGAAATAATATTTATAATTGCACATGAAATATTTCTTTGCTAATATTATAATTTAAAATAAATTTCTCCATCTTAAAATGCTTTTAATCTTCAGAATAGTTTTTGTAAATTAATTTGTATTTTAACATTTCATTTATTTAACCTTATGAATATTGTATATTTTTCACTGTAACTGTATCTTCAGTGCTGATAGCGTGGTTGATTTCAATAAAGCTAGCGTGCTCAGTATGTTCTCGCTAGAGTACGTGTTTCAAATGGTGTTATTAATTTAATATTGTGTTAAATTATCTCTCTATTCTAAAAAAAAGTAACTACCGCTGTCACCGCCGCCGCCGCCGCCGGTTTTGAATTTTTTGTGACCGGAGGTCTTTCTTCGTTAATATTAAGAAAAATAATGCATACAAAAATATGAAAATCGGTAGTATTATACAGAAATGTTTGATAAACACGCTGATGCAGACAGTTTTCAGATCGAAGAATTATTTTAAGAGATATTTAATGCTAAAGTTGGACAAAATCGTTCCACTAAAAAAGTTTTATAGGAGCAAAAACTGTTCATAGGAATTTAATCATTTTTAGATCATTTTATGCGTTAGAATTTGCCGGAGTGCAGATTGCATTAATTTTTTTATTTTGACTAATTTTTTGAGGTTTTATTTCTATTTTAAATTCAGATTTTCAGCATTTCTAGAGATATTTTTAACAGATTTTAGAAAGTGATATTAATTTAAACTGTTGCCAACTGTATAAACAGCGGAAGCAATAATGTTTGCTTCAAAAAAAAATATATATATATATATTTATACGTGTAAATAAATTAAAAATTTATTTACACGTGACTATTATAAACAGAAAAAAACATTTGGAATTAGAATTAAATAATTATGTACAAAAAGCAGGAACTTATTAAAAATTATGTCATAAAAACTATAATTACACGTGAATTTTAAGAGAGAAAGGAATTTGTAAAGCAATAAATTTATTAACATGCGTTAGAAGTCTTAAATAGAAGAAATTACGTCATATTTACGTCACATTACAGTTATTACATAAAATGAACACAAAATAATATTGCAAAACGGTTTAAATTTAGAAATTGCGCTAGACATTTATTTGATATTTTAAGAGGATACTTTTCAACTATTTTTGTTAAGAAAGCGCAAATAATATTTAATTTCTAACACAAGTATTTTCACGTGAATATTAAAAAGAGAAAGAATAGTTTGGTCAAAATTACGTCAGATTAAAAACGATTAATTTAAAATGTCTCGTTTAAAAGAACTTTCTTTTCACTTTGTTAAAAAATACCAGGAGACAAAGTCTCTGTTTACTTAATTCCTTTTATATTAGCTTATTTTGAAATGTTGTTACACGTGTCT
The DNA here is from genome assembly GCA_963932465.1 of Maratus speciosus. Lineage (NCBI taxonomy): Eukaryota > Metazoa > Arthropoda > Arachnida > Araneae > Salticidae > Maratus > Maratus speciosus. The sequence continues at coordinate 280,116,182 of OZ010799.1, read as the reverse complement.
ACGTCATCAAGTTATTTTTATTTCGACGTTTTATTTGTATTTGTATTAATGTTGTACTAATTTATTTGTTTTTTCGTTATTTAAAATAAAAATTATGTCAATTTGTATAATTTGGCGAGTGGTTTGGCGATTTATATAATTTGGCGAAATGGGTCGACGGGATAATCAAGTAGTACCACAACGGATTTGGCGTTAAAATTCCCCAATCAAAGAGAAATGAATAGAAATACGCTTATAGAGAGATCGCCAGTGTTTTTTAAATTATAATTCAATCTTTCGAAATCTTTTTAAAGCCTATCAAATTAGCGTGCATTTAGAGTCTACGGGGGTTGGCGAGCGTAGCTCGTAGGGGGCCGAGCCCCCTAGTTTATTTACAATATCGGATATAGATCCGAATGAGTTTTAAGACGATCGCAGCTTAAATGCTATCGCGAACATGTTAGTTGCATATGTATAGTACACTACATGTCTCCTCCTCTTTATTCATAACTCCACCGGTGCAATAGCTGTGGCAGTCTTATGGAAAAATGCATGAATACAAAATTTACTACGATCATACATTAGGTCTACCGGAAATTTCTGTCCGATACTATTATTTCACGCCTACTTTTTAAAATTCAGATTTCTTCATTGGCACCACTTTTTTGAAATACTAAAATTCCCAGTGTTTTCACAATTGATTTTTTTCATTGGCACCACTTTTCTTGAAATGGTAAAATCCCCATTGTTTCTACATCAGTGTGAATTGTGAAAACAATGGGAATTTTACTATTTTAAAAAAGTGGTGCCAATGGAGAAATCTGAATTTTTAAAAAGTAGGCGTGAAATAATAGTATCGGACAGAAGTTTCCGGTAGACCTAATGTATTAAATTCAGTAATACGTAAAAAATAGGACTCCAGACGTAACCACCATGGCAACCTGGAATCATTGCCTATTATAGGATATGATTGAATTAGTTACGTATGATGGGAATTAATAGAATAATAACCATGACAACCAAGAATCATTACCTGCCATGGGATATCATTGAATTAATTACGTACGATAGGATTAATGAAACGAAGAAAACTTTTATTAATACCTTTTTAAGCTTTGATTCGATTTTCATAAAATTTGAAATGACTCGAGAAAAATCCGCAACGATACCATATAGTAAATTTCAAACTATGCGGTTGGTAGTTTTTCCGCTGTTATATGCGGGCAGACGGACGGACAGACAGAAAGATGACACCTATAGGTGCTACATATTTATATAATTATGAACGCGCCTAAAAGTGGCGGTTGTAGAAAGTGGATATATTTCAGCTTTGTTTGGTCTCTTGAATTTGAAACCGGTAAACTCTTCTTCATCCTTTCCAGGATGGTGTTTGCCATGGTGCGAGCACTTAATTTTATTTCGAAATAGCCAAAAGGGACACCATCAATTCGTAATACTTTTTTTCTGTCCAAATATACGTGAACGAATGCTTTCAATTATTTTCAAATAATTAATAAATTCATTCGTTAATTTAGTTATCATTCAATTATTTTAACATTTTAGCAGCAGACTTACTTTACCCTTGAAAGTGTTAAAGTATTTTTTGCCTTTATTTAATCGCAATAAAGAAAACAGAAAAATCTGTTTTAAAGTTTCTTGTGTTTAAGTTGAAGGGCCTGTTTAAATGCTAAATCAATCCACCTACAATAGCAGCCATTTTTGTGCCTACGCGTATGTGTTTAGAAGCTCCACCCCTGAATACTAGGCCTGAGCGCTAACACAAAACTGGCGGCTGCCGAAGGCGGATTATTATTAGCGCGTATAGGGTTCCTAATATATTCTTACCAATATATTTTTAAAAATTTTCCCTCTTTATTTTTCTGAGATTAAACAAGTCAGACAAATATTTTGTAAAATATTGTTGGTTACATTTACGGGACCGTAGCTACGTTAAAAAAAATTCGCCTTCAGCAGCCGCCATTTTTGTGTCAGTACTCAGGCCTAATATTCAGGTGGCAGTGTTAGAGGGCTGTGAAACGTTAGAAATATTTATGCATGATCGTCTGCCGTACGTCAATATGCGATTAAAAGTGAATGTAGGTGGTAAGAAAGGGTTGCCACGAAAAAAAAATTATTGTCTGTATCTATAAATACGAACAGCAGCACCAACATAAAAAAGAGCAATAACGAAAAATTAAGCGCACAACATACTTTATGGAACGCTTTCCTACATTCGAGAATGTTGTAGCAAAACTTCACCGATTAATAATGTGAAATATTATGTCAAAGCAAACAAGTTGGAAAATGCAAAACATATTTAAAAACCAACTTCAAAAGTTACCATCAATATTCGGAAATATATTCGAATTATTTTGTGCAGTCGTGTGTTTGATCCTTAGATTTATATATATACTTTGTAGTGTGATACGCATATTTAGTTCAGCTTAGAAACCTATAGTACAAAGTTGAAAAGTTTTCGTCAGCAATTTCGTTCTATAAACGTAAAGTAGGGTTGCCACGCTACAGGGAATTTCCAGATCAGAAAATTCTTCGGCACCAGTATTTTCTTACATAGAGCCACTCTTTAAATATGGCGAAATTTCGTGCAGTTAATCTAGATATATTTTTCTATAAAAAAAAAAAAATATTGATAGTTTGACTGGAAAATTCTCTGAAACGTGGCAACCCTGTAAACGTACTGGAGATCGTTTGTGCGGGAATTTTTTGAGTCGTCTTTTAAATGAAGTGTAAATCCTACGCACTTCTTCTCAATAGAGAAAATGCTTCAGTAAACCTTACAATATGTGTCAGTTTTATGCCAACCCGAGCATATTTGTGGAACCTAAAACACTGACAGGCAGACTATGTCGGAAAGTACTAAAAACTTATCAACAATTGATTAGCCGAATAGTTTGAAAAAGCAGGCGATTTTTAATTCTCAAGTGCTATAACGGCACCAGACTTTGTATAAACTTTTCTTTTATTTAACGCGTGTATGAAATATTGCAATTTTTTTTTTTACAAAAAATTTGTTCTTAAATTCCGGTGTCAATCTTTTATTTATTTGAACATTTTAGCAATGGAAGTGCTTTGAAATTAAAATCTCAGAAGGTCTATCAGGTACAGTTTGGTTCATGTTATTTTTTTTTATAAATATAGCAATAAGGTACTTGTAGGCTAAATTTTGAGATTTTCAGGCAATTTTATTGGGCTGTATTTAAAAAAAAAAAAAAAAAAACAGCCACTTTTCAGAGAATGAAACATATTTAAAAATTACTTTTAGTTTAGCCCTTAAATGCACAGTGATGCATCACTTTTGATTTAACTCTAAACAACCACTATATTTATATAGCAATATTAATGCTGTAAATCTACAAATCTGTGCTACTAAATAAATTTAAAAATCTATATTAAATTTTCTCGTGTCTAATCTTTAACATAAAAATAAAAAACTCATTTCTACAATAATAATTCGTGCGTGTAAGGGTAATGTTTTACAAAATAAAAAATTATATAAAATAAGATATTTAGATTAATACTTATTAAATACTGACTAATTTGCAATATTTTACTTATGAGAGTAGTTTTTACTTGTATTTCAGATGTGCAACGGAAGAAAAGGTTGACGTATTATACGAAAAATATATCTCTGTTTTTTTTCCTTTTCCCCCCTTTGTAATAAACATTTATGAGAACCATATATAACGTTTACGAAACAAAATAAAAAATCATGCATTTAAAGGTTAAAGTGGAGGAAACGGAATTTTACACTACTAATTTAGATAATATGTACTTAGCGACCGTTATTTTACAGTATAAATGCCATTTATAATTAAAGAGGTAGATATACTATATTTTTAAGTTCCCTGTTCTTTAAATATACTGTACGTGTACGTATACCGCAAAAGAATGAAAATCCCAGAAATATGATAAAATGTACCGTACATACATTGAAATTTTATAAATTTATACTTTCACTGAAACATAAGAGATTAAAATTTTACGTATAATTTTATGTACAATTTTATATGAAATTTCATTTATCAAATCATCTAATAATCTCTTTCTAATAAAGCATACTTTAATTGGACTTAGTATCTTAGAATTTATACGTTCATTGTGTTCGCACATATATTATATATGTTACGGCCAAAACCCGGAGCATGGCCAATTCGTGAACTAGCCAAGATTCTTAGCCAAAACCGGAAATACATGAAATGAACAGCGTATTTCGGGTTTTGGCCGACCAATTCGCGAACTGGCCGGGAAGCCTTTGCCAATATACGAAGTGTTCAGCAATATGTATCCACAGCCGGTAATGTGTTTCTTTTAGCTTTTATGCAGCCCTGCATATGGTCGACAAAACTGGTAATACACTACAAATAAATTAAATTTTAAAAGCGTATCACAGCTGAAAACGCACGTCAAGCAATATGACTCATAGCCAATACAAATTATTTGAGTGACTCTCTAAATAAACGACAAATTACACGTAATAATTAATCTACAGAAATATGTTGTAGAGCATATTAGTAATGTATAACAGTTTCATTATGATTGAAGCAGCGTAACGTCATTTAAATACCCTATAAACGATTTTTTCACGTATACAGTGGTGGAAAATTGGCGCAGGGGAGGAGCATATTGACACCACTAAATTATTATAGTATTCTTCACCTTAATAAAAACTCAGGAATTCTGCCATTAGATAAGCCAAAAAATTCTACTAAAATTTAGTGATGTCAATAGGCTCCGCCTCTGCGCCAATTTCCCACCACTGCATATATCATAATTCTTTATCGGAATTTTTTTGAGCGTCCCTATAAACGAACAGTAATGGCTACTTAATCAATACTCTAACAAAAAACATATTGTTCACCACATGAGTGAAGCATGTGAATTTTATCATGTTTGAAATAGAGAGGCATCATTTAAGTGCACTAAAAATGGTCTTTCACCATTCACTGCAATGTAACCAAATACTTTTGAGTGTCTCTGTAAACAATCTATAATTGCTACTTGTTTCAAATACTTTATACAACAGTTTGTTGTCCATCATAATGGCGCATACCAATTTTATTATAATTGAGATAGTGTAACAACATAAAAATACGCCGGAAAAACTTTTCCCATTGATGATATTGTAACGAAACACTTTTGTGTGACACTGTAATTAACCAAAAATTGTACACACTTCACATGCAATACCGAAATTAATTTATAAACCTTTAGGTTTATAAATATTATTTATAATATAACAATTACAAGCCAATCCGAGTCTTTACTCGAGTTAGAACGCGAACAGGCAGACTGCCAAACAAATTGAATTCATAAACACTTTCAACTATGTCAGAAAGGGATAAAAAGTACAAATTGGTTTCTATATATCAATTTCGCGAACTGGCCGATCGAATATGGCAACTTCGGTAATTGGCCGATCGCATCTAGCCAGTTCAGGAATTGGCCAGTCAGTTTAAACTGTTGTTGGTCAGTTCGCGAATTGACTGGCCAGTTCGGATTTTGGCCAATTTCGGGTTTTGGCCGTAACATATACATTAACACTAGAACGCCCGGAAGGAGTCGATTCGACTCCGACCATATGATTAAATGTCAGTTGGGACCACAAATTCTTTCACAAAATAAGTTAAATTTTAAAGCGGCAGAAATACGTTAAATAAACCATTCAAATAATTTTCAATAAAAATTCTGGTGTGAAATATTTTTATGAAACTTTAGTAAAACTTCCGGGCGTTCTATTGTTAACACTTGTCAGAACGAAACTTGTCTAAAACAGAATCCTGCCTTAAATGAGGAAAAAATATAATCCTGGGGTAAAGAATATCATGCTTTTACAGTAGTCAGTGAATCCGCTGAGACATATAACTGTGTAAAACTAAATTTCTCCGCTGTCTCTTGTGATTTCGTCTGAGAAGATTATATTGTGTGCGTGAAAATGCTTACGTATTAATAAACAAAGGATGCCGTAGAATGATTTTAAAAGCAGCCTAATGTATTTTGAAGGTTGATGGTTTTAATAATATTTTTTCTATAAAAAAAGAAGTTTAAATGTCAAACATTTTCCTCCTTTTAATAAATAGTTTTCGGAAATACATAAGGAGAAATATGTTTTGTCTACACTTTGAAAAAATATTACAGACAAGAAATGGCCTGGGATTTTTGACTTAGCAGTATTTTGAGAAGATTTCGAATGCAATAATACAGTATTTCAAAAAATGGCAATAAATTTATAACCGCGCAATATAAATAACTCCTCTTTATGATAAGGCGTTTCACTCATGTAATTGGATATAAAACCGTAAAACAACGAAGTCATAAACTACCCAAAATATGACACAGCTTTAGAACAATAAAAATAAAAAGCTTTATTGTATTTTATCGTAGCATATCTGGTGTTATTTCGCCTTATATTCACAAATGTCACATTTATATAAAACGGGAAAAAAATGCCGAACATATAAATCAGTACAGCATAGCGAAGTAAATATTTATTGAAACACATTTTGAATTTTGAAGTTGTTTTTACAAAATTTTAATACACAAAATGTAAAGTAATTTCGTTTTAATATTACACTCTTGTAATCTATTTTTTTTCGATACTTTCCAGAAAAAAAAAATGAATAAATAAATAAAACTCCAAATGGTCACGGTACACTGTAAATTCTCGAACACAAAAATAAACACATTTTTCAACATGTTTTGTCACCAAAGTAACTACACGGTAACGTGTTGTCAATTAGAAAACTTCATGTACAAAATATTTTTTGTGTTGTGATTGTTTCCTTAATATGTTGCAAAAGTGTTGCTGCTTAGAAATGTCTTCTTAATATGTTGCAAAACTTTTGCTATCTAAAAATGTGTTCTAAAAATAGTGTTGTTAATTGTGTTTAAATGGTGTTGTAAATAGTGTTGAGGAAAATATTTTGTTACAACAGTGTTGTGCTGCACAACACTTTGTCACCAAATTAACAACACATTGCAAACACCACACAATTTAGAAGACTGTAAAACAACATATATAAAGCACTTTCAAAACACTTTCTACATGGTGCCTTTAAAATAACACACATACACACACGCTTAAAACATACTATTTATTAAACATTTATAATACAATTTTAAAAATGAATGTTTTGAATATTTTGAAAACACATTTTCACCTCTTGTAATTTTTAACAACAATTTTCGCTCAATCTTTTTATTTGGCAAAACACATTCACAACACAATCGAAAATCATTTTAGTTAAAAGTGTTAATTTTTATGTTCAGTTAGTGTTGCGAAAGTGTTTCACGAATTTGCAGTGTACATGTAGCTTCATAAATCAACAATAGTAAATATTTATAATTCAGCAATGTTGGTTGAAGCGTGTGCAGGAAGATTTACTGATAATTCGCTAATTTTTAATGACTAATGTCTGGGAAGTTTATGGTTCTTGCAGTTTCCAGGGAAGCATCAGTATTTTCTGATGGAAAAACTCGGCTTATGACGCGCGATTGCAACAGACGAATTTCTTTATAAGTTAATACTGGTTTTGCTCTGACCTAAAGTCAGGTAAATTACCTGACCTGTATAAACCCAACTAATTGAATAGACTCAAATGATACCTAAGAAGTGTTAGGGGAAGGTGGCCTAAAATGAACCTAGCGGGCAAAACGATCCACATAGGTTTTCTTCCAGAGAGGTCGGGCTATCTACAGAGTAACACGTAAACTAGTTCTGCCAAGTGAAGAAGAAGAAATGGCGGTATTCAAATGATCGCAGTATTACGCGATTGAATAGAATTCTTTGAAAAAGTGGATTTTATAACATCTGTTATAAGATAAGCACTAACTTTCATATTTATTTACATATGTAGACTTTCATGTACAAATATATGACTTGGTTTACTTAATAGAGTATGCTTTTAGATTGAATTGCACATGCTAAGTTTGTTATGTTTCTCGGCTTCATCTAGTTATATAACCTGAAATGGACAGTCATTTGCCGGGTAAAATGATTCGTTATGTGGATCGTTTTACTACTACTTTATTGGCTGAAAGAAATACGGTACCGGTTCCTAGCCTTCATGGGAGCCAAATGTGTGGCTGCCACAAACTTTTTTCTTTGAGTCCACGTGTTATCATACCGTCTACAAAGAAAACGGAATCAAGCACTTTGAGAAAAAGGAATTCGAATGAAAATGCCAGTCCTTATAAGAATCAACTGTTCTTGAAAACGAAAAATAGAGAACAGAAAGAGAAGATAAAAGAGGCTGCAGCTAAGAAAATCCAATTAAAATTTGCTAAATCTAAAAAGTAAATAGCCAGAACAAGTAAAAAATGAAGTCAAAGCAAAGACGTATTCCCATCAGTGTTGCCAGTGGGCTAGTTTTTTTTTTTTAAATTCAGATTTCTTGATTGGCACCACTTTTCTGAAATGGTAAAATTCCTCTTGTTTTCGCCTTAACACATTAACCGCCAAAGCTATAAAGAAGAAATTTTCAAATTTCTTATTGAAAGTTGTTTCACACCAGAAATTTAGAAAGGTAATTTTCGCTTTATTAAAATAGAAAAAATTTTTGCCAAAAAATAAGACATTTTTTTAAATTCTAAAATAGTGGTGCCAAAGTAATTAATTTAAGCATGAGCAATTATTTTGAAAGTTGCGTCAACGCAACGTCAGCGGGTAATGGGTTAATTAATATGTCATTAAATAAGGCGAATTTTACTATTTCAAAAAAGTGGTTCCAATCAAGAAATTTGAATTTAAAATAAGTAGCCCACTGGCAACGCTCATTCCCATAAAGATTAAAACGGAGCCTAAAAATCAATATTTGGAATATAGTGAAATAGATACAGAAGATGAACACAAGTATATTAATTGCGATGAACTATTTGCCTCCTCTGCAGCAGGTGAAGGTTCAATCCAGTGTCACAAGTGTCGTAAGTAGGCGCAAAACGCATGCGCAAGGATAGATGAAAATGACGATTATTTACATCTTTGGGATATGTGCTTAAATAATCCAGGTTTTCGGATGGGGTGGATATAGACATTATTTAACTTATTTCTGCGTTTATCATGCGCTATTACTTTGGATCATAATTTTCAAATATTCCATTTTATTGTTTTTTTCAAAATTATTTGTGACACTTTTTTGTTTTAAAATTTACATAAAATAAATTATGTATGCTATTCTATTGTAAAACTTATTTTATTTCATTATGTATTGTAATTGTTATTTTTATATCTTTTATTTTGCCGATAAAAAACAAATTTCAATTATTTTTAAATGAAGGATCATTTTGCCCTTCCGTGAGGTAAAATGATCCTTTGGTCATGTTTTCAAAATTCTATTTTTTTCATTACTCAGTTTGGGTTTAAAATATTATTAAAATATGTTTCTGATTGAAAATATAGTGTAAAACATATTAGCATAGGACCAAAGTTTTATTTAAACAGTTACGTTATTTTACACAAGTTCTCCATTTAAGGGGATCATTTTAGGCCACCTTCCCCTACTATTTGGTAATTTTTTAGTTAACTTTTAAAATAGCCAACATTATACAAAAATCGAGCAATTGCCAATCAAAACACTAAAGCACTAAATCATTATATTTAAGTTTTCATTCTTTTCTTGAACTTTTAGGGTATAATTTGAGTAATAGCAAATTGTGCCAGACGACTTCAATCATTAGTTTGAGATATCGTCTTTCGTAATGTTTTAGTCTAATGCATTCATCCGTTTCAAAAGCAAGGAGATGAATGCTGCTCCAATTTTCGCACGTTCCTAACACTTATTCTAAAAAAAAGAAACTTTGTCTTATTTAAATTCTGAAATTTGGCGAAAAAATAAGACAAAGATTTTTTTCATAATTAACGTTAGAAACGTGAGAAAATGGTTGCAGCAGTTCAAAATTAACCCAACTGGTTTCTGTTTTGTTTTGTTTTGTTTAATGCAAAAAGCGCATATGTGGTAGAGTGATACAGCTTTAAAGAAATGCATGTATTTTTAACAGACTTTAGAAAAAGGAGGAGGTTGAAAAGAAATGTATTTGTAAATATGAATAAGTTATATTTCACATTTATAATAAACCGGAATTTTTTTAACCAAAATTCTGGTTCCTATATGGGATTTGGGAATTAAAATTAAGTGGTTTCATAAAAATACCACCCCCCTCAAGGGGTTAACAAATCAATTACGCCTAACTAAATCCCTTAACACCCAGAAGTTATTTCAATTTAAGAAAATCGCTAGAACTGATTATATAATTCACATTCAGCAAAAAAAATATGCGTAGAAAATATAATACGGATTATAGTCGTTGAAATAGCAAAATAAAATTAAAAAGGAAAATATATAGATTAAAGAAAATTACACATTTCCCTCGGGACGTGCAACAAATCTTATAATTTCATTTTTTCAAAAAAAAAAAAAAAAAAGAGAGTGGGTCAATCTAATTAATTTAGAAAATACCATTCCTAAGCAAAGAGTAAAAAGTGAGGAAATTAATTTACTACGAAAATTCTTTGAAAAATCTATCGAATAGCTTTAGCAGGAGAAGTCTTGTATGAAATTAATGTAATCTTTATATGCATATAAATCATTGTTGGTTGTTGGTTTGTATGTTCCTTATACAAATCTACAATATTTGATCTATTTGTACAAAGCTTGATATACATACGTTTAAGAACATAAGGTAAAACTATTCTCAACTTAAAAGAATAACGGTAATAAATAATCTCTTAATTTATATATAACTAGCTGACCCGGCCGGCGTTGCCCGCGTCCGTGGTAATATTTATAAAGAAACCTTTAATTTATATGATTTTATATGTAACTCGATTTTGTCTGAAATACGTACCCACTCACAGTGTGAAAATGGGGGAGAAGCAGTTGCAAATTGTTGAGATGTTATGCAAATTTTATTCATACATTTTTGTAAAATTGTATGCCATAGTCATGAACAAATTAAAATTTTAAAACACCCTCTACTGATGAAAAAAATTAGTTAATAGGAGAGGAGTGAGTGCTTAGTAATGTACAGGCCAAAAGCTTTAAAACAACCTCTGTCAGAAAACAACATATAAAGGATACTCATCGAAGAAAACGCTACAGTTGTAAGGACAATTATCGTCACCCGCCTTCCAAACTCGAAATTCAACTCTCCCACCTTCTTTAAAATTTTAAAGTGTTATCATTCACGTAAGTTAATTTCAATTGTATTCGTTCTTCGTGTTAATGGCAATTTACATATGCATAGTCACCCAAGCATGGAACGTGTTTCTTGAACTTTTTATGAAGTAAATAATTTCTATTCTTGAGCGATTAAGAGTCCATTCACATGCGATTCTTATAAATCTCCTAATATATCACAAAATGCACACCATATTAAGTATTTCATGAACTCAAGAATTTTTCACTCAGTTCTATTCTTTTGTTAATATATTCTCATCCTAATGAAAACATATGTTATACTTTATTGAATGTTTTCACATTGAAAGTGCAGTGCAAAGTTTAGGCATAATTCAATAAAGCGAAAATTTTGAGTGTTCGTTATTTATAATCTATCTTCCTGTTAAAATTGTTGACTACATTTTTAGACGCCCATGAACGGTGAACACATAACATGCGATAAATTGTCACAAATCTAAAAAAAAATCACAAATTTTATCATTGATCCTTGAAAAAAATTGTGAAATGATCATTAGAAAAAAAAGGAATTTCATCCAAAGATCTTGGAAAAATAATCATGAATTTTGTGAAACAATCGAAGAAAAAAATTGCAAATTTCATCAAAAGATCGCAGAAGCACATGTTGAATTTGCCAATCTGTCACTCAGGAATATCGGGAACTTCGACAACTAGTCGCAGAAAAAAAAATCAAATTCGTCACAGATAATAGAAAAAAAATGCAAATTTCGCCAAACAATCTTGGGGAAAAAATCATGCATTTTGTGAAACGATCGCTGCAAAAAGCTCTCGAATTTCAGTAAACAATCGAAGAAAAATATTGCAAATTTCATCAAAAAATAGCGGAAATGTATAGCAAATTTTGACAAAAGAGTGCCGAAGCGCACACTGAATTTTGCCAATCTGTCGCTGAGAAATATCGGGAACTTTGGCAAATAGTCACCAAAAAGAAATAAATAAAATAACAAATTTCATCATAGATCGTTGAAAAAAAAAACGTGAATTTCGTCAAACGATTGCTGAAAAAAACCCTGCGAATTTCAGTAAACAATCGAAAAAAAATTGCAAATTTCATCAAAAGATCGCGGAAATGCATGGCAAATTTCGTCAAAAAAGTGCAGAAGCATATGCCAATTTTGCCAATCTGTCGCTGAGAAATATCGGGAACTTCTACAAATGGCCGCGGAAAAGAAAAACACAAATTTTGTCACTGATCTTTGAAAAAAAAAATACAAATTTCATGAGACGATTTTGGGGGGGGGGGGGGATTGTGCATTTTGTGAAACGATCGCTGAAAAAAAAAACGTGAATTTCAGTAAACGAAGAAAAATATTGCAAATTTCATCAAAAGATCGCAAAAACGCATAGCAAAGTTTCTCTAAAGAGTGCAGATTACAAATTTTGCCAATATGTCACTCAGGAATATCGGGACCTTCGACAAATAGTCGCAGAAAAAAAAATCAAATTCGTCACAGATAATAGAAAAAAAATGCAAATTTCGCCAAACAATCTTGGGAAAAAATCATGCATTTTGTGAAACGATCGCTGCAAAAAGCTCTCGAATTTCAGTAAACAATCGAAGAAAAATATTGCAAATTTCATCAAAAAATAGCGGAAATGTATAGCAAATTTTGACAAAAGAGTGCCGAAGCGCACACTGAATTTTGCCAATCTGTCGCTGAGAAATATCGGGAACTTTGGCAAATAGTCACCAAAAAGAAATAAATAAAATAACAAATTTCATCATAGATCGTTGAAAAAAAAACGTGAATTTCGTCAAACGATTGCTGAAAAAAACCCTGCGAATTTCAGTAAACAATCGAAAAAAAATTGCAAATTTCATCAAAAGATCGCGGAAATGCATGGCAAATTTCGTCAAAAAAGTGCAGAAGCATATGCCAATTTTGCCAATCTGTCGCTGAGAAATATCGGGAACTTCGACAAATGGCCGCGGAAAAGAAAAACACAAATTTTGTCACTGATCTTTGAAAAAAAAAAAAAAATACAAATTTCATGAGACGATTTGGGGGGGGGGGGGATTGTGCATTTTGTGAAACGATCGCTGAAAAAAAAAACGTGAATTTCAGTAAACGAAGAAAAATATTGCAAATTTCATCAAAAGATCGCAAAAACGCATAGCAAAGTTTCTCTAAAGAGTGCAGATTACAAATTTTGCCAATATGTCGCTGAGAAATATCAGAAACTTCGACAAATGGCCACGGAAAAGACAAACAAATTTCGTCACTGATCGTTTAAAAAAAATCGTGAAAAAAAAACGCGAATTTCGTCAAACGATTGCTGAAAAAAACCCCGCGAATTTCAGTAAACAATCGAAGAAAAATATTGCAAATTTCATCAAAAGATTGCGGAAATGCATGGCAAATTTCGTCAAAAAAGTGCAGAAGCATATGCCAATTTTGCCAATCTGTCACTGAGAAATATCGGGAACTTCGACAAATGGCCACGGAAAAGGAAAACACAAATTTTGTCACTGATCGTTGAAAAAAAAAATTGCAAATTTCATGAAATGATTTGGGGGGGGGGGGGGGGGGATTGTGTATTTTGTGAAACGATCGCAGAAAAAAAAACGTCAATTTCAGTAAACAAAGAAAAATATTGCAAATTTCATCAAAAGATCACAGAAACGCATAGCAAAGTTTGTCTAAAGAGTGCACATTACGAATTTTGTCAAATGGCCGCGGAAAAGAAAAACACAAATTCTGTCACTGATCGTTAAAAAAAAACCCCACAAATTTCATGAAACGATTTGGGGGGGGGGGGGGGGGGATCATGCATTTTGTGAAACGATCACCGAAAAAAAAGCGTGAATTTCAGTAAACGAAGAAAAATATTGCATATTTCATCAAAAGATCGCAGAAACGCATAGCAAAGTTTGTTTGAAGAGTGCAGATTACAAATTTTGCCAATATGTCGCTGAGAAATATAGGAAAGTTCGACAAATGGCCACGGAAACGAAAAACAAATTTTGTCACTGATCGAGAAAAAAAAAAAAAAAAAAAAAAAAAAAAAAAAGCTGCAAATTTCGTGAAACGATTTGGGAGGAGGGGGGGGGGGGGGGGGAGATCGTGAATTTTGTGAAACGATTGCTGAAAAAAACGTGAATATCAGTAAACGAAGAAAAATATTGTACATTTCATCAAAAGATCGCAGAAACGCGTAGCAAAGTTTGTCTAATCTTTGGCTAATGGTCGGAAAAAAAATAAATAAAATAACGCGAATTTCATGAAAAATCTTGTAAAAACAATCACTATAAAAATAAAACACAACATTCGATAAACAGTCGAGGGAATAAATTGCAAATTTCATGGAAAAATCGCGGAAATGTATAGCAAATTTTGACAAAATGTCAGGAACTTTAACAAATGGCGACAGAACAAACAAACAACAACAACAAAAAAAAAAATCAAAATTTCTCTTCACTGAATTACGCCTAAACTTTAAACTGCTATGCCTGGCACCACAGTTGCAGAAAATTCTCCAAGTGTCTGTGACAGATACTTCGGAGGCAGAAAATAATCTGCTGGTAAAATATTTTACAACTGATGCATTAATTAATCAAACCACCACTTACCTGCAATGTCTTTAAGCATTTTATTAATTTTTATAGATAATAATCTTAGTTTTGTATTAAGTAATAAAGAGCTAAACATAATTGTAAAGCGAAATAATAAAAGGTTTGATGGAAAAATAATCTGCAAAATAGATAAGAAAATCTGTGACGCCTGTCTCCCATCTTGAATTTTCTGCTACTGGACCTGGCACTAGGAAAACATTCACTAAAGTGCAAGATATGTTTTCATTACGATTTCTTATCAGTGGGAAAGTGGAGAGAAAAGATTAACAAAAGGAAAAGAACTGAAAATGGAAAATTCTGAGTGCGTAAAATAGTTAAGATGTGCATTTTGTGACATGGAGTTTCATAAGAATCGCACATGAATGAACTCTTAATCGCACAAGAACGGAAATTATTTACTGAATGTTTAAAAAAAAAACATTCGATTCTTGGGGCGATTAGACAAATTTGGAGTTTCAGAATAATCGTCCAAGAATGGACATGCAGTCAGGTATAAAATGTACGTTGTCATCGCCCAATAATATCAACAATAATAAATCAAAACATTGAATATTTGTATATGAAGCAAACTCAGTTCAATAACAGTTTTAAAAATGCAGAATGAAAATTAAAACTTATATTTTTGTTTATTTAAATGAAGAAAAGTTTAAATTCTACATATAAAATTTCGAGTTATACCGATTAATAAGTTTTATCATGTTATGGTTAAGCATCACAAAAAATTTCAAAATAGTAACCCAATAAATAAAAATTATTTAAAAATAGGTATGTCCCGGATCTCCTTAAATGAAACAGAGTTCAATAACAAATCTTAAAATCAAAACATACATCTTATACTTTTGCTAAGAAATGAAAAGAAAACATTCAGTGAAGCGTTGATTCAGCAAATATGTGAAAAGTTTAGTTTTCAGGTGAAAAAGTTTGTAAAAAGCCTACTTTTATGACAATTTTGTGAAGGGTCCTTTTTTTAAGGTGAAAAGTTTTGTGAAGGGTCCTGCTTTGATTTGAAAAAATTTGTGCAGGGTCCAGTTTTGACATAAAAAATGTTGTGAAGGGTTCAGTTTTGACATGAAAAATGTTGTGAGGGGTCCTGTTTTGAAATGAAAAATTTTGTGAGAGGTTCTTTAAAGAACCCAATTTTTCCTAAACAGATCCCTGTGCTTGTTACATATCATGACTTTGATAAGAAATGAAAACACTCAGTAAAGTGTAAAAAATATGTTTTCATTGGGATTTGTTATGAAACCCATAATATATAGGGAAGTGGAAAAAAAAAAGATAAAAGAAAACCCAAATAACTTCATTCATTTCCCCTGAAAAGAAATATTTGTTTTATTCCTATTCTTGGGCGATGACAACATACATCTCTTAATCACCCGAGAACGGAAATTATTTACTGAATGTTTACATTTCATAGAAAGTACAGTTTTCATCTTACACTTTACTATAAAATGTACAGTTCTATTTTTACTAAGAAATGAAAACATTCAGTGAAACGTTGATTCAGCAAATTTGAAAAAAAAAAAAATCAGCAAATTTGAAAAAAAAAAATAATTACTTTAAGATCCCAGAAAGTTCAAGAAACACTATACTATTTCATTCTTGGAAGACTACGCGTATGTAAATAGATATTAATACGAAGAACGAATACAATTTAAAGTAACTTACGTGAATTGTATTATATCACTTCTTATAAACAATATAAAAAACATTATAAAATAATGTCAATAAGATTAAATCTTATAGTAACAAAATAAATAAAGCATGAAAAATAAACAGTGCAATTTCCCGCTACAGTTAGGCTTGGACATGCAGCCGCTGTATCTCATATTTACCACCTGCTCTCATTGGCTGGTTTCTTCTTTGCCGCGGATTGGCTTAGAGCTGTAAATAGCCTGAAACCCATAACGTTTCATTGCAGCGGATTGGCTTAGAGCTGTAAATAGCCTCTAACACATAACGTTTTAATTAAATTTTAATTTTATTTTTAAATATCTAAATTGAAATTTTAAAATCCGGCGGTGAAGTGCACTTTCCGGTAATAGCATCTACACATGACAAAAATTTCAGAGGTCTAGGTGTTATAATTTCGGAGCTTTCCGCGGTCAGGCAGGCAGGCAGACAGACATCTCTTATTTTATATATATAGATAACAGTAAATAAATATTTTATTTACACCTTTTTTAACCATCTGTCATAATATAGGGTTAATACACATCAAGGGAATTAGGAGATTTTAAGTGTTTTAGACCAGAAATTTCATAAAGTACAGGTCGCTATATCGTCGGTAACATGTCAAACTATCCAATATGAAAATATTGTTTACCATTGTAATTTTCAGCATCCAAAGTTATGAAAACATCGAGAACTGGGAGCAGGAAAACACAATGGTAGCCGACGAGTCAACGGCTAAAATCGGGTTTTCAGGTGTTTTCCACCAAGTTAAGATTTGGTAGACTGTTTGCGTTTTAATATGCGAATCGAGTTTTAGCTAATTCTGGAATTTCAGCCGTGAACTCGATGGGGTGATCCTCTGTGCTGCCGCCACTCGGTCTATAACTCGAACACAAAAATGATGGCTGTCGTATGCGGATTCTATTCAGCGTTTGTACGGTACCTTAATTTTGAATACCAGTAATTTTTTCAAAGTTTTTTCTGTTTTATATTTCAGAGATTAAATTCGTCAAAGAAAAGTTTTAGAAAATACTGGTGTCTAAATTCAAGGGATCGTCAAAATCTGAAAAAAATAAGCCTACGACAGCCGCCATTCTTGTGTCAAAAAACTCCATTTCTATTTATTTTCATGTATTTCCTGTGTTTGGCAAATTTGTCCGTTTTCCCTTTTATTAATTCAAAAAATTCCGATTTCCAACCGGAAAATTTCAAAGAACAATTTTTCTTTATGTAATCATGAAATGTTTGTATTAAAGGGCCGGGCAAAGCTATATAAGTAAGCGTCCTATCGTAAATGGGAGAGGTAACCGTAAGATTAAAGGCGAGGTCACGTCAATCAAGGTCATACGCCACCTAGCGGACGGAGTGAACTACAAGAGGATTATTAACTTCTTTCCCTTTTGTGGATGATTTATAAGTTCGATATCTATGAAATAACTATGCGCACGCGCAGCCGTGATTTTATTCGTTTGTCGTCTGCAGTACTTAATTGTTGTAAGTATAGATATAATTCGATTTATTTATTCGCCATTATTTAATTTATTAATTGAAGTTAGTTATTTAAACAAAATCAGTTCTTTTAAGAACTTATATTATTTGGGAAAATGCCACGTTGGCGTTCTAATTATTGCAGTTTTCAAAATTGCAAAAATAACTCTCTATCTGAGAGAACTCATTTTTTTTCGCTTCCCAAAAGAGAAAAACAGGTTAGTTTTGTGTTTTATTATAATTTATAAAAAAGTTAAAATATTATTTAATATATATTATTAAATATCAGTGATTTTAATACGTTCTATTTGAATTATATTTTTGTAATGCAATGAACAAGGACATATAACAATTAGTTAATGCATGTTAAGATAGAATTTTACAGCAGCGTTTTTAATTCAATTCCTGATAAGATAAAGTTATAAAAATTACATAAACATGTGTATTTCCAATGAGAATTAAACGTTTTATTACGCTTAGAGTTTAAGTATAAATTATTTAATTAATTTTAAGGCATATTTTTTATTTACCGGTCGCAGGCGATAAATTGCCAAATATTCTCTTGATCGAATTGTATTTATAATATTTAAAATAGAAGCATTTCATTCATTCCATTTAAAATTCATTTAATTTTACATTAGGATCCACTTTAATTTAAAATGCAAACAGCAATTCTTGTACTATTAAACCAGCAATAATTGATTATTTATAGTTTTAAATATTTTGAGAATTTTAGACAACAGCTTTAAAAAAATTCCTAAAATCGACAAATTACTTTTTTTTTAAATCTAGAAATATGTCGGTCATTGTGTCATATCCGGGAAAAATAGTTTTCATGGGATACCTGCACTTCGCACAGGTGAATAACATTGCAGAAAGCATGCAAAGTATAGAAGAAACTTCAAAAATTGAAATAAAATATAAAATATTTACAAATAGTACGTGGTATGCTCAATTAAACATTTATTATCTTACATCGGTTCTTCGCAGGGGTAAAATGGATAACTTTTCGTAATCGGGCGGATAGCCATGATTGGCGTCAAATGAGAAACCAGTAAACAATTGTAACTGTATAAAAGTTAAATAATGGTTAGAAAAGGAAAGTAACTTATATCCAAATAACCCAATTGCGGAACATTCTCCAAATTTGAAAAAGGCTTATGAAACACACAAAAATTGCCAATAACTGAAAACTATAGACTAATAATAAGCTCGACGTAGCAGATGTTGATCGGTAGCCAATAATTTCAAATTTCCCTTTTAATTTTTCCCGTTTTTTTTTTCAATCTGGCTTCCGCAAAAGAGTCGGAATAAGTATTAGAAAAAAGAACTGCGGACGTCAGATGGGCCAATTGAACGTATTAAAATCACTGCCATTTAATATTATATATTAAATAATATTTTAACTTTTTTATAAAAAATTATAGGGCTGAAAATCACGTTTAAGATGCTTAAAGGTTTTAAATATTTCTCTTTTGCAATTTCCCAACCAGCTGGTATATTTTAGAAATCGTAGTTTGTTACATAACTTACTCAAATGTTGTACTTGTATATATACAGTTGTAACAACCATAAAGAATGTTTAAGGATTTATCAGCTACGTTTAGACAACGTAAAATTAATTTGCTAATTTATAATCAAGTTGTAAAAATACTAAAATGTTGTATTGTTACTAGAAACACATCCATGTACATAATTTTTATTTTTCTAGCATATCTCGGAGGGAAAAATCGATTAAAATTTTTTATCTTTTCATATATATGAACAGGGTTAGATTAAATAAACAGTGTAAAAAAAGTACTTTTATGTTAGCCGGCTGCAGTTCATAAACCATCAAGCATTTTCCCCATCACCAGCGTTTATGTTGCATTCATTTCATTCAAAATATAAAATCATCATTTAAAAATATACTCGTAATTTGAAAAACATAACTTTAATTAAAATACATACACACTGGTATATTACATCAATTTAAACACATGCTTTTCGCTCATTATATTTACAATCCATTTTTTTTTCTAATAAATAATAACATAAATCCAAGGTGGGCAAGTTTCTTCCAATGTGGAAAAAAACCTGGAAAAAACCATGGAATTAAAAATTACGCCTATAACTTTTATTAACAAATATGGTTTTCTTTTAGCCTGAATAGCTTGCATAAAATTCAGGACTATTTGAAGAAATTTACAATTTAAGAGTTATAGGCGAAAAAGCAGACAAAGCCATTTTAGAGAATACTTGTTAAAATTTTAATCGTGAATTTCAAATATTTACTCACTCATAGAAGATTAACCTTGTTTATCAGATTTATTGCAAAATATTTTTGTTACAGCTTGTTTTGATAAAAATATATGTATTTAAAAAATAGTTGCAATGTCAGTTTAGTTTCGGGGCAAAGGGCAATACTGTTTACGTAGCATTGGTGCTTTTTCTCCCGAAATTAAAATGACATTGCGATTTTTGTTTTTTTTTAAATACACATATTTTCATCAAAACAAACTGTAACAAAAATATTTTTCAATAATTAATCTGGTAAACAAGGTTCATCTTCCATGAGTGAGTAAATATTTGAAATTCATGATTAAAATTTTAACAGGTATTCTCTAAAATAGCTTTGTCTGCTTTTCCGCCTATAACTCTTAAATTGTAAATATCTTCAAATAGATCTGCGCACGCGATGCGCAGATGGTAGATATTCTGTCTTATATGACGTCATACAAAAAACCCGCGTATTTGCGTTATTCACTTCATCCACAAGATGGCGCAGCTGTGTCATTTACGGCAGATTCCAGCATTAACTTTGTACGCTTACTTATAGCGCTTTGGGGCCGGGAGAGCCCTATCTCCGCCATGTTAAATTTACCAAATTTATGTACCTTTTTCTCAGAAATGGTGAAAGATAGAGGTCTAGATTTTTTAGAGTAGTTTGAATAACATGCTTTACCTATTTTAACAGAGCATTTTCTTTCTAAGTAAAATTCAAAATTAATTATTAATTATTTGTTGAAAGTCATTTTTAAATTAGAATTTTTGGTAAGATTTCACTGCTTAAAATAAATAATTCTCAACAAATCATTAAATCCCTGTGTTAAAGTATACAATATATCATAATATAAGTATTAAATAAAAATCTGAGTTCTTAAGTTTACAAGATATTGAAAAAAAGGCACATAAGCATGAAAAATGCAAGTTTTGAGAAAAAAGTCAAATAAAGATTTAAATGGCTATTAAGCTCTGAAGTACTCTTAGAAAGAATGATTAATTTCAACACTTATTTTATATATATATAAACATGTGTAACACATAGTTGGAAAGTTAAAAGTTAAAAGTATTTAATGATATAAAAAAAGTAAAAATCGATTTTTTAGTTGGACTTTGCTTTCCCGGTCCCCTGAAATAAAGAAAAGAACAATATAGTAATTTCCTGGTATGAATGCGAAATTTTAAAATTAAAACATGGGCCAAATTGAAACGTTAGTTGGTGGTTGTACTCAACGCCTCGCTTGCGCCCATGCATTCCAATACAATAAATAATTATTACACTCTCCTGTACCAACCTTTAAAGTTTGTACCGAGAATTTAGAATCGCCCTGTGTACTGACATCAGTGTCGACACGACGAACAATCTGTGGGGATTTTCAAATATAAACAAATACCAACATATATACATGCAGACACGCATACATGTACAATAGGTTTAAAAACAGCCAAAACGGATTCAGGGAACGTCAAAATGGAAAAATATATTAAATTTTTCGCAATCGGCATATTATTTTGATTATAACACTTTCTTTACACTATACGTGTCCGGAAAAAAAAATGTTTTATCATCAGAAGGGGCGATTTACTCTTATGAAATTAACTTTAGTTACTTATAATGTAATCAATTTACTGTGAAGCAATACAAAAAAAAAAAAAAAAAAAAAAAATGCAGTAAATTTTATCGCCTTTTACTTATTATTATTTGACCGGGTCGGAGAATTTTACCTGCAAAGTTCAAAGAAATCAGTAGGGAAAGCATGTCTTGAATTTCACTTGCCAAAGACGGTGGCGTGGAAAGTTTTTACACATGCATCCATACCGGTTACAGTTTGTACATGCTTGTGGGAAGAATTGAACTTTAGGTTAGACGTGTGCGTATAACTAAGGGTGCACATCAAAGCGATGTAAGTAAGCCTCCTATCTTAAATGGGAGAGGTAACCGCAAGATTAAAGACGAGGTCACATCAATCAAGGTCGCACGCCACGTAGCGGACGGGGTTCAACTAAAGGAAGAAGAATAACTGTTTTCCTACTTCACACCACTAAAATTGTAAAGCTTTTTCCACCTTGATTAATAGCTGAAATGCCTCTGACAAAGCGGTTGCCCATGAAATTATGAAGTTAAACTCAGAAAAAGCCAAAATAACGCTAAAAAGCGAACGCATTGTTATACAATGTAACTCTGATAAGGACTTTAAATCTACTCAGAAATGGCTAGGCCAAAACAAAAATAATTATACCACTCTTGATCCTAAAGAACTTCGAACCAAAAAAATATGCATTAGGGGCCTCCCCTGTTACACCGATACTAAAATTTTTGAAGATAGTCTCACCGAGCATGGTTTCGCAGTCACTAGGGCTGCCATGCTTAAAAATCGTAAAACAGGCCAACCAATGCCGATATACATGGTAAATGTTATACCTCGTAAGAACTTTGAAGAAATTTACCAAATTAACAATATACATTATATTTCTATTAAGATTGAAGCTTTTACTAGAAAAAATCGTGTAAAACAGTGTTACAAATGTCAAGGTTACGGTCACGCATCAGAAGTGTGTGGCTTCGATGCTAAATGTGTAAAATGCGGAGATCTACATTTAAGTACAGATTGTCACCACAAGGGGCGTATTAAACCCACTTGTGCCAATTGTGGACTCGGGCACGCAGCGAACTTCCGCGGTTGTCCAAAAAATCCCTATAGACTAGAAAATAAACAGAACCGTAAAACAAGTAATAGCGTCAGCAATCTATCCCAAGAAACCCAAATCTTAGCGGATATATTTAAGAATTATAATTATACCAAAAATGCTAAAGACTCTGAACCCTCAACTAGTAATGTAGAATTAAACTCTGATAACAATGATAGTACTACCGCAAACACCCATTCCTCCCCTACTATTGAAAATTCTAATGCTCCTACTAATTACACCAATGATATTAAAGACATTCTTAATACTTTCAACGAAGTTAAACAAATCTTTCAAATCACTAAATTCCTAAAATGTATAAAGAACATCTCAACTCAGACTAAGAAACTCGATAATCCGATGCAAAAACTGATGGTTATATTAACTGAATTTGATAAACTTGCAAGTCATATCAACATTAACGAAGATTAAGCTCTTCATTTGCTAAACTTTTTTCCTTCTTTTTGTTGTGTCGTTTGTTTAAAATTAAAAAAAAAAAAAAAAAAAAAAAAAAAAAAAAAAAAAAAACTTCTATTCTAGTATTTTATGCTCTTCTCATGATATTACTCTTATTTCTTTCATTCCCATGTTTAATTCACCTCAAATTACTAAACTGGGTGGACGCCGTCCTCTTGCTGTCGTTTGATCCCCTCGGCATTTGCATTTATCTGTTTTTTTTTAGTTTGAACTCTCCTGACTGTAGCTTTTTCTTACATTTTTATTCTTTTTACTTACAGTAATTTAAATTCTCTTGTAATTATGTATATATTTAGTTTTGTTTCTTTTCTTCACTGTGTTAAACTTTTTTACTTAACAAGCTATATTAAATGTATGGTCTCCGAATTGAGTCTTTTTTTTATGGGGCTTCCTTTGGTAGCTTTTTCGCCTGTCCTGGACATATATGTGGATCATATGGAACATTTTTTTCCCTACTAGTTATACAAACAATTTTTTTCTTTTAAAAATTGTCTATCTTTTTAGCTTTTACTCCCTATTTTTCGTGGCTACTAGCCGCGTTTAAACGCTCTTTTTTCTAAGGCTCCCATTGCATAGTAACACGATTTACTCTTAGCCTGGATGTAAAGTTGCCAAGCAACTAGGGAATCCATACACCAGCTTTATTGTTCCATTGTTCCATTCTCTGACAAGGCGAATAAAACTGGTGTGTAGTGCATCTGGACGCCCCTCTATCTACGCCATTATTTTGCAATGAATGTGGTAAACAAAATTCAGTTCCATGAGTGACTAAAGATTTAGAAAATATGCGCAGATGGTAGATATCCTGTCATATACGACTTCACACTAAAAGCCCGCATATGTGGATTATCACACCGTCCACAAGATGGCGCAACTGTGTTAATTTACGCCTGATTCCAGTATTAAGTTTATACGCTTATTTACATCGCTTTGGTGCACATATTGAACGTTTGCATGAAATGCTAAATTAGTTTACCTGTAATTGGATGTATGATTTCTGGTAGGTAGTCTAAATTAAACTGTTCTAATATACTAATGAATCTGGGGCATTCTTTTATGGGCATCATGTAGTGCAATTCATACTTCCATTTAGTCAATTAAAATATTTTTTATTGCGAAGAGCTATAAATACTGATAGGTAGGCGGTTCTTATTTGCTACTATCAATTGCAATACACAATCCTATGCGAGAATTGAGATTTTATTCTTCACTTAGAAGTTTGCAAAAAGCGAGAAAAAAAAGAAATAAATCTATAAACTATATATAAAAATCACTTCAAAATATCAAAATACTCAATTAAAATAATAAAAAAAAGATTAGTTTTTTTTTTTTTTTTTACTTAGTATTTTGATTTGAATTTTTGAGAAAATATTTTTATCATTTTATTTTCTTGAGAATGTTTCCATCTGATGCAATGTAGTTACGTCCAGATATAACTAAACAAGTAAGAAAAATCATGCGTTAAGCATAGATTATGAAACACTTTCCAACACTACCCGAATGCTTTAACAAAATTTCGTTATTTAGGGAAATAAAGTATATAAGAGAACTAACTAAACATTTTAGAAAACGCATAAAACATTTGAAAAACTGATTTCAGCAGTTACCTTCCATAGCAAATACGTATTCCAATTCTTTTGAACAGCCCTGCATTTGATCTGTAGGTTGATATAGATACAATATAATGGAGAAATTTAGTTTAGCAAGAAAACATATAACAGGTTCTAATTTCTCTTTCAGCAATTTATACTAATAGATGGAAACATACTTGTATACATTTGTTCAACCCTGTAGTTAACCTAGTACCTTTATTACACGCCACTATTTATCTAAAGTTTAACTTAAAATAAAACACTCTTAAAACTACTGGAATCACATTTCCAGAAATTATCACTTATAGGCGGCCATTTGTCCAATTCTTTGTGTGACCCTTTATATCCTTTTATGCATAATGTAAAAACATTTCTTAGTAAACTAAATTAAGTTCAGCGTAAAAATGCATAACTCATTTAAAAACCACCTTTAAGCAATTTGCAATCATACACAGTCACCATTACGAATTCCTTTGTGCAGCCCTGTATATCAATTAGAGCATTTATACACGCCATATACAATGCATGCATATAGTGAAACATAAGAGCACATACCATAATTATAAATTCATTTCCAGCAATCATTGCTAATGTACAGTACTTCGGATAAAATATAGTATCTGAAATCTTTTGTGTGCCACTGTAAATAATGCTATGCACTTTGTATTATGCCTGAAATAACTTATAGTAAACCTCGGCGACGTATATCAATTTCATTATGCATGAAATAATTTAACATAATTGAAATTTCGCCGGAAAACATTCCCTCCACCCCTTTATTATTATGTAACGGAATCCTTTTGTGTGGCCCTGTAAATGAATAATAACTATTCCTTGCGCCGCATACTCTACAGAATGCATATTTTAGTGCACTTGATAAATGCATATCAATTTTATTATGTTTGAAAGCATGTAACATCATTAAAAATCATTTAAAACGATTCTTCCTCATAGGCCGTAATGTAACGGAAAACTTTTGACTGTCCCTGTAAATGAACTAAACGTGCTACAAACTTCATTTGAAATAGGGTTCGTGCTATGGTCGAGGTTACTAACATCCAAAAATTTCAGAACGATCCGAGGATATTTACGGGAGTTTCAGCGCGGACAGACGGCCAGACAAATCGAAGTCATAAGCACTTTTCAACTTTGTTGGAAAATGTTAAAAAAGGTATTTTGTCTTTTTTATAATTTATGTTTATCACTTATAGCAATAATTGAGTATTTTGAAATAAATCTTTTCAACATCTAGCCTCCTGTTCCTTTTAAATGGTTTTAGTTTTAAAACAAAATTTATTTTGGTTCGAATCAGATATTTATGTTATTTTGTTGTCTTCCTTCAGAAAGATACAGAAAAACTTCATAAATACTTCAGAAAAGATACAAATTAATTTGGAGATGAATTAAACTACAATTATTACATATTTTAGTGTTATTATATAAAACCTATAGAAATAATTATACAAATATATTAAGATAAAATAGTCTGTTTATCGAGATAAAATACCATGAAATAAGGAGAAAAAACTGTAATTAAATAAAACTCCATGCTTCTCCCGAGACACACAATAAATCTGTACCATTTCATTTTATCTAGAAAAGAGAAATACGTTAACGTAATTTATTTAGGAATGTCATGCTCAAGAAGTTGGAAAATAGTTGAAGTTGGCCAAATTAACTTGTTAGGAAAACTGCTTGAAATAGTATTTGCGAAACAATATAAAATAAAATGACTGCAATAATATATAAAAAAGTGGGATACCTAGGAAATTAAAATAAATTCATGCTTTAATAATATATATATATTTTTTTAATTTCACACGAGATATAAACATTGACTGGTAGAAGGATCTCCATTAATTATAGTCAATTGTAATAAATTGTGTATAGGCACATTTCAATGGTGTTGTTGATGAATGCATAAATTACGTTTTCTTAGATTTTAGACAACGATTTTCTACAATGATTTTCTTAAAGGGTAAAATATATTTGAGCTCTATTTATATGTGGTTTAATTAAAGTATCGCTTATAACTGGGATACATGAGGTTAGTTAATAAACTACGATAATTTACAAACGAAAATATTAATAGTAGATTTTTCTTTCTCATGTTATAGATGTGTCCTATATCAGGTATTATTTATACAGAATCTGTCCAAAAAGTAATGAGACGGAATTGTTCGCGCCAAGCAGAAGGTCAGAGGGGCGGAGTTTACGGGCAGTACGTGTGGTGGGGCTCTCAGCTACAGAGTCTGGCAGAAGTCAGTTGATCTTGAGCCTTTGTAGGATGGGGATCGCTCGTGAAGCAGACACATGTTTGAAAGTGGTGTTACGTTATCAAAATGCAGCCAAGTGTCGAGCAGCGATATCGCATAAAGTTTTTTGTATAACTAAAGTGCACTCTCGATTATCCGGGTTAATCACCGGGAGAGGTCGCACGGACAATCGAAAAACACGGATAATCCGAAAATTCCTTTTTATTAAAGAAAAAATCAACATCAGTAAAAACATATAAAATTAAATACATTTGCATGCTTTATAACATGAAACTAGGAATTTTTCTTTTAATATTTACTGCTTAAAAAAATCTTTAATGCATCTTTGCTTCTGCTGTTTGTTCATCTCTTGTCTTATATCGACGCATACTTTACGAACCGCAGTAATGTCAATTGTATTCAAATTCTCTAATCAAATTATCTTTCTTCCGTATAGTCTAACAAAGTTTCTACAGATTGTAGTGCAGTAGAATGAGAAATTGTATTTCCCTCATTTAGTACATCTTCTGCACCTGTACTATCATCACTATTAGATTTAAAAAACAGTTAGAAACGATATCTTCATCTGTCAAA
This sequence comes from Maratus speciosus, assembly GCA_963932465.1. Lineage (NCBI taxonomy): Eukaryota > Metazoa > Arthropoda > Arachnida > Araneae > Salticidae > Maratus > Maratus speciosus. Next base: position 280,088,389 of record OZ010799.1, on the reverse strand, counting down.
TACTGAAAGCCAGGCCTACATGCCCTCACATCCCCTTTAATCCTGCCCGTCAAATGTGTTCCAGAGCATTCGATTTTACCTCTACGTCCTTCAGAATACTACCAGCTAAACCGGAAAAGATTCTAATTCACATCAACATCGATTTTACATGCATGATAAGCGTGAAAATGTTTCTTTAATTTTTTTTGTCCGGATTGAGTCCGGATTGAGCATGGATAATCCGCGAACCGGATAATCGAGAGTACACTGTATATAAATCGGCTACAGAGACGCTTGCCATGTTACAAGAAGCCTACGGGAAGGATTCTTTTCCCAAGTGTTTAGGTTGCAGAAATACTTCAAAGACGGAAGAGAAGACTTTGATGAAAACAACGCACTAAGCAACCATCAAGTTCTCAAACTTCCAACGATGCAGCTAAAAATAAACCTCTTTTGGACACTGGTTGTCTGAAAAGTGTCCGAATGATTGCGGAGACGTTGGGACTTACAAAATCGATTGTGAATCACGGATAAAATTCAAATACGGAAAATTTGTACCAAACTGGTTCCAACACATCCTTCAAAGTGACTCAGTTCCTGGAAAAACGCAGCATCGCAAAGCTGCTTCAACCTCTGTACAGCTCCAATTTGTCACCGCGGGACTTTTTTTAATGCCACGGTTAAAATCCAGCTTAAAAGGTAATCGTTCAGACAATCTGGAGAGTCTTCCGGAAAACATAACGCGAGTTCTGAACAGCTTTCCAGGTGACGACATACAGATGGGCATAAATGGGTGGAAGAGTCGTTGGTAACGGCGTATTAATGCGAGAGGCAGTTATTTTGAAGAATATTAAGTGTCTGTAAAATTATCTTCAAATAATCAAATTATATGGAATCTGTCTCATTATTTTCTGGACAGAACATGTATATTATATCCGTATATATATTGGAAATAGTGGTAGCCAGAAAAGCTTCCGCATCGACGCGAGTTACTAATGACGGGCATAATAAATGATTTTTTTATTGGAATGAATCATTCGGGGATGCGCAAAAGCATAGTTGCCAGCCTTGGCTCTTAAATCACGAGATTTCATTTTTGGCCATTTTACAAGACTTCCAAGAAGGGTTATGTGTTTGACGATTATCTGAGTATGTGGATTGCTTTATACCCTCGAAACATCCCAACGGCTGGATGGATTTTAATGAATGAGGTCTCTATCGTATTGTCTTAACTGTCCGATAATTATAGGCTAAGTTTTGGTTTCATAAATTCAAAATGGCGGCCGTAAAATACAAAATGTCGGAAGAGACGAAAAAAAAAAATTACGCATCATACTGAGTGGCATATCATTGGATAGGTCTTTTAAAATGATGATTATGTTTCCCATACTATTTTACAGTCAGAAGCTCCGTTTAAATATTACACAACCTGAAAGTTGTGTAGGTAGGATCTCTATCTTAACTGTAACTCTAACCTTCATGGACATCTATACGTCTCATTAAAACTGTATTTATAGATAGTAACTAAGCAATTAAACACAACTTTAAAGTTATCAATACAAGTAAATAAAAAATACGTCAGTAATAGTAATATAAAAACTAGTTTCACATTGATGATAAAGAATTAATTAGTTCGTTTTTTATGCAGTAGAGTTTTTTGATTTTTTTAATTTAATTTTTATTTGTTCAAATTCTGAAATTCCGAATTTTTACTGGAAAATAAAAAATAATTTTGTGCTATATTTTAAAGCAGAACTTTTGTAATTTCATTAAGTAGATAATTTTCTTTCCTAATTTCCTCTGCGAATTCGGATTTACAGAATTTATGAAAAGGCCAAATGCATAGTACTGTGAAATCCATTTTTATTAAAATTAAAACTTTTTTTTAACAAAATTTTTGATAGCAATTTATTAACGGAAATATGAAGGTTTAGCAGCTATGTTTTTGCGCATCTCCAGTTGATTGATTCGAATATCGAAAACATTTATTCTATTCATGACTACGTATTTAGTTTATTATGTATATATCCTATACCCCAGAATATATTCCCACGATATGTTCAGATATGTTCGTTATGTCCACCACTCAATTTTTCAAAATCAATTATTTACACCAGCGTACCTTTGGCCGTTTTAAATAGTTAACTCGCCAATGTCTCAGAAGACTTTTTTTTAGTTAGTGAAGATCTTTTTTTCCAGAAACCGATCAAGGCGCGAGAAAAAGTAATACTGGGTAAGAGAGAAAAGTCTTGTCAAGTAATCCGAGCTAAGTTGAGTTTCGTATTCCAGTTTGTTCAATATCTTTGGAGTTATTTGTGAATAGTGTTGCCAGGTGTCCCGCGAAAATCGAGACTCCAAATGCTCTGAACACCACTAATTTCTTACAGTTTATTTAGCCACCTTTAATCGCAGGCAATTCTGCTATTAACCCTTTCCGGCGCAGTGTTACCACGTCGGGACCACCTAATTTTAGCCCCTTAATCGTCGCGCCTGATAAGTGTCGAATACTTTTTTAAAATTCAGATTGTTTGATTGCCACCACTTTTCTCAAGTTCAAATATTCTCTTCATTTAATGGCCGATAAAATGTCGAGAGAATAAATCCAATTGCTTTATTTAAAAAACTGGTGGAAATAAAACAATCTGAATAAAAGAAAAGAAGCCTACACCGCCCGTGACAGTCACGGGCGCGACGATTAAGGGGTTAATTCCAAATTTACAAAAGGCACCAAGAATATTTAAATAAAATTCTGTTTTTTCAATGAAAGTTTAAGGATTATAAGACAATCATCCTTAGAATGGACGTACAGTTGCTGACAACGCGGAAGCCCCTCAAAGTGCAAACACTGTTAAGGCATTGTTAACGAGTTTTTAATTTCTAAAAAAGTCGTTAGTAAATTCCGGTGCCTGTGAATCATTTCATGATTTTACGAACAGAATTGTTCTGTGACAGAAAATGCTAAATGAGTCAATGAAAATAACTTTAAAATACCGCTGTCCAGAACATTTAAAGCCTCGCTTTACTTGGGACATCTGGCATCACTATTTGTGAATCACGCATTCTTATATTGTCCTAGAGACAAGTTGCTCTTTTCGACTGATCTATGTTAGACATAAATATTTCCGATTTTGGTGAATTTTGTCAATATTGTTAGAATAATTTCCTAATTCGTAGAATTTGGCAAGTAATTGTCGTAGTTGTCTAAAGAAATTGTATTACCTGCTGACCAGAAAATTAACAATAACTTGATCTTCGTGCGGTTTCGATTTGTGGACGTGTTTTTGTGCTTCATGTATGCTCAGAAGTGCCAAGTTCTCACTAAACTTCTGTATAATATGGATTAATTTAACCTAGTTTGACTACGTTTCGAAACAGACAGTTTTTTTAACCCCTTCGCTCCCGTCAATATCACGGGATGAGGCGATGCTAACGAAAAAGACAGGTTACTGCGGTGCATCCCGCGTGTCCTTTTTTACAGACCGCTCGAGTAACGTGATGATCTTTTCGCACACCTTCATTGGTGCATTCGAGCATAACGTGACTACAGCGGTCTGTAGAAAAATATACGTGTAATTCACCGCGGTAGCCTGTCTTCCTCGTTAGCCTCCCACTGAGGGGTCGTTCGTTATTTCTCGTGCGCGTCATATTTCCGGGCTGGTGATTTAATTGCTGGAAAATCTTCTGAAACCAGAAAAATTTAACTGGTATTTCCGTCTGAAGTCTTTGAATATTATTGTTCGGCAAAGCGATATAACTGAGCGTGCAAACTTTATGCTGCAATCGGACGTAAATAACACAGTTGCGCCATCTTGTGGACGGAGTGATAATTCACATACGCAGGCTTTTAGTGTGGCGCGTATTTTCTAAATCTTCAGTCACTCATGGAAATGAGCTTTGTTCGCCACATTTATTGCAAAATAATGGCGTAGCGAAAGGGGCAGCCAGATGCACTTGACACCACGAAGTTTACTTAGCATGTTCAGGGACACATCAGTTATTAATCAAGGTGAAAAAAACTCACACCACATCCGCTCCATCCGCTACGTGGCGCATGACCTTTATTGATGTGACCTCGCTTTTAATCTTGCGGTTACATCTCCCATTTAAGATAGGACGCTTACTTATATCGCTTTGACCGTTTGGGTTTGATTTTTGGCGCTGATTGTAATGTTGGACTTGGTATTGCATGTTTCGAAATATATCACACTCTCAAAAATTATTAATAATAATAATTTAATGTATATATATTATTTCAAGTATTATTTGTATAATATTGTGTGAGGATGATAAATAAAGATGTAAGATGTGAAAAAGAAAGGATTTATTAGCATTAACCCTCTCGCGTGATTGTTTTATCAAAATAGCTTCAAAAATTGTGTATTTAAGAATTTTTATTCTTTTGTCACCGGTTTTTCAAAACAAACATTTTTGTCTAATTTAATCGGGAAAATGCTCCGATTAAATGAGGAAAAATTTACAATAAAAAATGACTGGTGGGAATAATCAAGGAGGGCTAATTAGACGGAAAAATGCATCCCCAGGAAATCTCGAGTTCCGCAGTGAGAGGGTTAATTTGTATAGCGTAAAACAAACATTAAGACACAGAATACTCGCATGATGGCTGTTCTACAAATGTGAATTTGTTCTATAATATCTGTTTGTTTTTTTTGTTTTTTTTTTGTCTTAAAAAAAAAATTAATTGCATATTTTATTTAGGAACCTTATAATTATTTAATTTCTGTAATAAAAAATAGGTACGTTTTTGATGTTTTTTACCAAATATTAAGCGATTCTTAAGGGGTTAATGTAGCTTTATTTATCCAATTTCGGAGCTGAACAGTGCTAAACAGATGAACAGCTGAACAGTAGGGAATTTATTTAAATTCATTTCTTTAAACAGTTACTAGTGGGAGATGTATTAAAGCTGGGTCAAATTAACCCACATATGGAAGATCAGTGTTGCTAGTCACCTCAGTTTAAGCTTCATCGTTAGATTTTCAAGAAAATTAAAAGCTCATGAATCTGAATGTCGGGTGTCCTAAAGTCGACTGACTATTTTTAAAATTCAATAACTTAAAAATTGTAGCAGCTATTAATCCATTAACCACCCAAATCTATAACATACGGATCTTCAACTTTTTTCGCAGAAAAACGTTTACCACCATAAATTTTGAAAGATAATCTTAGGTTTATATAACTAATTAAAGCCGGTTGGCTTGAAAACTGCCATGTACTGCGAACAAAACTTTTAAATTTGTATACCAGTATTTTAGTTTGGAAATTTTCAAATTATATAATCTCAGTTTTTAAGCGATTAAATAAATCAAACTTACAATGGGGAAAAAACCGGTGCCGAAGAATTAAAAGAAATGTAAAAGAGGGTCGGCCTTAATGGGTTAAGAATCAATGTTTCTGTTATGAAATAATATTTTTTTTTTCATTCTAATATAATGGTAGTCAGATTGTTAATTTAACTATAAGCATTCATTTTTAGTGGGTATTTTTAGTGGGTTTTACCAGTGGGTGATGAGTTAAAATAATTCTTCCATGGTGGTTACGTAAGAAGTCAGGAATGTTTCACAGCGATTCCCGGTTTTAGTTCATAATAGCAGCAATAGATGGCGTTGGATGCAATAGGTGTATCGACTACGAGATCACATGTAAAATGCAAACAATTTTTAAATAAAATGATCATATGGGAACTTGAATTAGTTTATCCTATTTCTTTTTTTTTATTTATAAAGCATCTCGTTCCAAATTCCAAATAACTGAAGTGAAACAGAATCATTGCGTTTATTCTCGCTTCGCATATAGATTTCGATTGATTCTCAGATAATGGATCGAAAATAAAACTTGAGGGATAAATTAATTTACAATTTTTAAAATAAATCTGTGAAACTATGTACTCTGGCTAAAGTTATAATTCTCTTCTTCTATTAATGATATCTGATGTATATATCTAATGCACTGTAAACATATGTCTATAACTACATTGGACTAAAAAGTTCAAAGACAGATCACTACTGAAAATTCCGCAAAACAGCTTTTTAGAAAAACGCATCTGATTAGTATGCTATCTCACTTTTATCTAGATTATATTATAGTTATTATTTCACAAGATTCATTCTTTAGTGCGCAGCTTTGCATATATGCGAACAAGAGCTTTCTAAATTTAATAGTTTTTTTTTTTTTTTTTTTTTTTTTTTTTTTTTTTTTTGTAATTTGTTTATATTTAATCCGCACCAGAAAATAAAAATAGCAAAATCTGCTTTAATTAATAACAGACATTCCGTATTTAAATTAAGCGAAATCAACCATTGAAACTTTTTGGTGTAAAGTGAGATTCTCTGAACTACGTAATTTCTAGAACGTATCCTATCATGGGAATTAAAGGGTTAAAGGTTAAGTTTCATAGAATAAATAATTATATAAAATAAGGTATTTGGAGACATACTTCTTAAAATATTTACTGATTTGCAATATTTTAGCATAAAACATCCACACGACAGTAGTTTTTACTTATATTACAGGTGTGCAACAGAAGAAAATTTTGACGTATTATATGAAAAATGTATCTCTGATTTTTTTTTTCATTATCTCTCCTGCATAATAAACATTTCACAGAATCATGTATATTTTTTTCGAAACAAAATAAAAAATCACGCATTTAAGGGTTAATGCTGCATATCACGCGCGTATCACATTCGAGTATGTTTTTTCAGAGACGCAGTTTTTTGTTTAAATATTGCACTTAATTTTACATAAGTATGAAAAAAAATCATATTATTCCCAAATTGGAAGTTTTAGTATCAATTTCAGAAGTCAGTCCTGTACTCAATTTTAAACACAATAACTTATCTTAGTTTATTGAATAAGTAAAAGGTATGTTATTTTGTGTTTTAAGGGGGCTGGTCACTGGACATCCGATTTCTCCTCACTAATGTAAACTCTATGGGCATTTGATGCATTCGTATATTTCAAATATCTCCTGGGGAAATTAGTATTTTTAACTTCTATTTTTTTGTGTACACTTCCTTAAAGATGTCTCTGTTTTCTTAGTTCTAAAAATATTTCTAAAGTATAGGCTTAATTTTTTAGGAAGTGTTAAGATCTTACTCACAGTTCGCCCGCTTTTAACACACAAAATATTAAATTCAGCACAGATTTTAGAAATATTTTGAAAACTAGAAAAAAAAGAGACACCTTTTAAGAAAAGTACACAGAAAAAATATGTTAAAATGTAAATTTCCCGAGGAGATATTTTAAATATTAGAATGCATGAAAAATCCATAGACTTAACATTACTGAGGAGAATTCCGAAGCTGAGTGACCAGCCCCCTTAAGACTTCAAACTGCACATGTTTTCTGATAGTTAACCCTTTAGTGCACAGCTTTGCATACAACACTGTTTTGAATTTAATAGATTTTGTTTTTCTTCGCGTATACCTAATTCCCACCAGAAAATTAAAATAACAATATTTGCTTTAATTAAGAAAGAGACATTCCGTATATAAATAAAGCCAAATTAATTATTGGAACTTTCTGGTATGAAGCCAGATTCTTTGAACTATGTAATTTCTAGAACGTATTCTATTATGGGAATTAAAGGGTTAAGATTTTCTGACTTATAAACACTTTGTAAATTCTTTGAATCACTGCTTTGCATATCTGCAACATACCCAAATATTCAATATTTCTCTTACTTCAATTTTAATGACGATGTTATTTATTGCTTCTATCTCCCAATCATGGAACTATTAATAAAAAGAAACTGACATGCCCTTAAAATAGTGAAGATTCAACTGTAACCGCCTTTGTAGGGTTTGATTACCTCCTGAAGAAACTTCCACCAGTAAATTTAAATAGAAAATTTCCCCTTATTTAAACGCCTTATTAATGCAAAAATTCAGTTATAAATAACGGCACAAACTGATGTTAATTTTTACTGGTAGAAAATTACGTTTCGGTTAGTCAAGCCCTGCGTCTCCGCCATATTGTGACAATCTAGACAACTTCCCGCCAGTGTCTGTGAAATAGATTACAATATCTGGGAAAAACTGACACCAGTAAAAACAAATAGAAATTTTTACAATATTTTTAAGACAATATTTCCATGAATAATAAGCTTAAATAAGACGAAATTTTCTATTAAAATTTTCTGGCGGTAAGTTTGCTCTGGTGATAATTAAAAATTGTTTATCCAATTTTAAAGAAAAAAAAAAAACAGCAGACATCTTGAGACAATCTCCTCTGTTACTTCACTCGCAACTGGTAGACAATACACCATATGTCTCCTCCTGTTTATTCATATCTCCATTCTCCCAACACAAGAGATAATAACAAATGTTCATAGAATTCTCCGCAAGTGGCGATACCAAGTTAATTGTTCATGACAAAATTTTATTTATCATTAGAGCTGTTTCGAATTTCTTATTCGTAAAATTATGTTCGAAAAATTTTGTAAAATTAGAAGGACTTCCAAATACAGATTTTTTTCAACGGTAAGTTCATATACTTTACAATTTTGTATTAGAAAAAAATGACAATATTTAGGAGAAGTATGCCATTTTCTGTTTATTTGCAGATATTTTCATTTTAGTCAATACATTGTTTGTTTGTTTTTTTTAGGTTTTAATTTTTTTTAATTATTTTCTGTATTCTTAACCCATTTTTGAGATGTTTCGAATTTTAATAATTTTTTTTTAAATTTTCTTCTTCTTTACAACATGAAAATTATATGAAGTAATCGTCTGTAAATGTCTTTATCTATTATCGTGAGATGACGGCATACGATTGATATTTATTTGCTTAAATGAAGGCCTTTTTTCGGCGTTTATAGATTTTTCATTTCTCAAGATAGCGAAATGTAAAAGTAAGTTTATTTGTATATTGTGTATCAAGTATCCAAATAAATAAGTCATAATCTTAGCTTTTAGACTTCTTTGAAATACGTATTTTCTTTTTTAATTGCGAAATTATATGTTCAAGCCTATTTTTTATGCATGTTTGTAACTTACTAAATATAGGGCGCAAAGTGTATATGGGTACATATTTCTATTAGACATTTAGGGGGCAGTTATTTCTGTAAAGTCCATTTTAAGATTATTTTGAAATAAATTGTTTTTTAGCCTCAAATACGTTTATTATAAATAATACTTGTAATGCTATTAGTCTCTGTAAAGAAATAAATATATTTTTTAATAGTTCATTAAAATACTAATTATTGTATATAATATACAATTTTAAAGCTTAATTTATATAAATATAGACAAAACATATTATGAATTTTTACACATATGGATATTCCCATACTTAGTTCGTTTACATTTTATCAAATAAATACAAAAATATTTTAGCGTAATTTTTTTTGTATTTTTCCAATTCATTTTGAAATATTTTAAAGTAATTTTATCAACAAATTTCTGAAAACAAAAATTCAGGCATGAATGGGTTTAAATGGTGTATTCTAACATATAGGTTAATATTTTTCAAATCTTTATTGTTGAATCACACAGTGTTAATTACAAAAGAATAACTTTTTAAGTTACATATTATTTAGCAAGATTGTTGCATTATCGTTTCTTATTTTTTCAACACTTTCCAACCTAGTTGAAAAGTGTTTATGAATTCGATATGTCTACATGTCTGTTTGTCTGCTAAATGTCCGTGCTTTTAGTTTCGTAAATATACTTGGTTTGACATTGAATTTTTGTATATTATTGAAGTTTATTGTTGAATGTTCTGTATTGAGAATGAAGAACGTAGCATGTACAGTTCGTTTATAGTTAAAAACAAACTATTTCTTTGTGACATATAGGAAAAAATCGCTTGCTGTGCTTTTCATTCATGTTATGATATTTCACAACATATTGGTATAATAATGTGCATTGCTGAGGTGAACTACAATATGCTTTCACCAAAGTATTGAATAAGCAGAATTTATACTTCAATTAAAGGAACACACAATATAATTCCGTCGCATTATGACCTATGAGAGAAATACCGATTTTGGTGCATTTTAATGATACTATAAACATAATGAAATTTAAAGGATGGCACTGTAATTTTCTTTTTTAGATTAGTGAGAACGTAGCGTTTATAGTTTATGTACAGAGACTCCCAAAAGAATTTGGATAAAGGACTGATTTTGACCGTAATATATGGAAGTACGTTTTTCGCTGGGGCATGCAATTTCATACTGTTGTGTAAAAATTCTATGTATCATATACAGGGCTGCACAAAAGAATTCGCAGACATTATCGGATATGGACAGCAATTGCTGAAAATGGATTTTTACTAGATTATGTCTTTTTTAAATTGCTTATTTATCTATCTCATTTTATTGTGTTTAAAAATTATATTTCCTTAGAGATGAAAAGTGTTTCTTAACCCTAGATGGTCGAAGTACTTCTCCCAGGCATGGGTATCTCTTACGCGAAATTATTCGGAAGACACCTTTTTTTTTTTTTCTTTTTAGAAAAACTTTTACTTGTGCTTATACAATATGCACAAGAAAAAATTATTAATTTTTAAAAATATATATATAGTTGTGCGAATAAAGTATAAAATAAAATCGTGTATATAAAGGTACCATCCGTTAAGGGTTAATTTATGTCGAAAGCATGATTTTTCTTTCTTGTTAATTTAACCCATTCACGGGCAAAATATTTCTATAATTAAAATATGGAAATGATAGACTGCCGCAAGAAATTCATAAAAAGTTTGATTTGAAAATGAAAAAATGTTTTTCTTTACATGCAGAATAAAAGCATTTTTCTTCTAAAGTACTGGTACATTTTTGTTTTCCGAGAATTAAAATTCAGTGGAGTGTATACTTCCAAGGGTCTTAGAAAGGGTTAAAGCAGTGTTAAACGGAAAGCATTTTAAATAACAATGACCTCATATTAGAAAAATAAACGAAAATTTCAGATGCTCAAAAGCAATTTTCGCCATTATTCTGAACGTAAATCTTTAGCTGTTCTTATTAAAGAGTAATATATAGAGAAGATAAATAATCCTACGCAAAAACTCAACATAAATCTCCGTTCTATTTTCAGCTACTTGATTTATACAACAATTTGTTTTTTTCTGTTTCTTCTACATTATCCTATAATTAGCAAAGCTGTTTTTCATCCTTGTCATTAAACAATGTAATATTTTTATTCTGTATTTTAGTACAAGGCCAGCGGACAAGTTAATGTCGTGATGACGAAGATGATTTTTCCAAACATAAAATTAAAAGGCTTTACTCATAAATTTATGTATATGCCACTGAAGTGAAAGTCAGCAGCAAATAATGCAGATATTGAACAGTGTAATAAATATATCTTGTTTAGTTTAAGCGACTGATAAAAATGGAAAATAAAATTAATAATATCTCAATTACATATCTATATTTTGTACATTTCTATATAGATTCTTTATTAATGTGTCTGAGAGAATAAGTTGTATCGGACTTATTTAAGATTATCTTTCATCTTTAAACAATTGAATTATTTTTATAATTTTGTTAATTATTATATACTATCAGTTATGCTATTAAAATTACTATAAGTTGCATGGAAAATGATTTTTTCTTTTTAATTATTGATTACAGCAAAACGCTTTTTGAAAAATATTGTAAGGTATTAAATAAACACTATCAGAAATTAAATAGTAACAATTAAGATTATTTCTAATCACTTTTAATTAAAATCTCTTCAATAATCTATTCTAAAAAAGGGACATCTGTAAATATGTATTTTAAAACCACCATTTTTTTTTTTTTTTACATTGTAAAAGGACTAACATATGCTGCAGTTGATGCTGCCATAATTAAATTTGTTGTCGGCTTTTCGCATTTTCGGCTTATGTTGCTAAAACATATCTCATATAAAAATATTAAAACATTTAGTTTTTTTATGGAGTTTTTTATTTGTTTGATACAAAATAGAAAGTCCTGCATTTAAGGGTTAAAAAACAACGATATCACAATAGGAATATAAAAGAAAATTTTAGATGCTCAAAAAAAGTTTTTCACCACTATTCAGAACGTAAATCTTTAGCTTTTCTTAATAACGCGTAATATATCATTGCGAAAGGTAGAGAGAATGTAAAACGAGGTTTATTCTTTTACAATGAAAAATTCCGACGCAAAAACTCAATGTAAGTCGTCCTTCTATTTTGAGCAACTTGATTTATACAACCATTTGTTTTTTCGTTTCGCTCTAATTTGTCCTATAATTAAAACAGCTCTTTTTCACCGTTGCCATTAAACACTGTAATATATTTATTCAGTATTTTAGTACAAGGCGAGTTGACAAGCTAATGGCGTGATGACGAAGCGTAATTTTCCTAACATAAAATGAAAAGGCTTTACTCATAAATATAAATATGTGCCATTGAAGTGGAAGTCAGCTAAAAATAATGCATACGATGCACAATGCAAGAAATATATATTATTTAGTTTAATGAATTGATGTAAATAGAAAATAAAATTAATAATATCTCATTTTTTATTTCTATATTTTGTATATTTTTAAATATTATTTATTAACACCTTAACTCTCGCTCCCGTGATATTCACGGGTTGTGCCTTTTATTCGGATTGTTTGATTACCACCAGTTTTATAAAATAGTGTAATTGGCTTTGTTATGGTATCATTTTACCTGTCATTAAATAAGGTGAACATTGCAAGAACATTACAAGAACAGTGGTAGCAATAAGCAATTTGAATTTTTAAACCGTAACTTAATGACACCGTTAAAAGGTTAATGTATTTGAGAGAATAAGCTGTATTGGGCTTATTTAAGATTATCTTTTATCTATAAACAACTGAATTATTTTTATAATAAAAAATATTATTACTATATACTATTAGTTATGCTATTAATATTACTATCAGTTGTCGGCAATTATTATATGCCAGTTGAGAAATCCGTATTGAAAATAGCATTTGCATGGCAATTTTTAATTATTGGTTTCAGTAGAACACTTTTTGAAAAATATTCTGCGGTATTAAATAAAAAGTATCAGAAATTAAATAGTAACATTTAAATTTATTTCAAATCATTTTTAATTAAAAACACTCCAGTAATCTATCTATTCTTAAAAAAGGGCATCTGATAATATGTATTTTAAAACCACTATTTTCTTTATTTTATAAAAGGAACAACTGCTGCTGCAGCTGCTTCTGCTGTAATTAAATTTGTTGTAACCTTTTCATTTTTTCGGCTTCTGGTGCTAAAACATATCGCATATAAAAAAATTAAATCATTTAGGTTTTCTATGACGTTTTTTTTTTTATTTTTTCGATACAAAGTAAAAAGTCATGCCTTTTAAGGGTTTAACAACAGTGATCTCATATTAGAAAAATAAAAGAAAATTTACGATGCTCAAAAACGTTTTCCGCCATTATTCTGAACGAAAAGATTTTGCTTTTCTTATTAACTCTATCGCTGCGCAGGTCGAACTATGCTCAGGCATGCATTTTCCCGTCAAATTAATACTGTTTGGTTGTTCCAAACAGATATTTTTTAGCGAAAACTTTGTCTGATTTAATCACGACCTTTTTCCCCGATTACAACAGTAAAAAATTTCTGCTTTAAAGAACCGGTGATAAACGAATAAAATTCTGTAAAAGACGCTCATCGCGAAGAATTACTTACGCAGCGAGAGGGTTAACGCGTAATATATCGTTTCTGATAGGTAGAGAGAAAATTAAACGTTTTATTTAGAGCTACCTGATTTATACAACCATTTGTTTCTTTCGTTTTCTTCTAATTTGTCCTACAATTAACGCAGCTCTTTTTCATCCTTGTCATTAAACAATGTAATATTTTTATTCTGTATTTTAGTACAAGGCGAGCTGACAAGTTAATAACGTGCTGACGAAGTTGGTTTTTCCTAAAATAAAATTAAAAGGCTTTACTCATAAATATAAATATATGCGATTGAAGTGGAAGTCAGCTGAAAATAATACAGACGATGCACAACGTAACAAATATATCTTTAGTTTAACAGACTAATATAAATGAAAAATAAAATTAATAGTATCTCAATTTAATATATATATTTCGTGTATGTCGACATAAATTTTTATTAATGTATTCGAGAGAATAAGTTTTATTGGGCTTATTTAAGATTATTTAAAATTCGCCTAATTTCATGACATATTAATTACGGCGAAAACAAGGGGAATTTTACCATTTCAGAAAAGTGGTGCCAATCAAGTAGTCTAAATTTTAAAAAAGTAGCCCACTGGCAACATTCCTTAAGTGAATGACTTTTTATTTTATCTCGAAAAAATAAAAAATCCATAAAAAATAAAACGTTTTAATTTTTTATATGCCATATGTCTTGCACGATAAACTGAACAAGTTGGAAATTGCTCGTCAAACGTGGCAAATGAGGTGCGTTCGTACTATAACTAGTTTTAAAATTATTTTTTGCACCCCATATTGTGCTGAATGTATAATTTTTTGCACTTCATAACGTGCATAGTCTGATACATCATTAAAATGCACTTCCAATAATTTTTTCGGAACACTTTTGACTGTCCCTGTAATTAAACTATACATCCGATTTTCCTAAAATTTGAAATAGCTCAACAAAATTTTGCAACAATTATATCTTTAAAATTTCAGACCATTCGGAAGGCTGTAATATCATTAAAATGCACTTGCAATAATTTTTCCCATTGGCCGTAATATAAAGAAAAACTTTTGACTGTCCCTGTAATTAAACTATACATCCGATTTTCCTAAAATTTGAAATGGCTCGACAAAATTTTGCAACAATTATATCTTTAAAATTTCAGATCATTCCGAAGGCTCTAATGCCATTAAAATCCACTTGCAATAATTTTTCCCATTGGCCGTAATGTAAAGAAAAACTTTTGGCTGTCCCTGTAATTAAACTATACGTCCGATTTTCCTAAAATTTGAAATGGCTCGACAAAATTTTGCAACAATTATTTCTTTAAAATTTCAGATCATTCGGAATACTCTAATATCATTAAAATCCACTTGCAATAATTTTTCCCATTGGCCGTAATGTAAAGAAAAACTTTTGACTGTCCCTGTAATTAAACTATACATCCGATTTTCATAAAATTTGAAATGGCTCGACAAAATTTTGCAACAATCATATATTTGAAATTTCAGACTATTCGGTTGGGTAGTTTTTGCTCTGTTACATGCGGACAGACGGACGGACGGACAGACGGACGGACGGACAGACGGACGGACGGACGGACTGAACGACGACTATAGGTGCTACGTATTTATATAATTACGAACGCACCTAAAAAGTGAAAATTCGACAAGAAATTTAATTATGGCAGACTCCTTTTACAATAGTGTGAAAATAGTGGTTTTAAAATTCATGTTGTCAGACGCACTTTTTTAGAATAGGTAATTTATTAGAGTGATTTTAATTACAAATGATTTAAAATAAAGTTAACTGTTACTATTTAATTTCTGATAGCTTTTATTTAATAACTTTGTTTTTATTTAATAATTATATTTAATTTTATATAGTTTTAATTTAGACTTTTTTTCAGAAAGCATATGCTGTAAGTAATCATTAAAAAGGAAAATAATTTTCCATGCATATGTTATTTTTAAAACTGATTTATCAGCTTGTATGTGATCATTGCAGACAACTAATATTAATGTTAATAACAGAACTAATAGTATAAAATAATTAAAAAAATTATAAAAATAATTCAGGTGTTTAAAGGTAAAAGATAATATTAAATAATTAAAAGATAATATTAAATAAGATAATGTATTACCTGTCACTGATCATTTTGCACGACCCGTAGAACTTTATCCACTTAACGATACTTCTGCTACTAAAATAGTTAAATGTCTTTTGAGTTAGATGACTATTTTCGGTAGACCAGCTGTGGTTCTGTCTGACTTAGGACCCCAGTATATTGCCCATGTATATAATATTTTTTACGATACTCTTGTTATAAAGTTTCTTCACAGCTCTGTTTCACACCCCAATCGAACAGTCTTTCAGAGCGTATAAACACCTCAATTAAATACTCTGTTACTACTCTGTTACAAGAAGGTCACTCATTTGAAAACGCAATTTTTATATATAAATCTCTTTACAATGGTTCAAGACATTCTACTTTATTATTTTCCCCTAGTTTGCTCCATTTTGGTCGTGAACTTTCATTAATGTTTCATACTTTTGATCATTCATGTAAGCAACCTTTTCTAGATAAACATATTCAAATTTATAAATTACTAGAGGACTTGCACAAAATTTATGAAAAAGACTATTCTAACATCAAAACTGCTCAAGATAAAAGATATAAAATGTACAGTCGAAAAGCTAAATTAAGAAACATCTGTTTGAAACACACTGTATACTTAAAAACAATTGACAAAGTTAAACCCAGATATACAGGACCGTACATAGTTACATATAAACATTCACCTATTTGCTTCTCGATAAAAAGGTTACATGTTGCTGATGATACAGCATTTCGTGTGCATATAGATAGACTACTCCTTGCACCACCTCGTTATGGACATTTGTTTGATGCTTCAAGTCATGTTAATAACAGTAATTTCACTAGTCACTTTCAACTGCATACTTATAATTTAAGACAAAGATAATCTTTATATCATTTACATCACTTATTTTGAATTTGTGTATTGTGACACTATTTTGTCAATCTCTGGCCAAGATTATACATGTGTTGTTTATATGTGATCTTTGAGAATGTTGTGGCTGGTCCATGAATGTGTTGCTTCGAAGATCATGTGTGAACAATATTCTGTGTCACTCTGCATTTTTTCTCTTTTTTTACACACTTAAGCTAATAAAAATAAGCTAACTTTAAACGCTTTCACTTTCAATTACAACGTAACAGTAACAAGTCTAGCTAGATATTCTTTTATCATTCATAAAAAAAGGTTATAATTTTACATGTCACTTATGTCTAAAAAAAAAAAAAAAAAAAAACCTTGAGTTCAATTAAATTCTATACCTTCTTATATGACTTGAACATAATTTTACCGGATTATGACACTTCGTCTCTCAGCACTTTAGAATTGTCCTTTTTGGGAAGTCTGATATCTACAACATGGTTTTTTCCCCATTTTTCTAATTATTGCCCCCAAGAAGTCGTGAACCGTTCAAAATTGTGCCCTGTAGGTTCACGCGGCACTGTGATGAGAAAAACGTTTCACGTAAATTGGTTTTCCGATTCAAGTTACTTAGAAATAATTTTTATGAGATACTGAAACGCGCTCCTTTCGCAGATCGATGTGATGTACTGGGGAGCGAGGAGGCTCATGTTGTGCGCAATGTGAGTCTTCCTTTTTATTCCCTCTTCCTCTAGGGCTGAAGTTCTAAACCGAAACTATAATACTTGTAAACTTACAAGAAATAGGGCTACACCTTTTTATGGGCGTTCTTCAGGCACCTCTTTTTTGTAGGATTTTCAATTTTTCACATTCATCCTACTCAGGTTTACATTTAAGTTTTAATTTGCAAATGCTCATACTTGATATGTTTTTCATTTTCATTTTTAATGTACTTGAATTGTGTTTTTATTGTTTCTTTTAAATGCTTGCAAATGTGTATTACATGACTGATCCCATATAGGATCAAAGTAAAAAGTGAGTCTTGGTACCAAAGACAGAAAAATGTTTGCTCACTGACTTTAAATTTGCACTGGATCCAGAGACTTAAGCAAGTTATTTGAATTTATGCTTTAAATGCATATAACTTTTAAACATTTATTTTTTTTCTTTTCAAATTGCAAGCTTATGCATAATTATTTATCTGATGCGTTTATTTTGTATATTTGTGTTTGAATATTTAAAGTTTGAGGAAGACAAATTATTTGGTTATCTATAAAGCTGCAACGTAACGTCACAGCTTTTTCTCGGTTGCCCTAGTGAAATATGTGGCAGCTTTCTCTGCAACATATCGGTTTCAGCCCCCCCCCCCCCCCCCACCGTTACTCAAAATCTAATTTTAACAAGTAAAATCATTAAATTAATTATTTTTCTTAAAACGATACGTAGTTCTACCTTCATATATATATATATTTTCTTTCTCTCTCCTTTTCACAGCGAGCTTAACTCAACGCGTACAAAGATTTATGATTTCATTTTTGCCACTTATTAAAAATTCCAATTCTCTCATATTTATTTTAACGGTCTGTAATTAAAAGTAATCAAGGACACATAAACCTAAGTGCATCTGCACTTTTTAACGTTTCATTTTCTTTTATCGTATTTTATCTGCGCTATAAATAAGTCACTTTTAATTGCTATTAGAATTTGACGGGTAAAAAGAAATAAATAAAAAAAAATATAAAAGTATTTTATGGGAGTTGTGGTTTCAAATTATGTTTCATTTATCTTAGCACATATGTCTTCTGCATTTTACATACATTCGTTAATGATTTCCCAATCATATTTAAGCACAATCTGTTGTTAAACTAAAAAAACCAGACTTCATGTCGCTCTTACTCATGATATATGTAGGGTTGTTTTACATCCAGTGAGTGTGTGCTGAAAGGGAGGCTGCCACATTATATTCTGCTAAACCTGCCGCCAATGCTTTATATCTGTTATTCCGGCGTCAAAAAACTTTGTAAATTGGCGATAATGTAATACGCCAAGTAATGTGATTCAGTATGCAAAAAGTTCAGTTGGCTCTCTACCCCTGTGCTGTAAGGTTCGATAAAGGGCCGCTGTTATCTTCTTTTTTTGACGTTACGGAGCACTTTACCATGGATAACTATATATCTACATTTCTCCATATTTGAAGTTTTTTACGAATTATCTGTTTTCGTTTGAAAATGAATAAACATTGACTGCATTTTCTTTCACCTATAATGTTGGAGGTTTTTTTTTTATCTTACAATACCATCGAACCCCTGAACCATCTTTTCATGGAGAATCAAACGACTCCATACATGGGGTGGAACTTCGCGCCACGTCCTAATTTTTAATATGTTTGACTTCAAAAGACTGAAAAAACTCCCGTGCTACACTCTGTTGGCAAGGTTACAAACTGGGATTTCTACTCTTTATTTTAGAACATAAATTGGCAACGTTATACACAATTAATTGCATCATCCAACTATTATTGAGAAGTACTGTTTTCAAGTTAATTTTGCATGCTGTTTTGAAATTGTTGCAATCCAATTATATTTTTATAGCAAGCAACAATTTATCAGACATATATTTATCTAAATAAGCCCAGTAGCGTAGTGGTCAGTACGCCTGTCTGCCACGCTACAGGTCGTGAGTTCTGTTGCCGGCTGGGCTCAACCTCTCATCCCTTCGGGGTCATTAAATTGAGTACCAATCTTGCTTGGGAACTAAACAACGAGGGTCTCGCGTTGGGTTGACCACCTGGCCGGTGCACATGCTGCATAGTACCCCGGGGCCCAGGGTCAAGTAAACAGAGTTAGGCACTGTAGGCCCTGATCCTTCATGGATCGTCAGCCACAGACTTGGTTTTTTTTATTATTATCTAAATGTTATAAATGTGTTATTATTTTGCGATTATGTATTTTCTAATAGTCAGTAAAATGTAAAATTAGAAGGCACTACCATTTTACCTTATTTGCAGTATAACTTTGAGCCGGCTCAATGTTAAGCATAGGTTTATTGTTTACTGATAAATAGTATATAATTTTCTGTTCATGAAAACTATGTGAAATAATGATAAAAAAAAATTACAAAAATAAATTCATATCTGATGGTTATACGAAAATACCAGTTTCTTGTCAAAAAATCACCATATGTGCACGAATATTATACATGAAGGCCGAAAGTGTGCGTTTAATATAACATGTAAATACTTTCAAAAATATATGTAAAATACATAAAATTCATTTAAAGACGTTATTTTGGTGATGAGCTACTGAAATTTGACATCCCATATATTCGACTAGGGATGACAGTTTGGTGTCAAATTTTAATCGGACATTTTAAATTCATACCGGAAATTTTCAAAGATGAATTTTTACTTCCTGTGATCGTTAAATCTTTCTTACTAAATAAAGCATAAAATACTATTCCTTATTTCTGGTATGGACACAAAATTTCTGAATGTGAATGGAGGTCAAAGTGGCACCTCTGCATTCTACATTTTTTATTCTTGTTTGATTAATGCTAGTACTAGTATGTACTACTGTAACTATGACTATATTATTGAGTTAAAACATTGAAAATTGTTTTTCACTGCATTTTTATATTTTATCTAAACAATAAACAGTTCTTTTTTTGCTAACTATTCATGGTTGTGTTCTTCCTCTCTTGTTATGCATAATATTCATTGTAATATCATAAATTACACAAATATTGTTATGTTGAGAAATGTAAACTAGAAGTAATTAAATATATGAAAAAAACTTATTTTTTGTTCAAAGTTGTCTTAACTATAATACTCTTTTTAATTTCATATTTTATATGATATTTACAAGATGGTGCAAAGTTACCCTGCATGGCTGAATAACTTTGAACCAGGATAAAAATACATTTTTTTATTGTTTATATTATTATTATTCATTAATTTCTGATAGTCATACAATAATTTAGTGTCTATATTTTCTTTTATGCCACTAGTTGCAACAATATTCTTAAAATAAGAGTGGGGCATGTGTTAGTTTAACCGACTGATATAAATGGAATATAAAATTAATAATATCTGAGTTTTATTTCTATAATTTGTATAATTTTATATAGTCTTTATTAACCGCTTAATTCCCGCTCCCATGATATTCACGGACTGTGTCTTTTATTCGGATTGTTTGATTCCCACCAGTTTTATAGAATAGTGTAATTGTCTATATTATCGTATTCATTCACTTGTCATATAAATTGGTGGTGTAAATAGTTTGGTGTCAAATTTTAATCGGATATTTTAAATTCATACCGGAAATTTTCAAAGAAGAATTTTTAGTATGTGTGATCGATAAATCTGTTTTATTAAATAAAGCATAAAATACTATTCTTTGTTTCTGGTATGGACACAAAATTTCTGAATGTGAAAGGAGGTTAAAGTGGCATCTCTGCATTTGACATTTTTTATACTTGTTTGATTAATACTAGTACTAGTATGTACTACTATAACTATGGCTATATTATTGAGTTAAAACATTGAAAATTGTTTTTCAGTGCAATATTTATTTTTTATGTGAACGATAAACAGTCCTTTTTTCACTAACTATTCATCGTTGTGTTCTTCCACAACCTATGCATAATATTCATTGTAATATCATAAATTATACAAATCTTTTGACGTTCAGAAATGTAAACTAGAAGTCTTTAAATATATGAACAAAACTTTTTTTTTTGTTCAAAGTTGTCCTAACTATAATACTTTTTCTCATAATGTCTTATTTCATATGATATTTATATGATGGTGCAAAGTTACCCTACATGGCTGGATAACTTTGAACCTGGATAAAAATACATTTTTTATTGTTTATATCATTATTATTCCTTAATTTCTGATAGTCATACAATAATTTAGAGTCATTTATTTTCTTTTATGCCATTAGTTGCAACAATATTCTTAAAATAAGAGTGGGGAATCTGAAAATAGAGAAAATGCGGATCAAATTTAACTTGAATGACTGTTGATTTATACAACCTGTTGTTTCTTTCGGTTTCTTCTAATTTGTCCTGTAATTAATGCAGATCTTTTTCATCTTTGTTATTATACAATATAAAATATTTATTCTGTATTTTAGTACAAGGCGAGCTGACAAGTTAAAGGCGTGATGACGAGGCAGATTTTGTCTAACATAAAATTAAAAGGCTTTACTCAAAAATATAAATATATGCCATTGAAGTGGGAGTCAGCTTAAAATAATGCAGGCGATGCAAAATGTAAGAAATATGTCTTGTTTAGTTTAACCGACTGATATAAATGGAATATAAAATTAATAATATCACAGTTTTATTTCTATATTTTGTATATTTTTACATAGTCTTTATTAACCCTCAATTATCTCTCCCATTATATTTACGGGCTATGTCTTTTAGTCAGATTGTTTGATTCCCACCAGTTTTATAGAATAGTGCAATTGGCTTTATTATGGTGACCTTGCACTTGGCATTAAATAAAGTAAACATTTCTTTTACAAAAAGGTGGTGCAACGAAGATGAATTTTTAAACCGTAATTTAACGCGACCTTTAAGGAAGTAATGTATTTGAGAGAATATTGTATTGGGCTTATTTAAGATTATCTTTTATCTTTAAACATCTGAATTATTTTTATAATAAAAAATATTATTATATACTATTACTTATGCTATGCACATTACTATTAGTTGTCGGCAATTATTACATAAAAGTTGAGAAATCCGTTTTAAATATAGTATATTTTTAACAATTGATTACAGCAAAATACTTTTTGACAAATATTTCAAGATATTAAAAAAAAAACTATCAGAAATTAAATAGTACCATTTAAGCTTATTTGAAATCATTTCAATTAAAATCACTGTAATAATCAATCTATTTTAAAAAATGGGCATCTGATAACATTATTTTAAAACTATTTTTATTGTAAAAGGAGAAACTGATGTTGCAAATGCTGCTACGATAATTAAATTTGTTGTCGCCTTTTCCCTTTTTCGACTTATGATGATAAAACATATCGCATATAAGTAAATTAAAACATATAGGTTTTTTATGGATTTTTATTTTTTCGATATAAAATGAAATGAGATGCATTTAAGTGTTAAATAACAGTGATCTCACAATAGGAAAATAAAAGAAAATTTACGATGCTCAAAAATGTTTTTCGCCATGATTGAACGTAAATCTTTAGCTTTTCTTATTAACGCGTAATATATAATCTCAGAAAGGTAGAGAGAAGATTAAACGGTATTTATTCTTTTATAAGAAAAAATTCCTACGCAGAAACTCAACGTAAATCTTCGTTTTATTTAGAACTACTTGATTTATACAACCATTTGTTTCTTTCGTTTTCTTCTAATTTGTCCTGTAATTAACGCAGCTCATTTTCATCCTTGTCATTAACCCTAGAACTACCGAAAATTTTACTCAAGTTTTATAAAAACATTCTACACCAGAATTTTTACTTAAAACTATTTAATTTGTTTATTTAACTTATTATTGTCTGATTTATAAATTTAGTTTGTTTTGAAGAAATTTCTGGTTTGAATAAATATTTTGAATGTACATGTCGGGTCCATTGGACCCTTCTGGTAGACAGAGGGTTAAACAATGCAATATTTTTATTTTGTATTTTAGTAGAAGGCGATCTGACAAGTTAATGGCGAAATGACGAAGCTGATTTCGCCTAACATAAATTTAAATGGCTTTACTCATAAATTTATATAAATTGCCACTGAAGTGAAAGTCAGCTGCAAAATAATGGAGACAAAGCAAAATGTAACATATATAGTTTAGTTTAACAGACTGATATAAATGACAAATAAAATTAATAATATATCAATTGGATTTCCATATTTTGCATATTTCTATATAGATTCTTTTTTAATGCATTTGCGAGAATAAGCTGTATTGGAATTATATAAGATTATCTTTTATATTTAAACAACTTAATTATTTTATATATTTTTAATTATTATAAAATATCATTTATGCTATTAACATTACTATGGTTGTCTGCAATTATTACATGCAAGTTGAAAAATTAGTTTAAAAATAGCATATGCATGGAAAGGGATTTTTATTTTTAATTATTGGTTAGAGCAAAATTCTTTTTGAAAATTCTTTTAAGGTGTTAAATAAAAACTATCAAAAATTAAATAGTGCCATTTAAGCTTATTTTAATTAATTGTTAATTAAAATCACTCCCATAATCTATCTATTCTAAAAAAGGGCATGTAATAGTATATATTTTAAAACTACCATTTTCTCACTATTGTAAATCAAGAAACTGATGCTGCAGTTGCTGCTGCCATAATTAAACTTGTTGTCGTCTTTTCCCTTTTCCGGCTTATAGTGCAAAACATATCGCATATAAAAAAATTTTGAGCATTTAGGTTTATTATGGATTTTTTATTTTTTCAATACAAAATAAAAAGTTATGCATTTAAGGGTTAAATAACAATGAACGTAAATCTTTAGCTTTTCTTATTAACGTAATATATCATTTCTGAAAGGTAGTGAGAAAATCAAACGGGGTTTATTCTTTACGAGGAAAACTTCCTACGCAAAAACTCATCATAAATCTTCCTTCTATTTGGAGCTATTGATTTATTCAGCCATTTGTTTCTTTCGTGTTCTTCTAATTTGTCCTATAATTAATGCAGCCCTTTTTCATTCTTGTCATTAAACAATGTAATATTTTTATTTTCTATTTAAGTACAATGCGATCTGACAAGTTAATGGCGTGCTGACGAAGCTGATTTTTCCTAACATAAATTTAAAAGGCTTTACTCATAAATATAAAATCTATGCCATTGAAGTGGAAATCAGCTGAAACTAATGCAGACGATATACCAAATATATCTTGTTCAGTTTAACCAATAGATATAAATGGAAAATAAAATTAATGATATGTCAGTTTGATTTCTACATTTTGTATATTTTTATATATTCTTTATTAACCCCTTAATTCTCGCTCCTGTGATATTCACGTGCTGTGTCTTTTGTTCAGATTGTTTGGTTCCCAGCAGTTTCATAAAATAGTGTAATTGGCTTTATTATGGTATCATTTTACCCGTCATTAAATAAAGCGAATATAACTTTTTCAAAAAAGCGGTGGCAATAAGAAATTTGAATTTTTAAACTGTAATTCTACGCGACCGTTAAAAGTTTAATGTATTTTAG
The DNA here is from genome assembly GCA_963932465.1 of Maratus speciosus. Lineage (NCBI taxonomy): Eukaryota > Metazoa > Arthropoda > Arachnida > Araneae > Salticidae > Maratus > Maratus speciosus. The sequence continues at coordinate 280,063,605 of OZ010799.1, read as the reverse complement.
AGAATAAGTTTTATTGAGCTTATATAAGATTTTCTTTTATCTTTAAACAACTGAATTATTTTTATAATTAAAAAATATTATTAATATTTACTACTATTTATGCTATTAACATTACTATTAGTTGTCGACAATTATTACATACAAGTTGCGAAATCCGTTTTCAAAATGGCATATGCATGGAAATTCTTAATTATTGGTTACAGCAAAATACGTTTTGAAAAATATTCTAAGGTATTAAATAAGAACTATCAGAAATTAAATATTACCATTTAAGTTTGTTTCAAATCTTTTTTAATTAAAATCACCCAATAATCTATTTATTCTAAAAAATGGTGTCTGATAATATGCATTTTAAAACTACTATTGTCTCACTATTGCAAAAGGAGTAACTTATGCTGCAAATGCTGCTGCCATAATTAAATTTGTTGTAGCCTTTTCACTTTTTCGGCTTATCTGTCAAAACATATCGCATATAAAAAAAAAAAAAAATTGAACATTTAGGTTTTTTATGGATTTTTTATTTTTTCAATACAAAATAAAAAGTCATGCATTTAACCCCTTGAATGACACCGGTATATTTTATATAAAGCCCTTAATTTTAATTCCCAAATTCCACATCGGCACCAGCATTTTAAAACTAAATTTTGTTTTATACGACATAGTAGAAGAAGCGCTTTTAGTTAGTTTCAGATAAATTTTCTTGTAAATTCTGGTGCAAATGATTCATTTTACCATTTTCATACTTGCCAACATTCAACTAAACTTCCGTAAAATGTGAATTAAATTGACCCAGGTTATTCGCGTTACTAACCATTAAATTTATTTGTTTTATCATTAAACATTTTAAATCCTCTTTCTCTATGAAATCTATTTGAATTGATTTCTTTAGTAAATTTCTGGTTCGAAACGTGTTTAACCTGGGTTAATTTAACTAACATTTTACGGAAGTTTAAGGGAAAGTTGGCAAGTATGCATTTTAGCAAATGAAGTACTTTGCCCCTCAAGGGGTTAAGTGTTAAAAAATAATGATCTCACAACAGGAAAATTTACGATGCTCAAAAACGTTTTTCGCCATTATTCTGAACGTAAATCTTTAGCATAGCTGCCAGCTTTTACGCTTTTCCGCAACCACTAAAATTTAACAGAGATTTTACACTTGTTTACACCAATACACCAATGCACTTTCTTCAGAGTTCCTACATATGTCGTCATGCTTATGTTTATCTCTTTCGAATTTGGTGGATCGAATAAGACAGAGTGCTTCGATGTTATGCAGAATGAATTCCTTACGAATTCTGGAGCATTGGGACAGTAGACGTAGCCAGGGATCGTGGGTAAACATGAGAAAAGGCCCCAGAGCCATACATTATATATACAGGGTGTTCCGTTAAAGGGGTCCAATATTAATAGGGGTAATAGAGGAGATCACACGGAGCATAAATCAGTATATAATGCCTGGCCGGATCTCAATAATTTTCAAGTTACAGCAAATAGAATGAAAAATCGGAAATTTGTAAAAAAACCCTCATTGCTAAACTATCGATAATGCTACATAAAAACGAAGCACATATTTAGAAAGAGCAGGAAAAATCCTACGAAATGACATAAGTTGTTTTAGAATATTGAGAATTAATGGCGAGTTACAAGCTCTGAAACAGTGAAAAAATACAAAATCAAATATTTAGCAAAATAGTTAATCGTTAATTCCAAAAATGCAACTCTACCTACATCAAGGAAATTGTTATAAAATTTGGTCCATTCCGAAAGCTTTCGAAGAAGCTGACAATAAACCATATCAGTTTAATTGTATGGGAGAAATCAAGCAGTTCCCTAGTTACAACTTTGTACTGTTGCACGCTCGGAAAGGGCGAAACTCCGCCCATGACGATTGTAAACACCCCGTTTTAATATCTTTCAATTATACATTTCTGATCAACCTCTATCAATACCCTTTCATTATTCAGTCTGGTCAAGTGAATGACATATTGTGCAGCTCTCGCCTTGTCTTAAAGAAAACTCCGTGACTGCTGCGTTTCCTCCATGAACTTTCAGGATGATGAAGAAGAAGTACTTTTTATGCAAATTTTCTATGTGTATAGGAAGAAAAGTGTAATAAAACAGCAGTCATCAGTGGGCGTTATGTTAAAGGGAGGCTGTTGTAAGTGGGATTGTAGTAAGTTGATGTATAATAATTATGCCGGAATACTCTAACGAAGAATATGCGGCATGCATCTGATGTACGGGCAAGCTCATGGAAATGCATGTCTAGCACAGCGCATGTACCGTGAGCAATTTCCAAGGGGACGTTGCCCAAGTTCGAAACTCTTCATAAAAATCGATAGACGATTACGGGAGACTGGATCGTTTAATACAGCAAGCATTGATGCAGGGAAACCTCGACATGTACGAACACCTGCAATGGAAGAAGATGTACTGAATATTTTTAAAGATAACCCCTCCACGAGTACACGAGCTGCTGCGTCTGAAGTCGGTGTTTCTCACCAAAGTGTGTGGCGTGTTCTGCGTGCAGAAAACATGCACCCCTTTCATGTGCAGCGGGTACAACTGTTATCAGTAACAGATTGTGCTCAGCGGACAGAATTCGTACGCTGGTTGCTTAATGTAACAGAAAATAATCCACAATTTCTGGAAAATATTTTATTTACTGATGAAGCAACATTTACGAGAGAGGGCGTGGTAAACACGCACAATATGCACACATGGTCATATACAAATCCGCACACTGTTTTCCCGTCGAACGCACAACAAAAGTTCAGTGTGAACATATGGGCAGGTGTCCTCGGCGATTATCTCATAGGACCGAATTTACTCCCAGATGTACTCAATGGCAGTACGTACTTGGTTTTCCTACGGGATATCTTACCGCAGTTACTGCAAAATGTGCCAGCAACATTGCGCCACAATATGTGGTTTATGCACGATGGCGCACCGGCACATTTTTTCATAGGTGTTCGCAATCACCTCAATTCAACATATCCTGGGAAATGGATTGGACGCAGTCGACCTGTTGCTTGGCCTGCACGCTCTCCAGACCTCAATCCGTTAGACTTTTTTGTTTGGGGACACCTTAAATCGCTGGTGTATGAAACGCCTGTGGATACACCGGAGGATTTACTAGCGCGAATCGTTGTCGCTGCAGGAGACATTCCCAACTCCGTCGGAGTTTTTCGGCGTGTTCGCCAATCTTTACGACGTCGCTGTCGGCTGTGCGATTCTGTTAATGGGCGCAACTTCGAACACCTACTATAATAATGTCCGTTCGTCTGCCTTCCGACATTGAACTGTGCAGCGCAGGCCAGAAGACTATGCTTCACATATGTCATAAAGTACGTGGAATGTAATTCTTTATTTGTCATTTTTCTTTTATTTTCAACACTTTTTGGCACAGTATTTTGTAAGTCACAGACTGTGGTGTACTCAAATTGTAAATTACAAAGTTTGTATGAATTAATTTAAAATTTAGTGCCTTTTTTAAATTTATAATTAATAAAATTATTATGCTATTTGTTATTATTATTTCCTATCATAAATTATGATGCACATATACATACAATAATTATCCATGTAAAACATGTACTGAAACTTCTTGCATAGTTACAAATCGCAATATTTTTAATTATTTCCGAATTTTCACCACCAGTTTAATTTTAAAGAATTTAACTTTATATCAATGAAAGACCACTTTAAAATGTAGACTATTATTGTAAAGTTATTTTGGTTCATTCAACTCTTGAATAATTAAAAATGTTGTATCTCAGAAGAAGCATGATCGAAAATGTATAGTTGAGAGTAATTAAAAAGGCGGTGTTTCCAATCGTGATGGGCGGAGTTTAACCTTTGCTAGTGTCAAAGAAAGCGGAGTTGTAACTAAGAAACTGATTAATTTCTCTCACACAATTAAACCGATATGGTTCATTGTAAGCTTTTTCGAAAGTTTTCGGAATGGACCAAATTTTACTACATTTTCCTTGTTGTAGCTAGAGTTGTCTTTTTGGAATTAACGATTAACTATTTTGATGTATATTGGATTTCGTACTTTTTTCACTGTTTCAGGGCTTGTAACTCGTCAATAAATATTGCTATTTTAATACAATTGGTGTCATTTTGTAGGTTTTTTTTCTGCTCTTTCTAAATATGTGCTTCGTTTTTATGTAGCATTATCGATAGTTTAGCAATGAGGGTTCTTTTACAATTTTCCGAATTTTCATTCTATTTGCTGTAACTTGAAAACTATTGAGATCCGACCAGGCTTTATATACTGATTTATGCTCCATGTGATCTCCTCTATTACCCCTATTAATATTGGACCCCTTTAACGGAACACCCTGTATATATATATATATATTAGTTATATCAAATTAAAAATGATAGGAATCGAAAAAGTTAATAAAAATAGAAGTTGGCACAAAAAATAACGAATTTTGAAAAGAATAAGGCAAGGATTTGACGGCTAACTTCGTCAGACAATGAGGAAGCGAAGTGCATCGAATCAAAACTGCCTAAAAAGATCAGTAAAGAAAAAGGATTGAGACACCAGAGAAATGGATATCTGAGAAAACTATAAATGAGCTCCGCCAATCAGCAAGTTCTGTGCATTACTACGTCAGAAACAGGTGACAAGCGGGTGGGAATGGGATAATACCCTTGTTTAATCGGTAGATCTCGACGATTAAATAAGACAGTATTTTCTACAAAATTTTAGTGGTAAGTGGAAAACGTAAAAGTTGGCAGCTATGCTTTAGCTTTTCTTATTAACGCGTAATATCATTTCTGAAAGTTACTGAGAAAATAAAACGGGGTTTATTCTTTTACAAGAAAAATTCCTACGCAGAAACTCAACATAAAAAATCTTCGTTCTGTTTTGAGCTACTTGATTTATACAACCATTTTTTTTTCCTTCTAATTTGTCCTATAATTAACTCAGCTCTTTTTCATCCTTGTCATTAAACAATGTAATATTTTTTATTCTGTATTTTAGTACAAGGCAGGTTGACAAGTTAAACGCGTGATGACGAAGCTGATTTTTCCTAACATAAAATTAAAAGGCTTTACTCATAAATATAAATATGTGCCATTGAAGTGAAAGTCAGCTGAAAATAATGCAGACGATGCAGAATGTAGCAAATATATCTTGTTTAGTTAATGGAAAATGAAATTAATAATACCTCACTTTGATATTTATAAAAATGTATTTGAGAGAAATACTTTTTTGAGCTTATTTAAGATTATATTTTGCCTAATTGTTTTTAATTTTAATTATTAGATACTATTAGTTAAACTATTATTAACATTACTGTTAGTTGTCAGCAATTATTACATACAAGTTGAGAAATCCGTTTTGAAAATAGCATATGCCTGGAAAGTGATTTTTTTATTAAATTATTGGTAATAACCGAATACTTTTTGTAAAATATTATAAGGCATTAAATAAAATCTATCAGAATTGAACAATATTTAATTTTTTTCCAAATCATTTTAAATTAAAATCAAAACATTATTACCCCAATAATCTTTCTATTCTAAAAAAGAACGCATTTGAAAATATTCATTTTAAAACCTCTATTTTCACCCTGCTATAAAAAAAGAGTAACTGATGCTGCAGTTCCTGCTGCGTAATTAAATTTATTGTTCATATTTCACTTTTTTGGCTTATCTTGCAAAACCTATTCTACATTTTAAAAAAAAAAAAAGAAAAAAAATTAAACACATATGTTTTTTATGGAGAAATGTATTAAAAATACATTGAAGCGAACGATATTTAAATTAATTTTCAAGTTTGTTTTTTTTAAAATTCTTTATGAAAAAATTCATTATCTGAATAGCGTTTTAATTCATTGTTCAAAATGGTCATTATCTAATCTTGCTAGATCTTAAAAAGCTCAAAATTAAATATTTTTTAAGCACTTGTCAATAGAAAAATATGTTTACACGTTAATTTTAAAACCGATAGCAAACTTTAAAATAATTAAATTATCAGGTGCGAAATGCGTTTATTGATGAAATGTACTTCAAATTTAAAACATAATCTTCAAAATTTCATCTTCAAAACTTCATATTTAAAACAATTTTCTAATGTTTCTAAAAAACACTTTTCTGCTAGATATTATAGATGTGAAAAAGGGAGCGAATTTTTTTCCATAACCATTTTCTACAAGCTAAATTTCCAATATGTAATTGATCTTAATGAATCAATCAATAAAAAAGCTGACAATTGTCACGACAACGCTAGTGTTGCTTTGGGAACCGAAAAATCCTCAAGTCAAACAGAAATTAATGGCAACCCGATTACAAACGATCTTAACTTGTCTTGAAATTATAATTCAGTCTTCAGCAATGGAAAATTTGTTTTAAGACAGAGCAAATTAGCATGTTTTAAAGACTGGGTGGGGGGGGGGGTCTAGAGGGTGATTTGCGAGTGTGTGTCGTAAGGTACAGAGCGTATCTGATAGCTTAAATAACAACTACTCTATATTAGAAAAATAAGGAATAATTTACAACATTCATAAATATTTTTCGCCATTATTGCTTACGAAAAGCCTAAGCATTTCTGATTATTAAAAAATATGCCATTTCTCAAGAGTGGTACTCAGAGTGCTCTGTAGCGCGATCCCATTGCGAGAGTGGCGTCAAATTTTCTAGGAAGATTAAACAAAACGGGGGACGAAGGATTCCGCGAAAAAAATAGTTCCAAAAATCACCGCTAGGGGAATATATGGCGTTGTGTATTCGAAAAGGATAGTTTCAAAAAAGAAGAATCAATACTGAAATAAAATTACCGTTTATTTAGTACATCCGACTCAGGTTCGATGTGGCCGCCGTTTTTGTGGACCTGTTTTCTCTAAATTCTCAACCATTGATTTTAAACCATTAACTGACAAAGGACCGTTACCTTTACGCAATTTTGTTGTTTCTAAAAGCACGAAGAGCGGCTGGCGCATTGCACTGATTGAGGTAAAAGAATTTGACTAGTAGAGCTCGTTCGAATAAAGAAGGAGACATTATGAACGATAACTTTCTATGAAATTGCTTCTAACAGTAGCACATTACCTTTTAAAGCCGAACAAGCTGGCACTGGGACAAAAGATGTAACGTGAAATTTGAATAAAGAACTACTTCTTCTGCTGTTGCTTTCTTTGGGTCTCTCTAAGTGAAATTGCAGATAAAGAAACTTTAGCAGTGTTTATGTAAATTTTTAGCTTTTTATAAACTGTTATCATTTTGAGCTTGGATTAAATTGCTAAATTCGTTAAATAAACGGTAATTTTATTTCAGTATTGATTCTTCCTTTTTTGAAACTCTCTTTTTTCAATACACAGCGCCACACATTCCCCCTGGCGATGATTTTTGGAACTAAAGTTTTTTTCATGGAATCCTTCGCCTCCCGTCTTGTTTAATCTTCCTACAAAATTTGGCGCCATTCTCGCAATTAGATCTCGCTACAGAACACTCTGAGTACCGTGAGTTTAATTTTGTCCACCTTGTATTTCGTTATACGAAGCTTTTTTTCTCAGTATGAAATCCACATAAAATATTTGTCCTAATAGGAACTAATTTAATACAGCCTTTTATTTCTTTCATGTTCTTATTTTTACATTACCAGACCCGTCGGGCGTTACCTAGACCAAGTATGATAATCTTAATATTATATAAAATAGCCTTATTGTGTACCAGGATTCCTTTAAACATAATTCCACTACTTCTTTTAAAATGGACTACTTTCCTCTTTCTTGTCCACTAAAGAAATGATACCGACCGCGAGGTCCCATGCGTCGTGACAGGAACAGTTTTTGGCGATAATGGGGTTACTTGTAAAATCAAAGCTGGAACTTTTCTCTCTCATGGAAATTTCACGGCGTTTTAGAGAAGAAAAAAAACATTTTCATAATTTTATATAAGTCTTTGCAATCGATTCCTGAATTCTGCGCCATACAGGAGTATAAAATATGAAATGAGATGTATAATTAGATAATTAGATACGATTAAATAGAAAATAGTTGATTAAAAAAAAACCTCATCATTTATTTTAACAACTTATTTTAAACAAAATACTTTTAAAAAAAATTTCAAAAAATTCAAACATTTCTGTGGAAATTCGAGACGATTTTTATTGAAAATAGAGCGAAATATACAATATTTGGCAATACGGATAAATTTGTCAGTGTTGTCAGATTGGGGACTTTTTTGTCTCCAGATTGTTGACTGTCACCGGTTTTTTGAAATAGAAATATTCGGCCTATTTAAAAATAGATTTAAAAGTTCTGAAAAATAAAGCTAATTATACTATTCTTGAAAAGTCGTGACAGTCAAATAATCTGAATTCAAAAAGTTCCCAATCTGGCAACACTGAAATTTGCATTGCTTTTATGAATGGGCGAGCACGAAGTATTGGAGAAATACGCGAATTATTCCATTCAATGTAAAATAACAAAAAAATCCAATATCTGAAGCTGAGATGCACATACACACAAGAAATGTCGTTTTATCTATTTTAATGTACAGTTGTGGAAAACAAGTAAACAGCTTCTGTTAACTCTGCACCAAATAATCGTGGAAGAAAGTTACAGGAACCAAAACGATTGGAAATAAAGTTTACTTTTAAATGATGTATATGAGATTTTCATAGGAAGCCTTCTACATATAAATACGATCCCAAACTTTGTTTTTTTTCAATAGCAATATCCATGTTTGACACCATAAATAAATTCTACACACTTCAATTTGTCTAAATCTAAATTTTCATGAAATTCGTACGATAAGTTTCCGAGAAATAACGTATTATGAAATGAACATATTGTAGGGGCTGTACCCAAATTGCAGTTCGGTATTCGATTGTTGAAATGCTACAGAATGACTATGCCACTTCTGTTAATGTATATTCCTTGCCAAAATAACCATTTCACTAGCGTAATATGTTTATACTATTGCAAGCCCAAATATTTCAGTAAAATATATTTTTTTTAACATATACTTTTCTGCACGTTATAAATGGCCCCTTAAACCATCATTTTGACGGGTTTTTTTTAATGATAATTCAATAACTACTTGAAAGAAAAATTTGAAATTGAGAATTCCCATAAATCAAGACTTAATAAATATAAATCTACACTGTTAAAAATTTCTGTAAAAACACAGAAAAAAAGCAAGACACTCTGCAAATTTACACTAGTTCTCGGTTAAATGCTTTCGATTGTGTTTCTCGATCACCATTTTACAGACATTTCCCTTATCTTATATCTGATTCCCTGTAGGGATTTCCATGTCTTTATTTAAAGATATTTTTATCTTTGTTAAACCTTATAATTCAAAATACACACTTTTAAAATTCTTTTCCAATTTTATTAGTAATTTTAAAGAAGAAAATTTAGTTTAAAAATTGTTTTTTAAAAGCTTAAAATAATTTAGAAAGGGAAAAATCATTTCCTCCGAGTTAGTGGGGATTTTTATAGACAATCACTTTGCAGTTGTTCCCTTCACCATATATCAGAAGCTTGGCAATATTAAAAGTAAATTGCGTAGTATTATTTCAAAGCTGTTATTATTATTACATTGATATTATTATTATTATTATAATTTCATCAGTAAATGCGTCATAAAAAATATATTAATCTTACAGAAACATATTACACAAAATTAATAAAATAATAAAAACGTAAAAAATCACTTTTCAATAATAAATTACATTTATTCTGTTTATTTTTTCTCTTATTTCTTACTAAAAAATTCTTTTAAAAATATTAGCGAATTAAAAAATAAATAGTGTGCAACAATTTCAAAAAATTCTCTAAAACATTATTCTTCTAAAAAATGAATTAGATTCAATTTTTTTATTTATTACTTAAACCAGTTAAAAAAAAATAAATTTTATTAAAAAATAATAGGTATTATGTATTGGTCTAAAATAATTTTAAATAAACCGTTTGCGAATTTTCTAAGGAATATATTTGTTGCGAATTCCTTGAAAAGCACAAGTACAATAGATTATTCCCTGCTGCAACATAAAAGACTTACTTTGCACTCAATAACAACTGCTCCTATAGCTCAGTCAGTAAGGTGTTCTTATACTACCTGCAACGCCCGGGTTCAAACCCCAGGACGGCTAGAAACAAAATGTGCCAATATTAAAAGCAGCAGTTCAAATTTACTCGAAAAATTCTCATTTCAAACTCACTAAAAATTGTGTGATGCGATAATTTTGAAAACTAAATTAACACGTTCACGCAGGCGCGATGGGTCACACTCGACTGTCTCAGAGCTGCCAAGTCTTTGGCTTTTTGGATACCAGTATTTTAATACAGAAAATGTTGTTTTATTTAATTAGAACAATTGGGCGATTTAAAGGAACAACATTTTCTCTAAAATAACAGTGGTGTGCAAAAAGCCAGAAACTTGACAACTCTGAGACAGTCGAGTGTGACCCACCGCGCCGGCGTGAATGTGTTAAATTATTATCATAAAAATAAATTTACAGAGTCTTGTGTATTTTTAATGATGTTAATTCACAGAGTCTATTGTACATTTACCGTATAACTTCTCTGTTATTTAACAGAATCTCTGTTTTCTTAACCTCTGTAATTTTACACAAGACTTAAGATAATGGATTACCCGTAGATTCTCTGTAATTTTACAGAAAATTTTTTAACAGTGTATGAAAAAAATTGTAGGTTGCTAATTAATATTTTTTTCGAACATTAATTTCATAATTCATATTATAAAAATTTTAAAATTACAAATTTTATGTATTTATTTTTGGGTCTTTTAGTATTATAACAGCACAAAATTTTCGCATTAAAATTATAATTTCAGGAGATATAAATAAAAATATGAAAATGTAATTTAACATTTGAAATTGAATTGAAGCTCTAAATTTTGAATGTTTATAATTTAAAAACTTATCATTCAAATGACTAGAAATTTCGTTTTTTATTTTATAACAATTATAGATGGAGGAGGGGGCATCATCATTTTAGAGATGCTTTTGTAGGCGTGCCAAAAAATGTTCGGATCCACTATGTTTAGCCACAGCAACCTCGGGTATCTAATACATTTACTTACCAATAGAAATAAGATAAATAAACATACTGTAACCGAAAAAATAATTTATTCATATATATTTGAATTTGGAAAGTATTTGGAGCTCCTTTGTTAAAATTGCTTTCATTTCCTGTCATGTTACCTGCTTGTTCAAAAAATGCGGATGCAGTCAGGAATTTTAGCACAAAAAGACTATCGTAGTACACCTAGACCCAGGAATATTTTACTGGTCCATCAATAACACGACTAATCAAGAAATCAGCTATCCCCTTATGTAGGTACAATCGTGGAAAAAAAAAGTAAACACTCTCTACTATCTCTGAAACAAATTATCGTATTGGGTCGTTCGGAAAGTCGTGTTCGTATGGGAAAATCAATTGGAACCGGAAAATTCTATCATTGAATTACTAGACATTTATTCCGATATCTAATGTCTAATAATTACTGGGCAGAATTTTCCTGTAAGAACTGATTTTCCCAAACAGACACGACTTTCTGAACGACCCAATTGAAAAAAGTTACTGGTTCCAAACGATTGAAAATACAGTGTACTTTTAACCCCTTGAGAGGCGATGGTATGTTTATGAAACCACTTTAAATTTCTAAATGCCACATTGGCACCAGAATTTTGTTAAAAAAGAATCATTTTTTTATGTGTGTGAAATATAGCTTTTTCTTATTTACAAATAAATTTGTTTTCAAATTCCGGTGTCAATAATTAATTTCAACACTTTAGCAATGGAGTTGCTTTGTCCCTAAAAGGGTTAAAGGATGTACGCATATAAAATTTGCTTACGGGACCATCTACATATCAAAACGAACCCAACTTTATTTTTTTTCAATAGCAATACCCACGTTTGACACCATAAATATATTCTGAACATTTCGATTTGCATAAATCCAAATTTTCATTAAATTCGTATGATTAGTTTCAGAGAAATTAATTATTTTAAAATGACCCTATTTTAGGAGCTGTATTCAAATTGAAGTTCGATACTCGAGTGTTGAAATACGACAGAATCACTATGTCACTTCTATTAATGCATTATTTCTTGCCAATATGAACATCTTACTCTATTAATCTGTTTCGACTATTGTCAGCCCAAATGTTTTATTAAAATGAGTAAAATATATATTTTGTCGAATTATGCTTTTCTGGACATCATAGACGATTGGTTCCTTAAATCTCCATTTTAACGTTTTTTACTGATAATTGGAAAAATACTTGAAAGAAAAATTTGAAGTTGAGAATTTGCATAAAGCAAGACATAATAAATATAAATCGATCAAATAATTGTAAGTTCCGATTAATATTTGTTTCGAATAATAATTTCATAATTTGTAATTCATATTACAATTTTTTTTAAGTTACAAATTCAATGTATTTATGTTTGGGTTTTTTAGTATTATAATTAAACAAAAAACTTATCACATTAGGATTATAATTTTAGGAGATATTAATAAACATATGAAAATGTAGTTTGACATTAGAAGCTCTGCATTTTGAGTGTTTATAATTTAAAAACTTATCATTCAAATGACTAGAAATTTCGTTTCCAGGCATAGTGTGAGCCGTACACATGAAATATATTGTTAAAATTGGGTGTTACCATTGAAGAAAACACAGTTCGTTCTAGTTTTGATACGTAAATGGCCCCTAAGCAAATTTTATATACGTCATTTAAAAGGAGAGTTTATTTCGATCGATTGGTACCGGTAACTTTTTTCTACTACAATTAGTTGCACAGTTAGTAGGGGATGTTAACTTTTTATTTTTCCATGACTGTACATAAGTCCGTGTATTTAATTTCTGTATTGGGGTGATTCTACAAGATTATAAATAACATAACAGCGTCAATAAACGGTTAGTAAGAAGAAAATGCTATATTAAAATTTTCTAATACTGAGAAATACTTTTTAAAAGATCGGTTACATGCCGGTTTATATGCCTGACAGAGCATAGAAGACAGCCCTACCATTTACAAGGCAGGCCTACTTCAAACTTATTAATATGCAGTAAATGCTTTAAGAAAACTATATACTTCTGTTTGATATCTATGCACTGTACGAGTGTTTTATGTGCGTTCATAATTATATAAATACATAGTACCTATAGTTGTAGTCTGGTCCGTACTTCTGTCCGCATATAGGGCAATTCCATCGTAACTGACGTAACATTTTATCATCGAATTTTGTTATCAAATCTATGTAGGAAATTTACTAATAAAGCCAAAACAAATTTTTACATTTTAAAATATTTGTTACTAAGGTCTTAGCCCCTTAACCTACAATGACGGGCATAGCCCGCGTACGATGATCGAGCCAAATGTAAATTAATCTTACACTAAAATTTCACAGTAAATATAGTTTAATTTAATTGCCGAAATTCCATGATTAAACAAGGCGAAAATCTCTATTAAATTTTAGTGGTAGCTATGGATTTGCCAAACCGTAGAGCTGTTAAAAGTAAATCGCAGGTTAAGGGGTTAATACCCAAATACCTGCAGATTTTTTCAATATCTCTTTGAGTCCCAAAAATTGCAATTCAAAATTCTGTAACTGACGTAACATAAAATATACAAACATTTTTTCTGCCTTCACTGAAGTGTAACAATTATCAAAACTATCCCGTTTAAAAAAAGTGATTTAATGTTCTCATCAACACTAAGTAATGTCAGATTATAAGAGTAACTTGTTTAATTAATTTCTGAATAATAAAAAAGAAAAAAATGGCATTTACATGTATAACTGACGTAACTTTTATTGTGTAACTGACGTAACATTATGACTTTACAAAGACAATAATAGTACTTAACACGTTCACGCCGGCGCGGTGGGTCACACTCGACTATCTTAGAGCTGCCAAGGCTCCAGCCTTTTGGATACCAGTATTTTAATACAGAAAATGTTGTTTTATTTAATTAGCACAATTGGGCGATTTAAAGGAGCAACATTTTCTCTAAAATAACAGTGGTGTGCAAAAAGAAGGAACTCTGAGACAGTCGAGTGTGACCCACCGCGCCGGCGTGAAAATGTTAACTTAGTTTGTAAACAGTAATTTACAATGCCTTTTTATTAGGATTTTTCTATAGAACATAAAAATATCAAGTTTTCCAACCATACCATTAAATTAAACATATTACAGGGATGAGAGCGCTCCGACCCAAATGACCGATTACTACCACTAAATTTTAATAGTATTCTTTGCTTTATTAGATCTCAGAAATTCCGTCATTAAATAATACGAGAAATACTAATAAAATTTAGTGGTAGTAATCGGTTATTTGGGTCGGAGGGCTCTCATCACTGATTATTGTAAATTTGATTCTCCACACCAAAAAAAAAAAAAATGATGATTTTCTGTGGAATTGTCCTATAACAGAGCAAAAACTATCCAACCGAATGGTTTGAAACTTAATATAGGGGAAGGCTGTGCAAAATCGGGTACCAAAAATTTTTGTTGTTCTTAAATGCAATCAAATGGGAAAACAAACTCTGAACACCGTTTTTCATTTTAAATGAATCTTTGGCTATATTAAAACATACTCTTTTCAGTAAAAAATGTAATTGATTATATAAAAAATAGCTTTTTTCAGGCATATGCAAAAATCCGGTTTTACCCCACTGGTTTTTTAAAACCGGGTACCCCTTTAAAACTCGTGGAAAACTCATTTTCTTAAAAAAAAAATCTTGCTTAATATAGTAACAAAATATATTTTTGATATATTTAACAAAACGAAATTGCACATGTGTTCTTCCATGTATCAAAAATAAATCTGTAGCAAATTATCTACATTGTATATGACTACTTATTTTACGCTGGAAGTCTTAGGGTTATTTTAACTGCAAAAAATCTAAAACAAATTTTTATCATATTCTCCTTCATCTACATGCTTCGTGTGCCCATGCGTGACATTTCACACATTGTAGCCGACATTCTTTGGATTTAGAATTGGAGTAAAGCTCATTGCAAAACAAACAGATTTCATTATCTTCTTCTTCTTCTGAGGATGCTTCATCAACCTTTTTGGTCTCTTTTCCTGTTGATTCTTATTTTCTTTTTAAGACTCTTCCTTTTTCGTTTTGCAGACTGTTTGGCTTCTTCTCTTTAATATCTGTTTTGAGCTCTAATTTATAGGGTGAAGTAGTTAAAGTAACAGTTTCCACTTCGTTTGCCAGCTCTTCTCTCAATATTAAAGCCTTCCTGGGGAGGGGTAACAACATTTTAATTAAAATTGGAAATGCAGATTGCTGTCTACACAATATCAGATCTTGATAGAAGAGGCTGGATGTTGTCAACTACTGGATGTGTGATGTCGACACTTTTAAATGTGAAAAGATGAGCTTCATTATCCTGTGATATTTCAGAAATATTTGTCGCTGCAGCTATGCCAAAGCATGGCTGCGTAGACTTAGATGTTTTATCATTGACTTTCTTTCATGAGTTTCTCTTTCATTTTCGAAGGAGCAAATAGATCCAGGAAAAACATAGTTGTAAGGAAAAATCCCTGTTTTCTCAAACCATCTGATTAGAGTATTTGTAGATTTATTGCTGGAAAAAAACCTTCTGAAACCAGTAAAATTTAACTGCCATTTCGGTGTGAAGTCTTTGAATACCAGCGTTTGGGTTTGTGTTTTGGCGCTGACTGTGATGTTGGACTTTATATTGCATGTTTCGAAATATATCGCGCTCAAAAAATCTATTAATAATCAAAATTTATTGTATATTATAATATTTCAAATATTATTTGTAAAAATTTGTTGGATGATGATAATAAAGATCTAAGATGTGAAAAATAAAGGTGTTATTCGCATTAATTTGTATGGTGTAAAATAAACATTAAAACACATAATTCTCGCATGATGGCTTTTCCACAATTGTGAATTTGTTCTATAACATTTTTTTTCGTCTTAAAAAAACTAATTGCGTATTTTATATAGAAACCTTATAATTATTCAATTTCTGTAATAAAAAATAAATCGGTACTTTTTTATGGTTTTTCCAAATATTAAACGACCGTTAAGGGGTTGAAAAAACGTAAATTTTACACGAACTAATAGAAAAAGGGATAAATTTTATTTTTTCGTTATCTGACTAATACTGCCTGATTGATTTTTAAAACAAATATAAAAGTGAAAATAGTTTTTAAAAAACTGCACCCATATTCAATTTATGTTAAAACTCTGCTCAGATTCATAAACGTTACGCACATTATATTTTAATCGTAAAAATCGCAGCTAATTCCATTATTGTATTTCATGATTTTTCTCAAAAATTGCCGTTAGAATATATTAACTTGGCGTAAGTACCAAACTGCTGGAAAATACACTCTTTTGTATGATTGGTAGAAAGCGCAAACAAGTGAATTTAATAAAATACATATATTGTTTCCCTCATAGCATGCATGGTCACAGTGACGTCATTGTGACGTCACTGTAAGTCACTGTGGTCACGTCACATCTGTGACCAAAATGCCACCACTCAGTGATGTCACGTTGTGACTGAGATGTGAACTTCTTAGAAAACTTTAAAAAATTACGAAAATTCTTTAAAACATGTTATTTACTGTAAAATTATATTTTTCTGGCAATTAAGAAAAAATGTGACGTCACTGTTATGTCACTGCTATGTAACGTACGTCACGTCACATATGTGACAAAAAAAACCACTATATTGTAAGTCACAGTGTGACAAAAATATGAACTTCAAAAATCTTTGAAAATGAAGAGAAATATTTTGAGCAGTCACGAGTTATAGCGGCATAAGGAATGAAAATATATTAGTGGATAGCAAATGGTAAATTCTGTCACTAAAGGGGAGAGGGGGGGGGGGCATAATAAATAAAGTGCACGATACAAGCATTAATAAACTAAATTTTCAGGCTATATTTTATCCATTTGATATCTAAGACAGTGAATGTATACTTTTTCATGATTTCAATTTTATCTAGCATTTGGATAATATATTTAGAATTAGGATTATTAAATTTATACACTTTACATATTTAGTTTGCTGGGAGGAAATTTCTTTCTTTCTTTCTTTTTTTACCGACCAGCATTATTCGAAACACTTCTGTGGTTTCAAACTAAAAATTTTCTATTACAGTTAAATCTGCACCTTTTAATGAGCACGTAGAAAGAGTCTTCAGAGTTTAGTCATCTATGCATTTCTTGCTTTAGAATATTTTTATAATTTGTATTCAAGTCATAAATTCTACTTCTTTCAGACTTTTTAAATAAAATTAGCATTTTCCGAAAATAAAAGAAATATACAAAATTTGTGCAAAACAAACTTTACTTTAAAAAAAAGAAGAAGAAAAAGGGGGGGGGGTGTCGTTAATACCATTAAATTTATTTTTACACCTTTTAAAAATTTAAACAATGTTTTATCTAATAAACTCTAATTAAGAATATTATTATTATGATTATTTAGAAAAAAGGAACTTTACAATACATTTAACTTGAATTATTTGGTACGGATAAAAAGAAAAGGTTAAATATATAGGACATGTCTTCAAATACAAAATTTTAATTAACGATACTTTCAGAAAATTACTGCGCATTCAAGTTCAATATTTCTTGTATACAAAAACAAATAATCTGTAACAGAACACCTGCTTGAAAATCGTCTGCCCACAGAAAAATAAATATGAGAAGACGCGGGAAATTGTTCACTGTTTTTAGAACATCACCAAGTCTACAACACTTTAAGATAAGGAAATGACCATTTTAGGATACACGGATATTAATGGAACGTATATGTAAGTGTTATTTAATTTAAATATTTTGTTCCTGATTTGTATATTATGAGTTAAATAGTTTTATGTTATATTTGTAAGAGACTGATCTTTATGTCAGAAGCGATATTTTTCAATTCGATAACTGTAAAGAAAAATATCTTAATCTGCCATCGCTTGAAAAAAAAAAAAATCTGCGCAGAGACTGATTCAGGCTTAAGTTCATACTGGAATTAATATAAACATTAATTTACTCTTACTTGAGATTGAAAATGTATGGAACGACAATGATTTGGAATTATTTTATCGGCTTCTTACTATTTTTTGATTACTAACACTTATAGTTATTATTATTTTGGGGTTAAATATGATGTTCGATTATCATGAGATTACGAAACTGTTTCAGATTAGAAATTAACATTATACTGGGAAAATATATTTTTACATATTACAGTAGTGAAACATTTGAAAGAATTTTCTTTTAGTGCTAATAATATTTTAAATTATCTTTTTAAATCCTAAATCTTCAAACCAATGTTTTCAGATTTAACATTTGCCAAAATTATGAAATAATAGTAATTTCTTATACCATACGGAAATATTTTTGAGATATTGTTAAATCTAATAGTGCATTTAATTTATTTATTGTATTTTGCTGTTGATTAATAGTACAATTATAAATACTAATTATTATTTTTAGTGTTTTTCAAATTGGTATATTTATTTTTTTAAATTGTATGTAAGAATTTTTGTGCTTGTGATTTTAATCAAACATTTAATTATAGACATTCTGAATCGGTTATTAAATTTTCTTCTATTGTAAATTCATTTTCTACGTTTATGATACACGTAATTATTGGCACTAAAAAGTAAAATATGATATTTAAGCATTGAAATAAAGTGTTTTTCATGCCTGATAGGAAGTTATAGATTAAACTGCTTTAGTATAAATTTTTTAAAAGTTCATATAATACAGGATACATAAGGACATAAGTTGAAAAGTGCTTATGACTTAGGTTTGTCTCTGCGTCTAGCAGTCTGTCCGCACTCTAACTCCCGAAAATATACTCGGATTGCCCTGAAATTTTTGGATGTTATTGACGTTTACTATAGCACGGTACCTATTTGTAATGAAGTTTGTAGCATGCTTTGTTCATTTACAGGGCCAGCCAAAAGTTTTCCGTTACATTACGGCCTATGGAAAAAAATCGTTTCAAATGATTTTTAATGATTTTACGCACGCTTTCAAACATAATAAAATTTATATGCATTTATGAAGGGCACTAAAATATGCATTCTGTTGACTATGCGATGCACAGAATAGCTATTGTTCATTTACAGGGCTAAAAAAGGAATTCAAATACATAATGATATAGGGGTGGAGGGAATTGTTTGCAGCATACTTTAATTATGTTAATCTATTTCATATATAATGAAATTGATGTATGTCGCTTAGGTTTACATACTATAAATTATTTCATTTATAATACGAATAATACGTATATAGCATTTACAGGGACACCCAAAATATTTCAGATACTATATTGTATCCGAAGTACTGTTCATTAGCGATGTTTGCTGGAAATGTATTTTTAATTATGATATGCGCTTTTATGATTCGCTATATTTATG
Organism: Maratus speciosus; assembly: GCA_963932465.1. NCBI lineage: Eukaryota > Metazoa > Arthropoda > Arachnida > Araneae > Salticidae > Maratus > Maratus speciosus. Next base: position 280,044,184 of record OZ010799.1, on the reverse strand, counting down.
CATAGTATCGTGTATATAAATGCTATAATTCCTATACAAGGCTACACAAAAGTATTCGTAAGGATTACTGGGTATGGGCGCAAATTGCTTAAAGGTGGTTTTTAAATGAGTTATGTTTTTTTTTCGCTGAACTGCATTTAATTTACCAATAAATGTTTGTAGAATATGGATAAAATGATACACAGGGTCACGCAAGGAAATGGATACAAGGCCGTCTATAAATGATAATTTCTGGAAATGTGATTTCAGCAGTTTTAAGAGTGTCTTGGTTTGAATTAAATTTTAACTAAATAGTAGCGTGTAATAAAGATTCTAGGTAAACTACAGGGTTGTACAAAAGTATTCAAGTATCTTTCCTTACATTAGTATAAATTGCTGAAAAAGAATTTCAACCTGTTAGGCGTTTTCTTGCTAAACTAAATTTTCCCATTATATAGTATATATACACTTAAAAAATGGGTACTCAAAATTGAGTAAGAAGTACCCAATTTTAAATGCGTCACATACTCAAAATAGCTCCGATCCAAATGTACTCAAAGTTGAGAAACACATGTATTCATTTTTTATTCCATGGTTGTGATGAAATATGAATCGTTATGCACTCCCCCCCCCCCCCCAAAAAAAAAAAAAAAAACTAAAATTTAAAGTAAAAATGTACTGACATTTATTTCCCGTTCAAAGTTCTTAACAAGAAATGTTTAATTGATTATTTATTAAGAAAAATAGCAAAATTCTTAGCAAGATACTCAAATCGAATATTTTTATGACAAGAGCATTATTGCCAAGTACTTTTAAATTATTTTTAAAATGCTGTGCATAATTTAATATTTACATTAATAAACATCATTTATGCCGCTATGCCGCTATAAATGAAATGAACCATTACAGGGTACAAAACTATTCGTTTGTTTGGGTTTTATAACATGTGATGTTTCAAAATTGAGAAAGCATAGGTTTATTTTTGATCCAAAAATATTCAATTCGATATGAGTACGTCGGATTACTCATTTTTGAGTACTTCATTTTTTTTTTCAGTGTATCAACCTACAGATCAAATACAGGGCTGTTCAAAAGAATTGGAAAACATATTTGGCTATGGACGGTAACTGTTGAAATCAGTTTTTCAAATGTTTTATGCGTTTTCTGAAATGTTTACTTAGTTATCTTATTTACGTCATTTCCCTAAATTACGATGTCTTGTTAAAGCATTCAGAAAGTGTTGGAAAGTATTTTATAATCTATGCTTAACGCATGATTTTTCTTAATCGTTATTTTTTTTCTATTTCCTAGATCAGTCTTTTCCTATAAAACATACCAAATCTATTTAGCTCATATTCACAAAATACAATATACACGGGAATAAAAAATTTAAATAAATATCGCTTATCATGCCGCTCTATAAATAATAGTTGTATTAATATCCGTTAGTCTCCATGTTCATATTTAATAAAGCAATGACAAATAACAACAAATTAAAAAAACTTGCACATTCTAAATATCAAGCTTGAACTCAATATCAAGCATAGAACTTAATAAAAAAATATGGCAGTTGATATGCATTGTTTTTTAAGTGGAAAAATTTAAAATGTTTTAGAAGAATAGGACTCCAAAATAGCGATATTTTGCTAAAAAGTACGGTAAAAAGATAAGATTTTATATTTACAGCAAAAGTTTATTTTAAAATTCATCGCTGTATTAATACTTAGAAATTTTTCCAGAGAGAATCATTCGCCTTATATACAATATTTCAAATGAAAATCAAATATCAAATTAATTGCTTAAAAGGCGCAAAGGAGTGAAAAAGATTCCATGCCGGGACTCGAACCCGGGCCATCAGTATAGCACACTGACATTCTACCGACTAAACCACATGGAACGACGCCCAGCCTGTAAAATTTCTCACTATTACATGTTGGCAAGGCTACAAACGCAGCACAAGATGGAATATTTATCGTGAGCCACCGACATGGGGTAAACACGAAACTTAATTAAATCCAGCATCGATTGAAACTATATTAATAATTGGAAATTTTTCCAGGGAGAAACATTCGCCTTGCATACAACATTTCAAATTAAAATTGACTTTTAAGCAATTAATTTGAAATTTGATTTTCATTTGAAATATTGTATGCAAAGCGAATGGTTCTCGCTGGAAAAATTTCCAAGTATTAATATAATTTCAATCGATGCTGGATTTAATTAAGTTTCGTGTTTGCATCATGTTGGTGGCTCACGCTAAATATTCCATCTTGTGCTGGGTTTGTAGCCTTGCCAACATGTAATAGTGAGAAATTTTTCAGCCTGGGTATCGTTCCATGTGATTTAGTCGGTAGAATGTCAGTGCACTGTACTGATGCCCCGGGTTCGAGTCCCAGCATGGAATCATTTTCACTATTTGCGTCTTTTAAGCAATTAATTTGAAATTTGATTTTCATTTGAAATCACAGTGTTTATGACAAGTTCGTCACAAATGACACATATTTCACAAATTGGTCACAGTGTGACTTCAAAGCATTGTCGCTTTCGTCACAGGTTCGTCACAAAGTTAATGCCAAAATAGTCACAAATGACACACTTTTCACAAATTTGTCACACCGTGACTTCACAGAGTGGTCACAATGTGACGTCACAAACGACCTCTAAAACGGCCATAACGACCTCGCATTCTAGTGACTATGACGTCACATCGACGTCACGTGACGTCACATCGACGGTCACAAAGTCACAGTGTGACTTCACAACGACGTCGCCGTGACGTCACCATGCCTTACGGGTTACTCTATTTCTTTTATAAATATATGCTAACAGGAAATAAAAATGAAACTATGCATATAATAAACATTTAAACTAAAATTTTTGTTATTCTAAATTGACTTCTAAACGTATAATCGTCAATTCATTAATATTGAACTAATTATTGATAAGAGCGTATTTTTTTTAAATATTACATGTTCTTTTATTTTTAACAGTCTAATACACATGGTGGCATATATTTTGCCAACAGTTTTTTCAATTTAGTGGATTTTTTAATTCAGATATTCCAAATTCACACCATGAGTTTAAAATAGCAATATTTTTCTTATTTAATAACAGACATTCTGAGAATTAAATACAGCTAAATTTATTATTGAAATATTCTGGCATGAATTCAGCTTCTCTGAACTACGGAATTTCTAGAACATATTCTATCCTCGGAATTTCAGAGTTAATTTATTTTCTGCTTTTTAGGCTTTAAAATGTTTCATTGTTGCAGTTTCACAGCCATTTGGCATATTTTGGCGTGCGTGTATTAGCTCATAATTAATTCCTTTGTTGTTTAAACTAGCATTTTGTACGAGTTACAGATAATATTGGGCGAGTGGTCACCCATGGAATGCTGAAATAAAAATGATTTAGCATTAATTTATTACGTTATAATTAAGTTCCAAAAATATTAAAGTTTTCCATTGCCATCGGAAACACACCTGTGAACCTGATTTTAAAATTCTGGCATATAAGTTTGTGCATGACAAATTGTTTACAAAATAATTAAATCTTCACATAAAAAATCAGGTTGACTTAACCATTTAACTGTCGCATTAAATTACGGTTAAAAAATTCAGATTGCTTATTTCCACCACTTTTTGGAAAAAGAAATATTCACCTTTTTTATGACATGTAAAATAGTACCAGAATAAAGCCAATTACACTCTTTTATAAAACTGGTGGTAATCAAACAATCCACAAAAAAAAAAACAATAATTAAATTAAAAAAAACAAAAAACCCGACTGCGTAAAAAGCGAACTAATTAATTATTTATCATCAATGTGAAACTAATTTTTATATTACTCACCTATTTTTTTTTATTTACTTGTATTGATGACTTTTAAGTTGTGTTTAATTGTTAGTTCCCCTCTATAAACACTGTTTTGATGAGGACTATAGATGTTTATGAAGATTAGATTTGCAGTAAAGCTAGAGATTCTACTTACACAACTTCCAGGTTGTGTAATATTTAAACGGAGCTTATAAAACTGTATTATATAACTGTAAAATAGTCAGTGAAACATCGTCTTCATTTTGAAAGACCTATCCAATGATATGTCATTCAATAGGGTACGTAAAAAATTTTTTTCGTCTCTACCGCCTTTTTTTAATTTATGGCCGTCATTTTGAATTAATAAAAACAAAATCTAGCCTTTAACCATCAGACGGTTAAGACGAATCGATAGAGAACTCATTCATTAAAATCCATCTAGCCGTTGGGATGTTTCGAGGGTATAAAGAAATCCACATACCGAGATACGCGTGAAACACATAACCCTTCTTGGAAGTCGGGTAAAAAGGGAAAACAATACATACAGAAACGTTATGCCTAACAGAAAATTGCAATTATAATAAAATTTAAAAATGTTTTACGTTGTATTACAAAATAGAACTAGTCGTTGGGGGTCACCGTAATACTTACACATCATGGATATGAATAATATAAAATAATGTCGAAATTATGATCGCAAATATCAAGGAAACTGATTGTCCTTCATTCTTTCCGCAAAATTTATGTTACATTCATTCTTTAAAATAAATAATTCCGAAAATTTTTGTACACGCTTCACCAGAACGAATATTTCGAAGATCCAAAAAATAGTTCCGGATATTTAAGGTCACTTAAATTTAATAGGCTTTGTCGAACTATTACATTCTAAGTACATACCAAATTTCAAGACTCTATCTCAATTTGTTTGGTAGATAGAGTGTTTAAAAACGTGGCTTGATAATGTCATAAACTTTAAATGTTCTATCACTGAATTGCGTAAAAGAAACATCCTTATAACTCCAAAAATGATAGTCATATTAACTAACAGTTTACTGCGTCGGATTAAGCGTCTCATTTCCACTTAAAATATATCTTTCAATTGAAATTTGAATGAAATGCAATGGCATGAAAAATCGAAGAGGGCGGAAAATAGAATTACAAATATCTCAGCAACTCATTATCCGATTGACTTCATTCTTTACATAAAATTTATTCTTTTTTTTATTGTCTTTTATATTCACTCCTTAAAATAAACAAGCTAAAAAAATTTTATGTACCTTTTATCAGAACGAATATTTCGAGTGCCCGAAAAAAATTGTTCCGTATAATCGATGTTAATGCAATTCAATAGGCTTCTTCTCATTCTTATATACTAAGTATACACCAAATTCCATCTCTCTATCTTTCAATTTGTTCGATAGATTAATCATTTTCAGACACACACACACATACACACAGATAGACAGACGGACGGCATTTTTTTCCTATATTTTTTTATATATTTTTTAATCTACTGTCTCAGAAATGTGCAAATCCATCAATTTTATTTTTATACATTTTTAAAACAATTACAAGACTTACCCTACACTATGTATGATGGGTAAGTAAAAGAAATTAATTATCTATCTGGCAAATAATTTCCCTTTTTTAGTAACTCAAAAAAACATCTTATGTAATACAATTTTAACAGTGATGCAAATGACATATTGTGTTTAAATTAAAATATATAGTCACAAAATAAACATATGCCACATATTAAAATAATGCAGCTGTGTAATTTTTTTTTTTGTGTTTTTAAAATTCAGAAGAAAAAATATGTTTTTAATAATCTTTTCAGTAAACAAAATATAGATTTCTACATCCAAAATTTTTAGCAGTTTTAATTATTTATAAAAAGTTTTATGAAAACGTATCTTTCGTTAAGCTCATAGAATATGTAGATTATGTTTATTTAAAACAATTTTTTTTTCTGGCTAATTATCGTCTATTGTTTCTTAGTCCAACGACAAAGACATGTTGAAGTTATTAAAAACATGCCATGGCGCCATAATTTTAATTAATTTTTTATATGGAAATGTGCTAAAATTACACAACTTCGTATCAGTTCCATAAAATGCGTTTAAAAACAATTTTTTACAGTACAATTTAATATATAAGAAAGAGGAATGATAGATAAATATTGATTTTAAGTCACACGAGAAAATAAAAATGTTTCTTTTTTTTTTCGTATATTTTGATGGTATTCGTATAACAGGCATTCTTACATAATTTTAACTTTTAGCAATAAAAATTTGGTAAAATTAAACTTATTAAAATAACATTTTAAACTTATAGAAAAATGTCTTAATGATTCAAAATAAAGAAAGTACGGTCAGCAGTGATGATTTTTAATAATATTTTATTTAACTGACAGAACAAAGTTAAACTTGCGTGTTTAATTTTCCTTACCGCCTACTTGACATTTTATCTCTTTAAATTTTTATTTTCTTCAAAATTTTTACTTACAATTAATTTGCATAGTACCGATAGAACATTTTAAATAAAAAATAATAACAATGTAGTATTTTTAGTACGAAATGTTGGTATAACATTGTATTAACCCTAGATCTACCGGGAATTTTATTCAAGTTTTAATAAAACGTTCTACACCAGAATTTTTATTTAAAACTATTTAACTTATTTATTTACCTTATTTTTGTCTGGTTTATATACTTAGTTTATTTTAAAGAAATTTCTGGTTTGAATGAATATTTTGTATGTACCTGTCGGGTCCAATGGACCCGTCTGGTAGACGGAGGGTTAAAGGCTGGAATTTAGCAGATTATATTATTTCATTCTTAACACTAGAACCGCGGTGACGGGCCATTTTGACCCGTACCAAATGAATAGAAGTCGATTAGAACCAGAAAACGCTTTATAAAATCATTGAAATATAGGATACATACACGCAATAAAAAAAAAAAAATAAATAAATAAATAAGTTCGGTAAATAAAAATTCTGATGTGAGATATTTTTATAAAACTTGAGTAAATGTTTCCGCGATTCTAGTGTTAATTATTTTATTTTATTAATATTTACCTGTAACACACATGTTCCAGACATGCTAATGTATTATATATACGTACCAGGATTCCAAATAAATAAATAAATTTTGTTATTAAAATCTTATACTAAGAATTTCTTGGTTACAAACATAAATATAATAATAGGGACGGCAAGGATGGTAGCAAGTAATTATAATAAAATATTTAGAACATCCTCATAGCTGCCAACTTGTGCTGATTTTTCATACCTTAAAAATTTAATAGGAAATTTTAGCTACCTTAATCACCGAAATTGAAGAAAATTTTAACGTTTAAATAAGTCAAAAATTTCTATTAATTTTTAGTGGTAAGTAAAATTCATACACGTTGGCAGCTATGCATCTTTTTTCCAACTTTTGGTCGCGAACAGATAGCGAGAGTCTGTAGTCAATCCGAAAAAATAAAATGCTTATGTACAAGAAGTACCTGTTATTAAATAATAACAATCAAATGTTACATAATTGGTATTGATGATAATGTAGTCTGATAAATAAATGTAACATGGGTTAATGCACGGCTGCATTTATTTATCACTTTAAAGCTTTACTACATGGGGAATTATATTTCAAAACGCTCAGAAGTAAATTATTTTCAAGTAATTTAGTTTTTGATGCTGCTATTGAAGAAAATGTTTTTCACACAGGTAAAAAATGAGAAATATATATATAGGATCATTGTTTTGAAAGAATCCGTTTCTAAGTTTTAATTAACACAGTGTAATAAAACATGGCTTTTACTTTTTTATAGGTGTTTAGAGGGTCTCAATACTTAAAACTTTAAAAATCGATGATTTATAACAAAATACATGTGAACCATTCTCCGATAATTTAAACTTTCATGAATAAGAAACATGTGAAATACAATTTTTAAAAAATAGCATTTTTAAAGTTCCAGTTTTAAATTTTCATGTTCTTTTTGTTATAATTAGAAAATGTTCTTATTCAGCATTAATGTTTAACACTGTACCATAGTTGTCAACCTCCCGATTTTTTTCATACAATTTTTTTTTTTTTTTTTTTTTTTTTTTTTTTGCGAAAATACTTGCTCTATGCAATCGCACAATTTATGCAATTAAGTAAAGCGAACATTTTTGTAAGATTTTACTGGTATCCAAAAATTCGGGAGGTTGGCAACTGTGAACTGTACTATCCCTTGCCACCCATTTAATAGTGAAATAAAACAGGGATAGCAAAGAAGGGACCGCCAGGAAAAAAGGGACGGTAAGGATGGGGCGGTAATGAAAATTACCACCTATTTTTAGGCAAGGCATGTGAACACTAGAAAGGCCGGAAATTTAATTCAAGTTTTATAAAAATATTTCAAACCAAAATTGTGATTTAAAACAGTTTAAGTTTTTTATTTAACGTTGCCGGGAAAAGCAAGCAAAGCCCATTTCCTTCCAAAAAAGACACATTTCAGTGACCATACAATTTACAAGTCACAACAAATCAGTTTACAAATCACAATAATATAATTTTGAATAGGGGTTGAAGCCATAAGCAAACTTATGACTCTCTACTAGGAGAAAGCTTAGAATTACAAGACAACATTTCGCTGAATGAGAGAAGTTTAGGTATAGGATATTTTTGCTTTGGGTGTGTTCGAGGACACTATTGAGTTTGATGGGAATTTCTTGAAATGAACTTACATCGAGTTCTTGTTTGATTTTAAGTAAGATCTGAGCTATCGAAGGGATAGAATCTGAGAATTCGTGCAATTCATAAAGCTGCTGAGTGGGAGGCGGGGGCCTTAGTTTCAAAAGAATTTGATTGGTTGGATGGCAAGTTGATATTGGGATCCGTTTTTTCCTAGTGTTTCTTAACTCCTTCGCGACGGGAGCCTTTTACGAAATGTTTATTACTTTTCTACCGGTTTTAAAAAACAGAAGTTTGTGCCTATTCAAATCGGGAAAATGCTCGGTTTAAATAAGGCAAATTTTACAGTAAAATTTTACTAGTGAGGATAAACGAGGATCCTTAGGCCTATTTCCGGCACGTATACGTGTCGCTCGTCCCCAAGGGGTTAAGAGAATCTTCATTTTTTGACGCTGCAACGGCTCTAGCATAGGGTTTTCGAAATTGTGGTTTAAGGAGAAATTTTGAACATCCCATATAAGAAGAAGGGTCTTTTAAAGAGCAGTTAACGCATTTAGGGCCACAGTAGACGCAGCTTTTTTCACATCACATTCTGGGGTACATACTATTACTACACTTACTACTACTACACACTTTATACTACACACTATTAATACACCTACCTGTACACTAAACAAGGCGCTTTAAAATATCTTCAAAATTAACTGAAATGATTTCCGAATATATCAAAAAATACATATTTTTTTTTTAATTCTCACTTTTTTATATTTGTGTACTTATAAAATAATTACATTATCACATAGAGCTTAGATTGTAGTTCAGAACATAGTAATACGGTAAGCATTCTAACATGATTTCACTGAAATGTGTTTAAATCACTCTATGTAATGGAATTTATCGAATACTGAAATGACAGAAAAATTTATTCTACAGAAATCGTATTTAAAGATTTCTTATCGATATTTTTTTATAGGTAAAATTAATCTAGAAGTGTCAATTGAGGATTATTAGTGTTTTTATCATTGAATAAAAGTAAGAATGTTATGCATATGCATGGAAACATTGATTACATTTCTCCTTTTTCTACACCCACTTCTGGTATCCGACTAATTATTTTCTGTTAATTAAATTAAACATAACTCCTCTTCTATAAATCGTAGGAATAAAATTAAAGCATATTTGAAATCATAAATGATTGCTTTTTCAAATAAAATTATAAAAAAATTTCATTAAAACGGTCATTTTAATGTAGGCAACCTTGAAAACAATTTTTAAATAAACATAAAAGAGAATGGCTATATATACTTACCTTAAATTACATTAAAACCATTAAAATTAAGTTGAATGTAAAAATAGTTAAAAAGAAAAAAACACACTTTTTTTACACAATGAAATTATAATTATACACCACGCTTGAATTTAGGACAGTGCTGGCAGTGGTCTACTTTTTTAAAATTCAGATTTCTTTATTGGCACTACTTTTTGAGATGTTAAAATTCCCTTTGTTTTCCCTCTTAATTAATATGTCATTTAACCTCTTAAGTGCCACAGACGTATATATACGTCGCGCATAGTCAATGCGTTAAGTGCCACTGTCGTATATATACGTCAGTCCAAAATATTGTCCTTTATACTGCGCTGTACCAGTAAAACGAAGCCCACGGCTTTGGAATTAAAAAAAAAAAAGAAAAAGACTTTGAAGGTGTTTTTGAAAGACTGACCTATTTCAGAGGAGAAGGGGTAGAAGGAACTACCTTCATAAAGGGCTATCGCACTGAGCTAGTGACGTGAAAATACAAGCGAATTTTTTTTTCCATATTTGACAAGGCTCCGCCCTTTTTGTATACCACTATTATTTTAGAGAAAATGTTGTTTGGTTTGTCGTTCACTTTTCGCCTTTCTATTGCATTGCTATTTTGATGTCACTACCTCAGTCTCATACAGTGTTGCCAGTAGGCTACTTTTTTTTAAATTCAGATTTCTTGACTGGCACCACTTTTTTGAAACGATAAAATTCCCTTTGTTTTCGCCTTAATTATTATGTCATTAAATAAGTCGCATTTTACCATTTCAGAGAAGTGGTGTCAATCAAGAAACTGAATTTTAAAAAAGTAGCCCATCTGGCAACACTGGTCTCATAGCTTTAGCCGTGCAGTTTCTCGAATTTGCTAGGATTTCATAGGAGTGTGTCCGATACTGATGATAGTGAGTTTGATGACAACTTTCCGTCATCTTCTGGATCAAAGACGTCAGAATATGATATGTCAGATGAAGAGGATTCAGATAACGACTATTCTATGAAAGATTCCAGAAACTGGGTACGTTTAGATATAAAAAAAAATTACCTATGCCACCTTCACGGTTTCCATTTTCGGGACAACCAGGAATAAATAAAAATGTAACAGATGTTACGAACCCACTTTTATTTTTTGATCAGAAGCTGGTGCTTCATATTGTTACAGAAACTAACCGTTTTGCAGACCAGTATAACAACCAGCATCCTGGAAAAGAGAAATCAAGGACGAAGTTGTGGCGTCCAACAAATTTAGAAGAAATATATATTTTTTAGGTATACTTATTCTGCAAGGAATACTTGTAAAACCTCACGTTGCGCTTTACTGGTCTAAAAACAAATTGAACGAAACTCCATTTTTTGGAGAATTTATGAGCAGAAATCGCTTTCAACTTATCATGAAATTTCTGCACTTTTCTGATAACAGTACTTTTGATAAAAATTCACATCCAAATCCAAAACTAAGTAAATTATGGCCTGTTTTTTCTGACATGATGAAGAAATTTTCAAGTGTCTATACACCTGAAAGGGACCTGAGCATTGATGAGAGCTTGATGCTTTTCAAAGGCAGGCTATCATGGGTACAATACATACCAATGAAAAGAGCTCGCTTTGGAGTAAAACTCTTTGTTCTTGCTGAATCAGAGACATGATATATTCACAATACGATCGTAAACAAAGGACAGAGTACAATCTTTGATAAATAGTATGAGAACTATGGAGTCGCAACAAAAGCAGTGATGACGCTTATTGAACCTTTTTTGGGAAAAGGTTATTGTGTAATTGCGGACAATTTTTATCCCTCACCAGAATTAGCAGACCTTCTTATCGAAAATTCAACTGACGTATATGGAACTCTTCGTCCTAATCGATGTGATTTGCCGGAAAAGTTCAACAAACTTACTTTGAAGAAAGGCGAAATAGCCGCTTTCCAAAGATGCAAAATTACCGTGTTGAGATGGCGTGACAAAAAAGATGTTTCGCTTCTTAGTTCTATCCACACAGCAAATTGCTCTGAAACTGAAAAAAATGTCATGAAGCCAGCTATTGTTATAGATTATAACTTGAAGATGAGTGGGGTTGATCGAGCGGAAATGGCATTAGTTTGTTATTCAACAACACGAAAAAGACAGAAGAGGTATTATTTAACAATATTTCGCCATCTATTAGATATGGCTATTTGGAATGACTTCACATTACAAAAGAAACAACACCGTAACGCTGATAATTACAAGTTCCGCATGAATTTGGTGGAACGTATATTTGAGAAATTTCATATTACTCCCCCACAACCTGCCAAACAACAGAAATTAGAAAGTGGCTGTCCTTTACGACTTTCTGCTAGACATTTTCCGGACTTAGTAACATCAACGTCTTCAAAGAAAAATGCATCGAGAAGATGTGCGGTTTGTTCAATGAAAAAAATTCGCCGTGAATCCCGCTATCAATGCACTGAATGTGATGTTGGTTTATGTGTCCAACCATGTTTCAGGATATATCACACGGCCACTAAGTTACAACATCTTTTTTATCATATTGTTACACTATAAGTTTACATTTTTGGTATAATTTTTGTACATAATTTTTGTATTTTCGTTTCTTTTTATACTTTCGTGGAAGTACATAATGTTTATATTAAAAGCCTGTCTCTTATTTCCCCCAATATACCGCATAACTACGTGCACCTGTTTGGAAAACTGTGGCACGGGGAATGAATCTCGTAAGTTTTTCTCGGCAGGTAAGAGATTACAATAACTACTAATTGTTTAATATTTTACTTATGACAGTAATTTTTGCTCGTGTTGCAGATGTGCAGTACAAGAAAAAAGTTGATTTTTTACGAAAAACACATCTCTGATTTTATCATTATTTTTGCAGTGCAATAACCCTTCCATTAAATCACATAACATTTTTTTGAAAAAAAAAATCAATGCATAAAGACATGACATAAAGAATCCGACTAAAATAAATGCAAGAAAAACTTTTTTCGTATAATGAAACGAATAGAACCAATATTGTTACCAACAAATTGTTGGTTCTAAAGCGTACGTATTTATCGGAAGAGAATCAATAAATCATTTTCGACAGGGTTCGTACGGGTACCGTTATTTTCAAGGCAAGATATCAGTAATTTTTTATAGAAGATAAATCTAGTTTAAACGGACGAAATTTCGCCTTATTTAAGTAGAGATTTTCCATAAGAAAATACTGGTACCGAAGAATATCTTGATGTGGAAATTCAAGTACCCGTACAAACACTGTTCGAAAAATATGAATTATTTACCTAGATGAATTTTTACATAAAAAGTTTTTTTTTTCGGAAATATGGTTTTGTTCACGTAAAACTCCACTCCTGACTCTTTTGTTCGAGATATATACAATAGTTTCCTATCGGTAGCTTAAGGGCACAGCTTTCAGTTATTAGTGAATCTACAAAAATTAAAAATTGAATGGAACATCTTCTATCTCTCAATGATTATTTACGGAGTTCGCACGCTCTTAAGCCCCGCCCCATTTTGTAAGGCCACTAAGTTCTAACTGTGGCACTGGGGAGTGAATCTCGTAAGTTTTTCTCGGCACGTAAGGGGTTAATTAGGTGAATTTTACCATTTCAAAGAAGTAGCGCCAAGCAAGAAATCTGAATTTTAAAAATGTAGCCCACTGGCAACACCGAATTAGGACTTCATTTTTCACCCTCTAAAACGTCTGTTCCAAAATATTAATGTGGCGTGTTTGTTTCAGAAAATTCACTACATTATTTTTCACTTGGTAGAAAGCAGGAGCTACCAAATTTATAAAAAAAATTATATTTTTTGCTGTTCTACTTTTTTAAGATATAACAACAAGAAAGAGAAAATATCACAATGCTTAAACTATTGGTGATCAGAAGAGTACCCGTTTGTTTATTGTATTATCCACATCTATATATATAATGGAGTTATGAATAAAGAGGAGGAGACATATAGTGTACTGTCTACCAGTGGCGAGTGAAGTAACTGAGGAGGTTGTCACAATATGGCGGCTGATTTTTTTAAAATCGTATCTCGAGTTTCTGATTATAGTCAGGGCAAACATCCCACCAGTGAACTTGGACAGACAATTTCGTCTTATTTAAGCGTCTTTTTCATGAAAATTTTTCTCAAAAATGTCTTAGAAATTTCCATTTATTTTTACTGGTGTCAGTATGACTTGTAAATTTGTCAGTCTGTTTCCCTGGTAGTCACAATATGGCGGAAACGCAGGACCTAACTACCGCCAAAGCAAACTCCTACCAGTAAAAATGAAAATCTGTTTCTACCATTATTTATGGCTGAAATTTTGTAATAATAAGGTGTTTAAATAAGTTGAAGATTTCTGTATAAATCTACTGGTGGAAGTTTCCACCGGCGGTAAACAACGTCTGCGATAGCGGTTACAGTTGAAGCTTCACTATTTTAAGGATATATCAGTTCCTCTTTATTAATAGTTCCATGATATATATATGTAGCAAGACTTTCAACATCATTACTTATTTAATATGTGTATATTTAATGTGGGAGTATCCTTTTTTCACTTTTTTAATGCAAAAACTCGTTTTTTAAACAGAAATTTGAGTGAACATCATTTGTAATTTTTAATCCGATTGCAAATGATTTGAGTAAATCGTCTGCTTCTTTCAACATTTTTATTTATTTTATTTTTGAAAACTCATTTCGTAAGAATATGACGGAGCCCCTTCACGCACGTTAAACCTAACAATGGAACGGCTTAAGGAATTATTTGATGACCGTTTAATTTCAATAGACCTCTGGCCAACAAGGTCACCAGACCTTATCCCGTTAGATTTTTTTATGTGGTGTTATATCAAAGATGGGGTTTTCCCTAGAAGTCTTGCAAACATCGATGAATTAAAACAAATCATAACTGAAGAAACCTCGTCAATAACACCAGCAATGTTTCGAAGTGTGTCAAAAAACTTGGTTCGATGTGTTCAGGTTTGCATTCAAAAAGGTGGCGAGCATTTTCAACATTTGCTGTAAGGAATGATAATGCAAAAAAATTGAGTTAAATTATGTTTTTTAAAAATAAAATTATCACAGGATTAAGTAACATTGTGCGTCTCCAAAGCTCAAATTTTAGCAGTTGTAAGAGTGGAATTTGGTGGGTTTTTCTTGCAGCCTACCTTGGAGCCTTTTCCACCTAGTGAATAAATTCTGTTGTGTAACATCTTCCAATTTTTCTAATTCTGGTTTTTCTTTTTCCTATGTCTTACATATTCCAGCAATCACTACTTTATTCTTTTCTTCATTCTGAAATAGGTTAAATGCCATTGTTTTACATCTCCTAATAAAATCTTCAAAGTTTTAGACAACGCATTCCGCAAGAGCTTCATTTTGTTTTCGTCTGATGTTTTAACGCAAAGGGCAATTATAAGAGTAATGTTTTATTACGAATCAATAATTTTCAAATTTCATGTAAAAAATTCTAGTAAATATTTGAAAAAGTTAATTTAAAATACTAAGGGGTTCCGCCCCCTACGAGCTACGCTCCCAACTCCCCTTCACACACCCCAAACTCTAAAATAGGGTTCCTACATGTCATGGAATTTCCTGATTTTAGATTAGATAAACACCAGTATTTTCTTTTAAAAAAATTCACCTCTTGGAATTGCGCGGTTTTATATGTCGAGTTTTTCTGCAAAAAATTACTGGTATTTCAGCTGAAAGTGTAGGAACCCTGTAAAAGCACGCTGATTTGATCAACTTTAAAAAAAATCGGATGAATGAATTATAATTAAATAAACAGTGACGATCTCCCTGTTAACGGGCCGTTTTTGTCTTTGTTTAAATCAGATCAGTGAAAATTTTGAAAATAAGCTAATATAAAATTAATTAAATAAACAGAGTCTTTATCTCCCGGTATTTTGTAACAACGCTATAACCCTCATAGCATGCATGGTCACGGTGACGTCGTTGTGACGTCACTGTAAGTCACTGTGGTCACGTCACATCTGTGACCAAAATGCCACCACTCAGTGATGTCACATTGTGACTGAGATGTGAAGTTCTTAGAAAATTTTAAAAAAATACGAAAATTCTTTAAAACATGTTATTCACTGTAAAATTATATTTTTCTATCAATTAAAAAAAAATTGTGACGTCATTGGTATGTCATTGCGTGTAACGTACTTCACGTCACATATGTGGCAAAAAACCACCATATTGTAAGTCACAGTGTGACAAAAATATGAACTTTTAAAATCTTTGAAAATGAAGAGAAATATTTTAAACAGTATTTTAAACAGTCCCGAGTTACAGCGGCATAAGGAATGAAAATATATTAGTGAATAGCAAATGGTAAATTCTGTCACGAAGTGGGGGGGGGGGGGGGGCATAATATATAAAGTGCACTATACAAGCATTAATAAACTAAATTTTCATGGTATATTTTATCAATTTGATATCTAAGACAGTGAAAGTATACTTTTTTCATGATTTCAATTTTATCTAGCATTGCAATTTAATATAATAATCCTTCACTGATTGTTATTATTATAAAAGTGTTTCTCGGAAAAATGGTACGTGCTGGAGCAATTTGGATAACATATTTAGAATTAGGAGTATTAAATCTGTACACTTTATATATATAATTTGCAGGGAGGAAATATTTTTATTTCTTTTGCCAACCAGTGGTATTCGAAACACTTCTGTGGATTCAAACTAAAAATTTTCTATTACAGTTAAGTCTGCAGCTTTTAATGAGCACGTAGAAAGAGTCTTCAGAGTTTAGTCATATATACATTTCTTGCTTTATGATTTGCATTCAAGTCATATTTTTTACTGATAGTGTTTAACTATTTTAAGTAACTATTTTTTAAAAAAATCTACTTCTTTCAGACTTTTAAAATAAAATTGACATTTTCCGGAAATAAAAGAAATATACAAAATTTATGCAAAACCCATGATATAATTAATTATTCGTATTTCAAATTTGTATTTTAGAGATATGACTTTAAAAAAAAGTTATTTTACAAATCGTTTTATTTTACAGAAAATTAATATGAAAAGAATGACAGATTGACAAAGAAATTTTTTTAAACCTCGATAACTCTTTTTTTATTTATTAAGAACATATTTTGTATCTATTACGCGTGAAACAAACTTTACTTTAAAAAAGGGGTGGAAGGTTTCATTATTACCATTAAATTAATTTTTGCACATTTTAAAAATTTAAACAATGTTTTATTTAATGAACTCTAATCATGAATGTTGTTATTCTTCTTCTTCTTATTATTCACAAAAAAGAAACTTTACAATCCATTGTAACTTGAATTGTTTGGAACTGATAAAAAGGAAAGATAAAATACATTGGAAAATTCTTCAAATAGAAAATTTTAATTAAAGACAGTCTCATAAAACTATTGCGCATTTAAGTTCGAAATCTGTTGTATACAAAAACAAATAAACGGTACAAAAAAACCATCTGCTGAAAATCGTCTGCGCACAGAATAAATAAGAGAAGACGCGGGAAGTGAGTTCCCTGTTTAGAGCATCACCAAGTGTACAACACTTTTTTTATAAATAAGAGAAAGACGCCTGCCATTTTAGGTTATTACAAATACACGGATATTATTAATAAAGCATAAATGTAAGTCTTGCGTAATTTAAATGTTTTATTCCTGTTTTGTATATTATGATCATGACTTAAATAGTTTTATGTTATATTAGTAAGAGACTGATCTGGTATTGTTTTCAGAAACAATATTTTGATGTTCGCTGCTGTGTTGAAAAATATCTTAACCCCTTAACGCTCGAATTAAATTACGGTTTAAAAATTCAAATTGCTTATAGACACCACTATTATAAAAAAGAAATATTCACCTTATTTAATGACAAGTAAAACGATAACAAAATATAGCCAATTTCACTATTTTATAAAACTGGTGGGAATCAAGCAATCTGATTAAAACACACAGCCCGAGAATATGACGGGAGCGTGAATTAAGGGATTAATCTGACATCGCTTGGGAAAAAAACAGCTGCCTTGAGACTGATTCATGCCTACATTCATAGTGGAATTAATTTAAAGATGAATTTGCAGTTACTTGAGATTGAAAATGTGTTGAGACAATAATTTGAAATTTTTTCCGGCTTCTTACTGTTTCCTGATTACTAACACTTACAGTAGTTATATACATTATTATTTTGGAGTTAAATATGATTTTCGATTATTATGATATTACGAAACAATTTCAGATTAGAAATTAGCATTATACTGGGAAAATGTACTTTTACGTATTACAGTAGTGAAACTTTTGAAAGATTTTTCTTTTAGTGCTAATAATATTTTAAATTATTATTTAAAATCTTAAATCTTCATACCGATGTTTTCAGATTTAACATTTGCCAAAATTATAAAATAATAGAATTTCTTATAACATATGGAAATATTTTTGAGATATTGTTAAATCTAATAATACATTTAATTCATCTATTGTAGTTTATTGTTGTTTAATAGTACAATTATAAATACTAATTATTATTTTTAGTGTCTTTCAAATTGGTATATTTATTTTTTTAAATTGTATGTAAGCATTTTTTTCTGTTTGTGATTGTAATCTAACATTTAATTATAGACATTCTGAATCGGTTATTAAATATTCGTCTGTTATAAAATCATTTTCTAAGTTTATGATACACGTAATTATTGGCACTAAAAAGTAAAATATGATATTTAAGCATTGAAATAAAGTGTTTTTCATGTTTAATAGAAAGTTTATAGATTAAACTGCTTTAGTATATATATTTTTTAAGTTCATATTTACTTACACAACATAGGACTGAATATTTTTTAAACAGATTAACAGTGTTAAAATTCGGTTTGCTGTCCGTTTTTCGTTCAAGCCATCCGCGCTCTAACTCTCGTAAATATACTCGGATGTCCCTGAAAATATTTTGACAGATGATATTGACGTTTACCATAGCACGTTCCTTATTTCTAATGAAGTTTGTAACATGTTTAGTTCATTTACAGGGACAGTCAAAAGTATTCCATTACATTACGGCCTATGGGGAAAAATCGTTTCAAATAATTTTTAATGATTTTACACGCTTTCAAACAGATTTCAACAAAATTAAAATTGCCTTAATTTGAAATTTGATTTTCATTTGAAATATTGTATGCAAGGCGAATGGTTCTCTCTGGAAAAAATTCCATGTATTAATATAGTTTCAATCTATGCTGGATTTAACTACATAAGTTTCGTGTTTGTCGCATGTCGGCTGCTCACGATAAATATTCCATCTTGTTCTCCATTTGTTGCCTTGCCAACATGTAATAGTGAGAAATTTTCCTGGCTGGTATCGTTCCGTGGGGTTTAGTCGGTAGAGTGTAAGTGAGCTATACTGATGGCGATTCGAGTCCCAGCATGGAATCTTTTAACTATGTTGGCCTTTGTGCCTTTTAAGCAATAAATTTGATTTTCATTTAAAATCATCACAGTGTTTATGACAAGTTCGTTACAAATGACACATATTTCACAAATTGGTCGCAATGTGACTTCAAAGCATTGTCGATTTCGTCACAGGTTCGTCACAAAGTTAATGCCAAAATAGTCACATATGACACACTTTTCCCAAATTTGTCACAAATTTGTCACACCGTGACTTCACAGAGTGGTCACAATGTAACGTCACAAACGACCTCTAACATGGACATAACGACTTCGCATTGCAGTCACTATGACGTCACATCGACGGTCACACCATCACAGTGTGATTTCACAACGACGTCGCCGTGACGTCACCATGCCTTACGGGAAGAAAGCTCTTAAGAAAGATATTTTAAATGAATCGTTTCAAATCTGGTGTAATTTTCACCAATGTTTTCTTTTCTTTTTAATATTCTCGTAAAATACTTTTGTAATTAGAAAGGAAATGTTATTTGCGCTCTCTTAAAATTCACAACAATAGTTTAAAAGATTATCTCAAAATATGAAATTCATGTCTCACGCAAATATATTTTTTAATCAAAACTGTTTGGCAATATTATTGTTTGGTCATTTAAAATATGTCGTAATTTCGTCCATTTACGATTTTAACGCAGATTAATGAATTTATTAATTTCACAATTTTCTTTCTCTTTTAAAATTCACTTGTAAATTTAGTTTTCATGACATAAACTTCCATATTTTCCTACTTTTAAAACGTAATTATTTAAATCTAATATGAATTTTTTTTTCTGTTTAGAATAATCACATGTAAGTAAATTTTTTATTTGTAGGAAATATTATTCTTTGTGCTGTTTTAAAAATTGGCAACAATTTAAAATAATACGCTTTAAGACGCAAAAAATATTTCTTGAAATGTTGAAATTTTGAATATAAAATGGATATAAATCCTCAAAAAATGAATCCAATTAAAAAACTAAATGTAGTCTGCACATTTCGAACTTCTAATGTATAAAAAGATCTAAAAATGATTAAATTCCTATGTATAGTTTTTGCTCCCAGAAAACTTTTTTAATGGAACGATTTTGACCCACCTTAACATTAGATATCTCTAAATAATTAGTCGATTTAAAAAAACGTATTTATCGAAAATTTTTCTATAATATCACCGATTTTTATATTTTTGTATGCAGTAGTTTTATTAACATTAACAAAGAAAGTCACCCGGTCACCAAAAATTCATAAACAGCGGCAGTGACAGCTTTAGTTACTTTTTTTTTTTTTTTTTTAGAATAGCGAGAAAAAAGTAAGGTATAATAAAATGGTTTGTGCACTTCTTGGGATTTTCAAGAATTTTAGCACCACTATTTCAGATTAGAAGATTTCTATCTAATATATTTAAATAGCAGAATTCATAATCACTACATTGAATGGCACGATTTGTAATAAGTTTCTGAAATTAAATAAGGCGAAATATTCTGTAGAAAAAATAATATAGAATCTTAAGCACCCTTTAATAATAGAAAACTGTACTAAACCTGCTTCTTTTTGTGTGTAATTTACCACTGCGTAACTTACCATATATTTTCTCTGATATAATAGATGTATGTTTTCATAATTTAATATACAGTTATAGAAATCAATTTTACGTGTATGAAAAGTGTTCATACTTTAGTTTTAAAGAGTTTTATAAAACGCAAGACTTTATGATGAAACTAACAATAAAGAGGAACTGACATATCCTTAAAACGATAAAGACTCAACTGTAACCAGTTCCTCAGGGCCTAGTTCACTAGTGAAATCTTCCACCAGTAAAACTGAATAGAAATTTCTTTCAGATTTAATTGCCATTATCATGCAAAATTTCTATTATAATTTAGGGAAAATATTTATTTGTTTTTACTACTGAAAGTTTGGTCCGAAGATAGTCAGTACCTTCCATATTGTGTCTAATTAAACAATCGTCCTGTTATTTCAGTGAATTTGATTACCACCAGAGCAAACTTCATCCAGTAAATTTGAATAAAAAATTTCACTTTATTTAATTGAGGCGTTTAGAAGTATGAATAATTTCTTTCATGTTCAAAGTCCTTTTCATGCAGAATTTCTGTCATAAAAAGGGAGAAAATATCTATTCGTTTTTACTTGTGGGCGTTTACCCCAGCGGTCATCAGGTCGCTGGGGCAATGCATGGAACTATTAACGCCTTAATTCTCGCTCCCGTCATATTCACGGGCTGTGTCTTTTATTCATTTTATTCTTTTTTGTTTGATTCCCACCAGTTTTATAAAATAGTGTAATTGGCGTTATTGTGGTATAATTTTAAATAAGGCGAATATTTCTTTTTCAAAAAAGTGGTGCCAGTAAGCAATTTGAATTTTTAAAAGGTAATTTAATGCGACCGTTAAGGGCTTAATAAAAAGGAACTGACATATCCTTAAAATAGTGAAGCTTCAACTGTAACCACTATCGCAGGAGCTGTTTACCGCTGGTGGAATCTTCCACCAGTAGATTTATCTAGCAATTTTAAACTTATTTAAACACCTTACTGTTACAAAATTTCAGTCATAAATAATGGTAGAAACGGGTTTTCATTTTTACTTGCAGGAGTGTACTTGGGTGAGGGGGCTTTTTAGTTATCCCCTGCGTTGACAACCAGGAAAACAAACTGGCAGTTTTACCAGGCATACTGACACCAGTAAAAATAAATAGAAATTTTTACGACATTTTTGCGAAAATTTTTTGATGCATAAGACATGTAATTAAGACGAAATTTTTTATTCAATTTTACTGGTGGGATGTTTTCCGTGGCGGTAATCAGAAACTGAAGATCCGATTTTTAAAAAAGCAGCCATCATCTTGTGAAAACCTCCTCAGTTACTTCACTCGCAACTGGTAGACGGTACATTACATGTCTCGTCCTCTTTATTCATGATATAAAAAACTGTTGGAACCAGATTGAAAAGTAAAGCTCAATCTAAAAAAAATTACAGTAAAAAATTGGCAAATAGTTTCAGTCTAAAAAAGTAAGTAGTGCGTAGAAAAATAATGGAACCAGATTATCTGTAAAGCTCATGAAATTACCCAAATTTTTGTTGATAGCTGAAAATGTGGACTGAGCTTTACTGGTTCCTTAAAATCAATCAAGGTAATAAAGGCATTTTTAACACATTCTAAATTCCAATCATTGATAACCAGTTTAAAAATGTGGGTTCATAAGAATAGGTTAGAGGCTAATTTGGTAATGAGCGACAAACTGAAAGATCCGTTCAGTACGAAGTATGGACCAAATTCTATTCCAGGGGTCACTGATAAGCCTGGTAGATCAAAGTCCAAGTAAACCCAAAACCCTAAGCATGTACGATTCAACTATATGCTAACTATTTGTCTGGCGTAAGTCCATTGGCATAAGGTTCCCTTTTCACAGTAATTAAATGAATGAAAAATTATTACATTAGTGTGTTATGTCAGAAATGTTAATAAAAACAATTCCTCAACAACCTGACTATATTAATGTTACACTTAAAATATTACTTCATGGTTTACATTCTTTTAGCTTTGTGGAGTTTAGCTTGACATGATGCAATCATGTCCACAATTCTGGGCCTGGCAGATTTTTTTTAGTACATAACTACACATTTTGTTTACTATACCCGGTACTCATTTTGAGTGGATAATATGATTCTGAATATAAGGCACCAGTAAATCTCAGTCCACATTTTCAGCTATAAACAAAAATTTGGGTAATTTCATGAGCTTTACAGATAATCTGGTTCCATTACTTTTCTACGCACTACTTACTTTTTTAGACTGAAACTATTTGCCAATTTTTTACTGTAATTTTCTTTAGATTGAGCTTTACTTTTCAATCTGGTTCCAACAGTTTTTTATATCATTTCATACCTTTTTCAGATCCTTTCAGGAACTTAATCAATCAACTGCCACTAACCAAAAAACCGCCCCAACTAACCAACCAATGACCTCAATCAACCGGCCCAGCCAATTTCCCTAATCAAAAACTAACAGAAACTTTGGTTCAATAGTGTATTTGAAGAGCTCTGATGACCCCATACATATAGCTAACATCCATATTGGGATATTGACCTATACTTTACTCAGGACTAGCCGCCAGTCTAGTTTTATACATACTGTGATTTCTTAAATTTTTCTCCAACGTACCCTCGCTCCTCTGTATTAAGGAACTTCGCAGTATCCTATGTCAACCCCTCAAACACACAAAAAGCTAGAGTAAGAAACAGTCATAAGAAATGAATTAAAACTGTGAAAAAACTATAAAAAGTGAAAATTTTTGCTTTGGGTACTTAATGGGAATTTAAAATTTTAAAAAATCTGAAAACGACTGAATGCAAAAAAAATGATTAAAAGTGATTGAAAATATCATACAATACACCTGTAAATAATATAAGAAATATTGCTAATATTGGATATTTATAATAATATTTCGTAGGTCAAACTAAAATACTTTGATAATAACTAACATATTTACATCTAACTGTAACCATTGATAAAAAAAAAAAATCAGGAAAATTTGAAAGTAGGTGTCCTTTGTAAAGTATGCATTAATTAAGGAGATAAATTACGTAAACGAGTCTATAGACAATTGGCGTATTTGGTACGGATAAATTACATAATTGAATCTACAGACAATTGGCGCATGTTGCCAGGCGTCGTTTAGCACATAATTAACTTAAACGTAAGCACAAACACCTATTTTTTTAAAGTTACCACACGCATGTGGTAACTCATTATTACATTTTGTCTACCATTATATTTTTGGCTAAATGCGTTTTAAAAGCAAGTCTACAACTCTATATTGTAAAATGCATGAGTACTATTTCTTTGTAGGGAAAAATGAAGCGTTTCATACTTATTTTCCGATTTTGTATCAGTTTCTGTAAAAATCGCGTTTTTTTTTTTTTTTTTTTTTTTTGAAAATATGCAACGATTTGTTTTACCTGTTAAAACATGAATTATTTTATAAACTTTATATTAATTACATTTAACACACTTTCATCAACATATACAGGTAACTTTTATGTCACTCTTTAAGTAAAATTATTTTAGTGTGTGTTATCCCAAAACGAATGAACATATCGAAATGAAACGTTTGTACACGCGCCGGATTAATTCCAAAAGGCATATTTTTTCCCCTTCTAGCCAACAACAACAACAAAAAAAAAAAGACATTCCTTCACAGAACCTTTCTCAACCTTGACTTTGAAAGGTATAAGGAAGTTCAGAAGCGCCCTCGAAAAATTTATATTTCGAAAAAAAAAAAAAAAAAAAAAATGTGAGTGGGATGAGATTTACCCCAGCGCATGTGCTTACGCGTTAAAAAAGGAATAAATTGATTCTGTGTTTTTAAAGCGAACCTATTCCACATTCTAATTTACAGAGAATTGGCGTAAGGTGGGACAAAGTTTTTTGGAGACCTTCCGCTACTTTGCGTTGTACCAACTCTATACTAAAATGTATGCTATTGCACCATTTATTTCAATCCTGAACGTGTGAAGATTTTTTAGTACTTTTCCAGTATAGTCATCTTAGCGAAATAGAAAAAGTAGCCTTGGCGGAGAAGGAAATTTTGCAACATATTTTCTGGCATCCTATTCACTGTTTCATTTCATATACACAAGCATTTTTTTCAATGTTTATAAAATTTATTTAACATAAAGACGCCATTTATCTAATTTTATATCGAAACAGAAGTAATTTGTTTATAAAAAGCATTAATAATAGACGTACATTTAAAATACATAACTGAACAAAAAATTTCATCAAGTTTGTTTTCATTACTGTTTATATCATTTGGCGAAAGTTCTGACGCCCGAATTACGACAAACTTAAAAAAAAAAAAAAAACCGCAAGGCCCCTATACCAGAAAAGTGCCAATTTTTTTTTTTTTTTACAAACCGCGCCAAACGTTGTGACTTGCCATTTATTGAATGCGAATCTCTTTTGGATTTAATTATTATTTAATCGTAACCATGCAAAAATTTTTAATTTACTGTTTTTTAATTGAAAATATTTTTTATTATTAAGAAAAAATTAAGTTTTAACTTCATTTTTCGAAGATTCAAAACTGGCCATGTTTAGTGCATTGCTAAGAGACCCTTACAGTTTCATGTATGTAATTTAAAATGCGATTTTGAAAAAAAAAATTTGAACAATATTTATTTGCGCTTTTATTTTTAGTATATTTGTATTGATTTCATAAAATAGTTCTCGAAACTCTGTAATTTTGAAAATTTACGTTCTTTAAATGATTACTTTCGCGTCAACAATGTTAAATTTTTTAAAACTCGCGAAATTGAATTTCATTTGGCGTTATAATGACGTAGTTCTAGTAGTGTTTCAGTGTTTAAAATTAAAATGCATGTTTTCTTTGGCGCCTGCAAAAGGAGGCATATTTTTTTTTCCCAACTGAAATTTGCCTTCTAAATTGTATCTCGCAATCTGATTGGTCAGAGACTTCGGCATGCATTTGATGTTTCTTGCTGGGAATCGTGCTTAGCGAAAAACACTTCTTTGTTTCTTGTCGTGTAAGATTTTTTTCGTTCAGAATTTCTTTTTAATTACACATTATGCTATATGAAGTTAAACAAAAAGGGACCTTGTCAGGGCCAATTTCCAAGTTAAGGTTATCAATTAAAATTGAAATAATACGGCTGTTCTCAAATACCTTTCTGAATTCATTTTTGTTCAGAAACACATGAAATTGACAGGCGTTCTTATTAATAAACTATGTAATCGAATGATGTTCTCAATTTTTTAGTAAAAGCAGAATATCTTTTTTAAAAATACTGTCAAAGTTGGCTTTTCGAACTGAATTTTTGGATGCGACAGCGCGGGAAAAGAGAAAAACCTGTCGTACCGTGACAACAATCGCTTACAACTCTCCATTTACTTATTAGAAAAAGATGAAAAACACTGTTCAATTCTTAAATATGTGACAGACAATTTCACGGCTGTTCTCAAATACCTTCCTAAATTCATTTTTGTTCGGAAACACATAAAACTGACAGGTGTTCTTATTAATAAACTATGTAATCGAATGGTGTTTTCAATTTTTTGGTAAAAGTAGAATATCTTTTTAAAAATACTGACAAAGTTGGCTTTTAGAACTGAATTTTTGGATACGACAGCGCGGGAAAGCAGAAAAACCTGTCGTCCCGTGACAACAATCGCTTACAACTCTCCATTTATTTATGAAAAAAATGGAAAACACTGTTCGATTCTTAAATATGTGACAGAAAATTTGACGACTGTTCTCAAATACCTTTCTGAATTCATTTTTGATCGGAAACACAGGCACTAAACTAAGGAATAAAAACTCACCATCATTAATTTAATTTAAGTATCCAACAAATATAACAGCTTTAGGCAATAATATAATAGGATCCTCAACTTTTTCAGTAAAAAAAAGGGTAGGGGTTTTAGAAGATGCCCATTTTTAAATGCTTAAATACTGTGTTATATTTGAAAAACATATTCGAATTTTGTAAGCATTAGGTTATTTTTCTTTAAATAAAATCATACAGGCAAAATAAAAAACGCAAATAATTTATTTTTTCTTCTTCTACAAAAGAAAATAAGCTAGCGATTTGAGGATCATTTTCAAAAAGGAACATATTCAGAATAGCCATTCAAATGTTGTGTATAAAGATATGTGCATACAAAAAAGAAAAAAAAAACTTTAAGAAAACTGAACTTTGTTGTGTGTAAAAGGGGTGGGGGTAAAATGTTTTTGCAGAAATTTCAAGGAGAATTTTAGATGACTGATTATTGTTTCAACAAAGATCGAAATTTTTTTAAAATATAAATGTATTATATATGCTGAGAAATGGGCAGGAGAAATTGAAATTTAAAGTGAAATTTAGATGACGTATTATTTATTTGTTATTTCATCAAAATAACAAACAGAGCAGGTTTTTTTTTAGTTTTAAAATTTTTGCATATCGCAGATTTTCACTTTTTCTAAAGATTTCATTTAAATTTACCGCCCTCTGAAATTTCTACTTCACAAAATCACGCAAAGTTTAGTATCTATATGTACTTCTTTTTTAAATCATCTCTCCTATTTGTTGTTTTATAGTATTTTATTACATCTGCTATGATTCCCCGACTCCTGACAATTTTATATTCATTAGAGCTTACAGAATTTCATAATTATAAGGATTATTAAACTTAAAATCTTTAAAAAAAGGTAACATTTATAATTTATTTGAATAATTACGAATTCAATTAAATACATTTATAATTAAGTAAAATTACAAATTAATAGAAAATTTAAAATAAAAAAATAATGTAAAATAGATTGAAAAATATCTTAAATTTAAAAAGTAACAAATTTATTAAAGTTATTTGGAATCTTTTCACTTCTAAGATGACACCCCGCCCTCTTTGTCATTAGGTAATGGAAATTATCTTCTTTCTCTAGAAATCATTTTTGCCATTGACCTGTAATTTCAACAAAAATAAATAAATAAATAAATCAGAAGTCTATTGAAATGCATTCCTTTCCCCGCGCCCATCCTATCAAAATTCTCTACTTCTGAGAGAACGTGGTCGCAAGCATAATTCCTTCCCGCCAAGAAAAGTCACTTTGACACAGGAAGCTCTGACCAATCAGGTTACGAGATGGCAAATCTCCGTTGGAAAAAAGAAATATGCCAATAGGAGTACACGATTTCCTTGACAAAACGCAGGAAAATGCAATAAATACAACCAAATGAACTTGTATTTATCGAAAATTTCTTTAGTATGACTTAAATAAATCTTTCACTTTATGGATGACAATAATAAGGATTAATTTCAGATTATCAGGAGTCTCTCTTCAGAATAAAACGTCATAACAACGTTATGTCAGTTAAACGGAAATTGACGTCATACCTAGCAAACGATTTTTTATTATTGTTATTATCTTTTCCTAAATTGTTTTCTTGAAATTAAAATAGATTTTTTAACATTTAAAGCATTCTAATGAACATACGTCATTCTAACACGTGTTTAGTTAAAGAGTTTACATATATATGGGCAATATTTTCATTTTCTGACTAGAATGACCACGATATCAAAAATGCAAAAATATAGCGAGAAATCTGAATTTTTATTGGCTCGTAAAAGCAAAATACGCGTGTTATCACTTTTTTTAAATTATTGTGCCGGTTTTTAGAGAGTGGCAACACAAAAGAAACAATTTAATTAGAAAATTAAAAAGGAGATATTTCTATATTGTTAAATTACGGAAGGTACAGTGCTATGTAAAGTTTAAATGGGTGCCGTTCCCTTAATATTGGATATTTTTTAACCCGACTTGCGAAAGGCACATCGCTCAAGCCCGTTTTAATACGTTCACTAAGCTCCAGGTTTCACAGCAATACAAGCAATATTTAAAATAACATAATTCTATTGATTTAATGTATTTTTAATACATTGAACAATGATTAATACTTCCAAGGATTGCATTCATATTTGTTATTGAGTTTTTTTTTTTATAAAATGTTCAAAGAATAATTTTTTTTTTAGCATTTAAAACAAAACGGAGAGAAAACAACATTACAATTTTGCCCTTTTCCAAGACAGTCGGAGGGTTAAGACCTTTCCAAAAAGCCATTATTCATCACTGAATGTTTTCTGGTTTGGATTGTAATTGAGTTGTTGTCTTTTCATCATGTTTCAAAACGTAAAAGATGCGGCTGAGCTCTACTATGCAGCACGACCGTGCTGTATGATAACTCCTTTGGGGTATGTAATCAAACAGTAGCCGCCATCTTGCAATTGCATACTCAGTTACCTTACACGGAACCGGCAGATACCACGCTATCTTTCTCCTCCTGTTTATTCTAATCTCCTTTACCAAAATACGTAAATAATGCATTAATATAAAATATATTGAACACATAACGGACCAATGCTTCATATAAGCGGCATTGGCACTCTTAACAAAACTTATTCACTTTGCACCACACATTTTTTGAGAAGCGCTTTTACTTGGGCCTAATAAACAGGTGCAAAAGAAATTTATAAACAAGACTGACTTTTAAAATATACTGGTACGAATACAATATAATAATACAATCATTATTTAAAGCGACCGTCTGTTAAGTGTTTAAAACGCGTTAGAACATATAGTAGGATAGCTGACGAACATTTTTGAGTAGGTATTTGAGGCCCCCTGAAAATTTGTGCAACTCTTCTTTTGTAATGCCTGAATACAAAATCGAATGTCTGGCTAAAGGATCGTGGCCCAAAAACTGTGCCAGACACGTGTCAAGTGCCATTTTTTGACTACCCAAAAAAGGTATTTGAGGCACGCTGAGATTGAGACAGAATAATATTTATGCTTAGAAAAAAATATTTTGAAAATGACAGACACTTTAGTTGACCCAAATCCTTGCCAGACACGTGTCAAGTGCCATTTTTTGACTACCCAAAAAAGGTATTTGAGGCACGCTGAGATTAAGACAGAATAATATTTATGCTTAGAAAAAAATATTTTGAAAATGACAGACACTTTAGTCGGCCCAAAAACTGTGCCAGACACGTGTCAAGTGCCATTTTTTGACTACCCAAAAAAGGAATTTGAGGCACGCTGAGATTGAGACAGAATAATATTTATGCTGAGAAAAAAATATTTTCAAAATGACAGACACTTTTGTTGGCACTTTCTACTTGCCAGACAACATAGAATGTTAAACGCGAGTGCCAGTAAAGCTGGACTTACAGTGTCTCGCTGAAGATCCATTTACTCACTTACCATACAAACAAAGCATCAACCGCGTTGCATCTTAAGATGAATTTCAACTGGATGCGGGCCCAATCACAACAAATCTAACTGTGATAGGCTCTCTCTCGCAAGACCACGTGACTCATAGCAAGCATGCAGTTCTGAAATTTTTGGAGTACTAATCATGTAAAGTAAGAAAAAAAATGTGTTATTTGCGCAAAAAGCGACGAAAAAAATCACTGTTTTTCCTGAAAAAACGCTACAAAAATGTTGTGAAGTATTGAAAATTTGGCAAAAGCATAGGTTAAAATATAAAGATATTATTTTACCATCCAATGCTAATCTGAAAGAGGGTTATCATAGACATTACTACAAAAGTTTCATCGCTTTAATGAAGAAATACGGCGACGACGACGCTTCAGGAATATCCAATGTGCCTTTTTCTTCATTAGGTTTAGTATATTTTTTATTTTTATTCCTTATAATAATATATTCACAAATTAGCGTAAGACATTCATAGTCCTTGACTAAAATAAATCTTTTCTATTCGATTAGATGAAAACACTCATTGTACGAACTATGGAATATATTTATGTGTACTATTTATATCTTTTACCTGTATAGCTCAAGACAATAGCTGTAGCATCAGCTCGTCTACGAATGTATTACCTGCATGAATTTCAATAGTTGCCTCAATGAATGTAAAGAAACATTTTACACCAAATATTTTTTTAACCTCATATAATTTTAGAAACTTTTAACTAGGAAGGTTTGCATAAGTACATACCCAGAAAACTTTGGAAACTTTTATGAAAAATACTCTTTAATAAAAAACTTTGTCTACTCTTTATAAGGAACTAGTTTAAGAAAGATTAACTTAAATAAATATACTTTTATAACTATGATTTTGTCATATGCAGGGCTCGCACCGTTCCTAAAATTTTTGCACTTTACTACCAGTATTTTAAATAAGATTTCTTCGTGATAGATTCCATTAACATCTATAATAGAATTATACAACAAAGATTATCGTTTTTATTCAGTGGTAGGAAATTGCGAAAATTTTAGGAACGCTGCGAGCCCTGCATATGTATTTATATGTACATGTAATGAATTTTAACGATCGTTTAATGACGCTTAGTACAAAATTTAAACTGATTAAAATTGCTTCAAACTGAAAGTTAAGGGCCGATTCTGAATTTGATTTCGATAGTGTTAGTGTCGAGGACAACATAAGAAAAATATTGTTGTCATAGAAACAACGACTTATTTAATGTCGAAATGTATAACGAAATAGTTCTTAATCGGACAGTTACTTTTAAAGTGCGCTTAAATTTATCCAGCCGGTGAAACCGTCCGAAAATTAAATATCTTCAGCAACACGCAACTTGTATATATTACATAAACTTATAGAAAATATAACAAAATGTTTCATTGTTTAAGTTTAAATTCATTAAGTACCACGCATTCGAATAATCATTTAACAAGCAATTTTCAGATGCATTAAAATATTCGCGTTTGGCGAGGAAATTTTTTGCCCGCCAAATCGCGTGTGCATTCTTCTTTTAGCGCCAAATAATCGATAATATTTTATTTTTTTAAAGGACTAGGGGACTCTGCCCCCTACGAGCTACGCTCGTCATCCCCCGTTCAGACGCCCCAGACTCTAACAGCACGATAATTTAATCGACTTTAAAAAGATTTCGGAAGATCGAATTATAATTTGAATCTGAGAATTATAATCTGAAGTAATTTTCACCAAACTTTTCTTTTTCTTTTTAATATTCACGTAAAAATACTTTTGTTAGAAATGAAACATTATGATAATCTTAAAATATCAAATAAATGTCTCGAGCAATTTTTAAATTTAAACTGTTTTGCAATATGATTTTTTGTTCATTTTATATAATAAGTGTAATGTGACGTAAATGTGACGTAAATTCTCCTATTTAAGACTTCTAACGCATGTTTATGAATTTATTATTTTACAATATTCTGCCTCTAATAAAATTCACGTGTATTTATAATTTTTATAACGTAATTTTCCATGAGTTCCTGCTTTTTATATTTTCTGTTTATAATAGTCACGTGTAAAATAAATTTTTAATTTGAATTAAACATTATTGTTTGCGCTGTTTATACAACTGGCAACAGTTTAAATTAATAACATTTTCTAAAATTTGTAAAAAATATCTCTCGAAATGCTGAAAATTTGAATTTAAAATTGATATAAAACCTCAAAAAATGAGTCAAATAAGAAAAATAAATAGAATCTGCACACCGGGAACTTATAACGTATAAAATGATCTAAAAATGATTAAATTCTCATGTATAGTTTTTGTTCCAATAAAACTTTTTTAATGGAACGATTTTGTCAACTTTAGCATTAAATATCTCTTAAAATAATTCTTCGATTTGAAAACTGTCTGCATCAGCGTGTTTATTAAACATTTCTCTATAATACCACCGATTTTTATATTTTTGTATGCAGCAGTTTTTTTTAATATTAACGATGAAAGGCCATGCTTAAGCATTCAAATTGGATGTGGATCTACCCGGAATATCTACGCAGATTTTCATTGGTACATTTCCAAATCAAAACTTTTTTTTATATATAGAAGGATTTCTACTGAAATTCCGCAGCTAAATTTTACTGATACTTTAAAACATACATATGTATAATAAGCATTTAATAAGCATATAAGTTTAATAAGCATTTTTAACACTTTTTAACAAAGTTAAAAAGTGTTTGTGAATTTGGTTTGCTTGTCTGTCTATCCCTCGGCGATCTATCTCTAGCAAATATAGTCCGATTACCACGAAATTCATAGAAGAAGGCACATTGGATATTCCTAAAGCGTTGTCTCGTCGTATTTCTTTCTCAAAGCTATAAAACTTTTGTAGCAATGTCTATGATAACCCTCTTTCAGATTAGCATTGGGTGATAAAATAATATCCTTATATTTGAACCTATGTTTTTGCCAAATTTTCAATACTTCACATATTTGTAGCGTTTTTAAAAAAAAAACAGTGATTTTTTCGTTGCTTTTTGCGCAAATAACACATTTTTTCTTACTTTACATGATTAGTACTCCAAAAATTTCAGAACTGCATGCTTGCTATGAGTCACGTGGTCTTGCGAGAGAGAGCCTATCACAGTTAGATTTGTTGTGATTGCGCCCGCATCCAGTTGAAATTCATCTTAAGATGCAACGCGGTTGATGCTTTGTTTGTATGGTAAGTCAGTAAATGGATCTTCAGCGAGGCACTGTAAGTCCAGCTTTACTGGCACTCGCGTTTAACATTCTATATTGTCTGACAAGTAGAAAGCGCCAACAAAAGTGTCTGTCATTTTCAAAATATTTTTTTCTAAGCATAAATATTATTCTGTCTCAATCTCAGCGTGCCTCAAACACCTTTTTGGATAGTCAAAAAATGGCACTTGACACGTGTCTGGCACAGGTTTTGGGCCGATTAAAGTGTCTGTCATTTTCAAAATATTTTTTTTAAGCATAAATATTATTCTGCCTCTATCTCAGCGTGCCTCAAATACCTTTTTTGGGTAGTCAAAAAATGGCACTTGACACGTGTCTGGCACAGGTTTTGTGCCGACTAAAGTGTCTGTCATTTTCAAAATATTTTTTTCTAAGCATAAATATTATTCTGTCTCAATCTCAGCGTGCCTCAAATACCTTTTATGGGTAGTCAATAAATGGCATTTGACACGTGTCTGGTACAGTTTTTGGGCCGACTAAAGTCTCTGTCATTTTCAACATATTTCTTTCTAAGCATAAATCTTCTAAAGCATAAAGCTTCTGTCTCTTTCTCAGTGTGCCTCAAATACCTTTTTTGGGTAGTCAAAAAATGGCACTTGACACGTGTCTGGCACAGTTTTTGGGCCGACTAAAGTGTCTGTCATTTTCAAAATATTTTTTTCTAAGCATAAATATTATACTGTCTCAATCTCAGCGTGCCTCAAATACCTTTTATGGGTAGTCAATAAATGGCATTTGACACGTGTCTGGTACAGTTTTTGGGCCGACTAAAGTCTCTGTCATTTTCAACATATTTTTTTCTAAGCATAAATCTTCTAAAGCATAAAGCTTCTGTCTCTTTCTCAGCGTGCCTCAAATACCTTTTTTGGGTAGTCAAAAAATGGCACTTGACACGTGTCTGGCACAGTTTTTGGGCCGACTAAAGTGTCAGTCATTTTCAAAATATTTTTTTCTAAGCATAAATATTATTCTGTCTCAATCTCAGAGTGCCTCAAATACCTTTTTTGGGTAGTCAAAAAATGGCACTTGACACGTGTCTGGCACATTTTTGGGCGACGATCCTTCAGCGAGACATTCGATTTTGTGTTCAGGCATTACAAAAGAAGTGTTGCACAAATTTTCAGGGTGCCTCAAATACCTTCCCTAAAATGCTTAACAGTTTTTGGTCTAATACGTATATGAGTCGATACTGATAATAAGGTCGAACTGTGAAATATAAATTTTATAAAAAATAAACTAGAAGAGTCGAGTAACTGAGGGCAATCTATTACAAGGCCCAGTTCGCCTCTTATACGCTGATATTTACTTTATAAAATTAATTGACAGACAGAACATATTGATTGAAATATATATTCAAACTGCTTATTTTTTAAACTTGTGTCTTGGGAATTCGTTCTTAAATCGCCTTTCCTACAGATTTCCCTAATTCTATCTTAATTCGCGTATTTGTCCGTAAATTAGCACTTTATCCATTTCTTTTTATGCGCATGGATTTGTTTTCATTTATATCAGGGTTTGAAAAATCTAAATGTCCAATATACATACCTGGCAATTTTCCAGTATTTTCATTATCATAATTTCCGAATAGGAAAAATTGTTTTATTTATTGACAAAAATTTGAGATTAAGCAAGATGAAAAACACTATCCCAACAAAAAGTTTTCGGTAAAAAAAAAAAAGCGCCAAGTTCTCCTTAATGTTTCGGCCAGAAAAAGTAGTGATATCTGAAGTTCGCACAAGGGCACAAGTTAAAAGCCAAACATCCCAAATCTTTCATTGAAAATGGCTTCCTGCGACTTGGCCGTTAATGCCTTCTAGAGGGTTTTTCAAAATTAATGATTGGAAATTTCGAATTTATGAATTATTTAAATATTAAAATTAATATTAGTATGTAAAGAGGCAAATACACATAAAGACATTATAAGTAAAAGATTTCTGATAAATACCATTCAATTTCAACAAACAATAGTTTTGATTACAGATCATTTAGTCCACATGTGGTTTAATTGCCATTTCGTACGGTCTACTAAAGCTAAAGTCATTAACGTAAAACCTAAGAAATAAAACAAAATATTCTTTCTTCAAATGTCACAATATGCTACATTATATTTTATTGTATAATATTGAAATCTTGTGCATTGACGAAAGAGATTTTTTTCGTTAGAACATTAATTACAGTTTGTTTGCATACATTAAGAGGTATTCGATTTATAAACTGTTAAAAGCTGATACTAATTATGTTTTAGCAATTAGGGATATTACCTTCTGAATACAAGTATTTTGTTATAATTAACTTCTAAGCATTTAAATAGACTGAAGTGGTTTAAATGCTTTTTTTAAATGTGTATTTTATTTCTGTACTTTGTGCCACAAAATGCCTAAAATAATCAAAAAATGTAGTTGCCATGTAGCTTATTTGTACATACTTTAAAATTTGAAAAATCCTCTCGAAGGCATTAACGGTCAAGTCGCAGGAAGCCATTTTCAATGAAAGATTTGGGATGTTTGGCTTTTAACTTGTGCCCTTGTGCGAACTTCAGATATCACTACTTTTTCTGGCCGAAACATTAAGGAGAACTTGGCGCCTTTTTTTTTTTTTTTACCGAAAACTTTTTGTTGGGATATCACTACTTTTTGTATGTTTTTTCTAGTTTTTTTCTAAGCTATATTAATATAAAAAAAACTTAAATTTCAGTACTTTTATGTTAGCCGGGAGCAAATCTCCTAATTAGCATTTTGTTTTTTCTCCAATAGTAGTTTTCGTTTTTCACACGTGTAAATTAGAAACAATGCTTTGATTTTCAAATAAAATATTTTGGTTTATGTTATTATTTGTTATATATTTATTTATTTATTTATTTCTGTGTTAAATATTCTATTAAATAAAATGAGGGAAATGCATCTATTTTAAATGAGATGACTGAAAAGTTTATATTTTTAAATGAAATGAATGCAATATGAACAATAGAGTTGGAGACAGTATTTGGCGATTTGCCACTCGCGCCCGGCTAGCATAAAAATACCTAAATTTATTTTATTGAGATTTACAAATTCATACTTTATTTATTTTTATATTAAAGTACTAGTCGCCTCTAGCAAGCAGTATATACTCTATTATTTGCATGTTAAACGTTGCATCATGTTACTGTTATTCATAATTTAATTTACTTGCCCATTCTTTCGCCAAGTCGGGAGCTTTTGATAGAGAAATCAAGAACTCTTTACGATCATGGAAGCACATCATATATTTTGTGTTGTTATGTATTTTATTCTTTCATGACAAATATCTCTTAACTCACTTATGCATGTTTCCTTATCAGTTACGATTCGTCCTCTAATGCGGAAATTTTTAATCCTATTAAGTAATCTTTTCTAATTGGGCTCACTGCCAATTATTGTATTTTAACTGATACGATTGGGTACAAGTGAAATTATTCTTATTAAATCCCTTGATAATATCTGCATTCACATTAAACCACATTGATGCTAATATCTTTTTGTTTCATGCTAACCTTTTCAATAGACTCGATTACGGAAGAATAGAAGGTTTACGGGCTCTCTGCTATGATCCATTTGAAAATCTAAAATCTATCATTCTTCTCATCTAATCGTGTTGAAGAACTAGCCAATTTGCCATGGTTTTAAGTTTTTAGCTAATTTTATTCGAAACCTGAAAACTAAAATGCGAGGAACCGGATTATAGAAGATTCCTTCTAACGGTACATATCGATTAACAGGTTACATATTATAAAATTATAATAATCATAAGGAGAATTGTCACTTTCGGTGCTTTAATAGTTTCCGTAAATTCTATTTATATAATACAGAAGTTTCAGCAGAGTAAAGATTAACAACATAGTCACAGTAAGTATAATAACAGTACAATATATTAACAATAGCAGAGGTTTTGTGCAGTGACGAAACTACTAGCACTTTGGAAATATTCGTACGTTATATTATTTAACTATTCAGATGATATGCGGAAAAATATAAATAGATGGCTCTCATTAATAATTAACTCATTGAAAAATAGCCACAAACGTCAAATACTCGCCAAGCTTGGCGACATTTAGCGAAGTGTCACCAAATTTGGTAATATATCATGTCAATTCTCAAATATGGCGACAAAAAGTGTTTTGTTTGTTCTGACGTCATAATGATGCATATGTCTTATTT
Source organism: Maratus speciosus (assembly GCA_963932465.1). Taxonomy (NCBI): domain Eukaryota; kingdom Metazoa; phylum Arthropoda; class Arachnida; order Araneae; family Salticidae; genus Maratus; species Maratus speciosus. The sequence continues at coordinate 280,006,787 of OZ010799.1, read as the reverse complement.
ATTATACACATACCTATAATATGTATGATGAAAATGTATTATGTATTATATGCATATGTATAATATGTATGATGCATATGTATAAAGTTCTTTAACATCACTAAAACGCACTTAAAGGAATAGTGTTCCATAAATAGTAGGGATAATTGCCAGATTGACCAGAGTGCTATTGAGGTTAGAATTTCGACATTTATAATAGACCGGGAGGCGTCTGCACACACCATCACCTCATCGAATTTACAGCTTAAATTTTAGGATTAGTTAAAACTAGATTAGTACATTAAAATGCAACTTGTCTGTTAAGTCATATCTTGGTAGAAACAACCTGAAGACCATATTTTAGTGGGTGACTGATAGGTTTACTATTGTATTTTCCTGCATCCAAAAGTATGGAGGAATGGGTGCAGGAAAACACAATGGAAAATCCACCAATTAACCGGTAAAATCGGGTCTGTAGGTGGTTTCCACAAAGATATGACTTGGTGGACCAGTTACATTTTAATACGCTAATCGATTTTTAACTAGTCCTAAAATTTCAGCCGTCAACTCGATGAGGTGATGATCTGTGCAGACGCCTCTCGATCTTTAATAAAATTTGTTTTAAGGAAGTAAAAGATAGAAAGATGGACAGATGAACTGAAAGATTTGCCTTATGTAGATTTTTGTAAAAGCGTATAAAATTTTATTCAGCTTGAAATCATGTAACACCTTTATAACTCAGGCTAATTTTCTGTAATCGAGTTTTGGCAACCAACATGTCTGATCTATAACTATAATCTTTCTTTTACAGATTTAAAATTAACAATACATTAACAGTAAGTAGGCTAATAATACAATATAATAACATTAGCAGCGGACTTTGGACACCGCATCTGTCGCATATCGTTAAAGACAGCTTTATTAGCTACACATTTCATTTAATTAAAAGCAGATTTTTAAACTTTCATATGAGAATTAGGATATTTTTCCACTATAGGAACCTTTGCGTTTTTAAAAATCTTGGTGCAATTCGGATTTCAGAAACTGAGATATATTGCCAAATGATATAAACAACTATGAAAACAAACCTGATGAACTTTTATGTTATTTATATACATTTTATTTATACAGGATAAAATATTGTTTTTTATATACAAATTATTTATGTTGGTATATAAAAATAAATAAACGGGTTCCTTACATTAAATAAATTGTATACATATGGAAAAAATTGCTTGCGTATATGACACAGTAGATAGGTTGCCAGAAAATACGTTATTATCAAATTTCTTTTCTCGTCAAGGCTATTTTCTCTATTTCGCCAAGGCTACTATATCGGAAACATACTGAATTGCAGTTATATTTTGTTAAATGTTTTATTGTTTTAATATCGTGAATATATCATAACCTATACTGATTAAAATTTTCAGGTACATTCATTTTTTTCTATTTAACAAACATCTTTGGAAAAGCATATATATAAAGTTTTATTCTGCTTGAAATTACGTGACCCTTCAAAACTCTGTAATCGAGTATTGGCGACCAACATTGGCGCAATTGAATGTGAAGGAACTGTTTACGGCCAAATCAACACCCCCTATTTGAAGGGTTTAGAGGCGGAAATTCTGTGTTTCAGATTTTTCTGGTTAATTGTGCTACAAACCCGACTTACTTGTGAAATTTCACGATTCTACGACTTTTAGAAGTACCTTAGTTATTTGATGATGCGAAGTGAGTTAGTGACAAAAAAGCGCTTTTTCGGAATTTAATATTTCGAAAACTACTAAATACAGAAACATGAAATCGTGGAACCTTAGTTCAGTTTGATCATACGAACATGTGTATAAAAGAAAAAATGTTGTATCTCTCCCTAAAACGACGTTATGAGGGGGTGAAAAGTGTGCCGAAATGGTTCAGGAAAAGGTAGCTTACGGCTTGTGCGAACTTGGCGGACGCACTTCCGTGCTCCCAGATTAGGAAATTTTGGTACTTAAAATATACGAAAATTATCATACCTTTTTAAGGCAAAAAAGCCATATAGATAACACAATGGGAAATTCTAATTTACAAACTAAATAAAAAACGTGTAAAAAGGAAGTACTTTTTGGCGTTCAATATCTACTCGTATATTTTACTTTTCATTTCATACCTAAAAGTACAAGTACATCATAAAAATATATTTATACAATATTATTATGTACCATTATATCTTTTCTTTAAATGTGTTTCTTTTCGCATATATTCTTAAATCAGTTTTTTAACTATATACTTATATCTTTAAATTTCCGGCGTCTACGCCCTTTTTGTTATCCTTATACATTTATACTCATTACAGTTATATTTGGTATCAAAAGAACCTTCAACACTTCATATTTCATGGCTTGAAACCTATTACAGCATGTCTAAAATTTTTTGATCTCCTTTAGGTTATGATACGTTGACATTCCTTGTGTGAATTTTTATTTTCCTGCCAATAGACACATCCAGAAATGCGATACATCTGATATATATCGGGAAGTAGTATTTATAAAATGGAAACATATCCGTTGAATTTATATACTCATTTTTAATCTTTTATGGGATAGGAAATGTAAATCGAGATATTATTTCGACAGTAATGATATCTAATGTACGATTTATGATCAATATGGAAAATAAATGACGAAGAAATAATGGAGTTTGAAAGAAGATATATCACCTTATACTATTTTCATGTTTTCAGGAAGGATGAACTACTTCTTTGAGAAATTATACCTGAAAAATAGTTTTATGTTGCTTTTTTTATCAGCTGATGATCAAATTTCTTCTGTTTTGTTTTCCGTTTATAATTTATCCTATTTAAATCCAGTTATTAACACTTTGAGGGGCAAGTAATTGTGTTTTTGTAATGTCGAATTCCCACCGGAATCTGCAAAAAGATTTATTGGCAAATAAGGAAAAGCAATTTTACTTTAAAAATGCATTATTATGAAGCATAGTAGAATAAAAAAACATAGTAGAATAAAAAGCATATTTTTATAAGCATATTATTAAAAACAGAAAAATAAATGTCACAAAATAGGGATCTATAAAGTTTTAAACAAACAGTTAAAACTGTGAATCAACTCAAATGAATTTTCACAAAATTTGACTAAACCCCATATCTCGAAATACTCCATCATGAAAATTCCGATATACCATTTAGCATGCATTGCTTTCCGTCAAAGACTTCAAGAGATGTTCCTCATATCATGTGATTTCAGCAAAGCTCCGACACCTTAGGAGGCGTGGTCGCCACTGCTCAGCCAGTGTCGCCAAAATAGCCACTATTTTTAATAAAATTATCTACCTTAAAAATTTAAATTAAAAAAAAAATTTCATAACAGACATTTCGTAATTAAATAAAACAAAAATTATTATACAGAATACCTCTTAACCCTTATGTCAATGACCGGGTAGTCGGGTATCTTTTGAATTTTTCATCCCGTTTTCAAGGTGTAATATAAAAAGAAAATAAAACGAATTTAAATCCCCATTATTTGAAGTATTCACTGTCCAATAATATAATCAATTTTAGATTTCGAATTTTTTAATTACTATTTTGGGGCATTAAACATTTTTATACCTGTCATCAATGACCAGGGTACCCGGGTACCCATGCGAATTTTTGTGGAAAAGTAAAGAAATTGATAGACTATTTAGATCTATTTAGATCAATAAAGCTTGAAATTAATTTGAAAATAAGAGTTAGACGCATTTTTAAGGCAAAAAAGATTTCATTTACGTGAAGTTTTTGTGGACAAGTTGTACAAGAGCAAAAGACGTACGAATGTACAGTCGTGGAAAAAAAAAAGTAAACACCCCTTACTAACTCTGCAAAAATTATCGTATAAGAAAGTTACTGGTGTCACACGATTGGTAATAAAGTCTACTTTTAAATGATGTATATACAATTTGCTTAGGGGGCCATCTACATATTAAAACGAATCATAACTTTGTTTATTTTTCAATAGCAGTACGCAATTCTGACAGCATAAATGAACTCTTCACCCTTCAATTAGCCTAAAAACAAATTTTTATGCAATTCGTACGATAAGTTTCCGAGAAATTAATTATTTTAAAACGAGCGTATTTTAGGGGCGGTATCCAAATTGAAGTTCGGTACTTGGTTGTTAAACAAGAGAGCCCCCTTCTTGATCAAGGCACCTTAAGCTCCACTCAAGCAGTCAATGAAGACTGCTAGATTACAGGATAACATAAGAAATTTCAAAATATCTTAGATGGCCCATTAAACCATCATTTTGCCGTCTTTTAAGCATCATTTGAAAACTACTAGGGAGAAAAATGTGAAATTTGGGATTTCCAAAAAGCAGGACTTAATAAATCTAAATCCATCGAAAAAACGTAGGTTGCAATTCATGATTTTTTCGAATATTAATTTCATAATTCATAGTTTATATCATAAAATTATAAAAAAATTGCAAATTGAATGTATTCATGTTTGTGTATTTTAGCACTATTTCTACACAAAAAATTAGCACATTAGGAGTATAATTTCAGGAGATATTAATGAAAATATGAAAATGTAATTTAACATTAGAAGCACTCAATTTTGAATGTTTATAATTCAAAAACTTAGGATTCAAATGACTTGAAATATGGTGTCTATGCATAGTTTGAACCGAAGATTTGAAATATCTTGTTAAAATTGGGTATTGCCATTGAAAAAAAATGATGTTTGGTCGTTTTAATATGTAGATGGTCCCCTAAGCAAATTGTATGTACATCATTTAAAAGTAGACATTATTTCCAATCGTTCGGTACCGGTAACTTTCTGAAACGATAATTTGTTTGAGGAGTTAGTAGGGGGAGTTTACTTTTTTTTCCACAACTGTACATGACCTACTGGCTTTTCACATTGTTTACATGATTTTCTGGTTTTCTTGCGCAGTTTTTGAGGCTCTCACAAGCACATCTGACACCAACTGCTTTTATCCTTCTGGTTTCAACTCGCTTTAAGCTCTTTGGACTGGGTTCTGAATGTGTGGCAGCTTCAAATACGGAAAAAGATTTTTTCAATATACTTTCAATTCCCAATTTGGTCAAAAATTGTCTCATTGCCTGAACATTTTGCGATTGATTTTGAATTGCTGGAAGCCTCAAGATCTCACCTAATTCCCGCAATAACAGGCGACGATTGTCTATTTATAAACATATTATTATTTACAGATTATATAATGTAAGTAGCAAATGCTGCTATACCCACAATATAGAAAAATAATGCAAGTGGTCATGCGGTTGTACGTTTATATGTTGTATATTGCCACAAACTTTACCCATTTTATACACTCTATATTTCGTTTCCTTATATAACTGAATCATTTCGGGTTTATCTTTCAGTCCTGTGATGGTTTTATTATTATGGATAAAAGACATTAGAATGACAGATTTGTTCCTTTTTGGAACATATTTTGAGGACAGTCCACTCGTGTGTTCTAGTTGTGAAAACGGATAAATCTAAGGATATTCCAGAATCGGTCTACACTGTTAAATTTTTGCAGCATTTTGTCCAGTCTTTCGACCGTTTTTTGAAAAAATGGTTTCATACCTGTAATTTAACTATATTCTGACCATAAAATGGTCAATAATATTGTCAGAATACTGTTAAAGTACGGTTGTGTAACCGTTTTCGATAAAAACAGTCATATGACTGGACAGAATGCTGCATATGTTTAACAGTGTATACCCATACTTGCTTCATAAAACGGATATAAGTTTGTTTTCCATTTTCTAACATGTGGTCTTCGTTTGAACTGTTGACACGAGAAGTAATGAATATGTATGAAAATTTGTCAAATTCTTCTTCTCTTAGGTCTGGGCAGTTACGCTGTATGAAATACACTGTTAAAAATTTGCAACATTCTGGCAGGTCATTTGACCGTTTTTTTTTCCGAAAACGGTTATACAACCGTTCATTTAAGACTATTCTGATTATATTATTGGCCATTTTACGATCAGAATATAGTTAAATTATGGTTATGAAACCGTTTTTTCAAAAAAAAAAAAACGGTCGAATATCCTGGCAGAATGCTGCAAAATTTTTAACAGTGTAGGGTTGTTTTATGGGTCTCGTGTATTAAATACGCAGCAGGTATCCGGGTTTCCTGATCATTGGACACAAGGGTAAATTTTGGTCATTGACATAAGGGTTAAGTTGATAGTTTTTTTAAAAATAAAGAAAAATTTGTTATGTTGGTTATTATAAAAAATGATACATTAAACTCAGTTAAATCATGTTGTACAAAATGCTTTTGTTCACTAAGGAATATTTTAATTCCAATATTATGGTACGAATGTGATATTTAAGAATTAAAATTAAGTGGTCCAAAAAGGGACCACCGTCCCTGAAGAGGTTAATGAGAAAACTTTGAGATTAAAATAAACGAATATTACCACTTGAAATTGGCAAATTTTTGGCAAGTAAACCATCATAAACTATCTAAAATGGCTGCATCCGTCTTAGCGATGTATTCCGGAAGAATATCAGTACATTTAGTTATTTCTTATCATCACATAATCTGACTTTATTTCATAAATTGCATTTTTCTATTTTCAGCTTATAAATTTATTTAATAATTAACTGACCAGGCCGGCATTGCCCGGGCCAGTGATAATATTCTCATATGTCCTGAAATTTGTATGATTGTATATCTTTAAGGGGACCGGTAAGTTCTATCTCCGCCATGTTAAAATACACTAACTTTATGTACATTTTTCTCAGAAATGTTGAAAGATAGAGGTCTAGATTTTTTAGAGTAGTTTGAATAATATGCTTTACGTATTTTAACAGAGCATTTTCTTTCTAAGTGAAACTGAAAATTAATTATTAATTATTTATTGAAAGACATTTTTAAATTAGCATTTTTGGTAAGATTTCACTGCCTAAAATAAATAATTCTCAACAAATCGTTAAATCCATGTGTTAAAGTATACAATATAACATAATATAAGAATTAGAAAAATCTGAGTTCTGAAGTTTAATAGATATTGCAGAAAAGGAACACAAACCTGAAAAATCGGAGTTTTGAGATAAAGTCAATTCAAGCTGTGAAGCAGTGTTGCCTGTGGGCTACTTTTTAAAAATTCTGATTTCTTGCTTGGTACAACTTTTTTGAAAAAGTAAAATTCGTCCTATTTAATAATATATTAATTAAGGCAAAACAAAGGGAATTTTACCACTTCAGAAAAGTGGTGCAAATCAAGAAATCTGAATTTAAAAGAAGTAAACCACTGCTATGAAGTGCTCTTAGAAAGAATGAAAAAATCCAACACATTTTTTTATACATAAATATATGTAATACATCGTTGAAAAGATAAAAGTTTAAACTATTTAATGATATAAAAAAGTAAAAATCGATTTTTTGGTCGAATTTCGCTAACCTGGCCCCCGTAACTCGATTTTGTCTGAAATACGTGCCCGCTGACTGTGTGAATAATCGGTTGAAAAAACTGTTTTTTAGTGGTAAAATGACTTAAAATAACTGCAAAGGGAAACGGGGATAGCGGACGGTATATACGACTGTGTAATTTATGTGCTAAAATATTGATATAACCGTAAAAATCATTGTTGCACAGTAACGATTTTTTTTTTCACATCGAAATCCTGAATGAAATTCTTTGACTTTCAAACTAATTATATCACCTTTAATCCTTTCAGGGGCAAGGCTTTTCTGCTACAAAAATGTTGCAAGAATCAATTCACATCACAATTTAAGAACAAATTTGTTATCAATAGCTTTTATTCACAAATATTATAAGATCGAAATTTTACTAAAAAGACACTGGTAATATGTGTCAGTTCGGACTTTAAAATTAGGCGTTTTCAGAATGCAAACGGCGTCCCTTAAAGGGTTAAATCCGACTATACGTGAATCAAATCGATACTCGATCATTAGCTAAAAGGTAAGTGTACAGTATTAAATTTTCAGATATATTGTATAAAATTAAGTATATTTTTTCTTCAAAACATACGTAATGTTCATCCTGTGGCAAAAAAAAGGAAAATAACAAACCGTAACCAAATTGTAATGTAACCGTAATTTAACAGTAACCTAATTCTAACCTAACCGCAACCTAACTGCAACGTAACAGAGCGTAATTTAAATATATTCTAAATATAACCTAGCCCTAACTTAATTGTAACTTAACCGTAAACTAAATGCAACGTAAATGTAACCTAACCGTCACTTAAATATAACCTAAATGTAACTTAACTTAACCGTAACTGAACTGTATCCTAACCGTGCACGCGTTGCAAAGCACTTTAGTTCCCCTTTCCACAGCCAGATGGCACAATATGTTTCATACAAACATCCGACATGGGTCACCGGTGCCTATGGCCGCGTATAGCAGACGTACACGCTCTGCAAAATCTTTTAGTTCCAGTTTCTACCGCCAGGATGTGCACTCTTATGTAAACAAACCTAAATCCGACAAACCTAAATCCGAAAATTTTCAACTTAACTTAATGTGTTGGAGACTTATAAGAATTTATTAAATTTGCTGAAATTACTATTCGGAAACAACGGTAACCACCGTTCAATTAAGGGCACAATATTATCTATAAGAACCTCAGATACGTGCCGCTGCTGTCTGCGGCACCGCACAGCAGGTGTGGTGCGCACGCTCTGTAAAATCATTTAGTCCAATTTTTACCAATCAGTCAAATTCGCCAATTGTTTTGCAGATATACCGCTCAACCAATCAAAGCAGTGAAAAACCGGAAAACAGATGGACAGGCATAAATTTCCGCTAGGTTGTCAAGTTCGTTGATAGGATGTGGCGTCACTTGAAACTGATCTATTCTTTTAAATTTTCATTAGTAATAAATATGTTTCCAAAGCACGCGTTTAACCTTCATGCTAAAATAATCACTCTTGAAGCATCAAACACTCAAATTGGTTTATTTAATTCTACCCGGATTATTTAATTATTTTTGCGAACGGTTTATACAACCAACCAACCGAAAGCAAGTGGGAAGAAAAAGTACATTTTTGATGAGAGAAGCTTTATAAACCAACCTATCGAAAGCAAGTGGAGAAAAAAAGAGTAATTTAAATTACTCTTTTTTGATTGAATTGATAAAGGCGAGTTTCGATTTTTAATCAATGTCTCAACTAATTATAAGAATTTTAAATTCTGAGTCTCAGCTGCATCAGGAGAGACTTTGGGCTACCTTCACAAAAATCTTCAGCTTTGTATGTTCGGTAGATTTCGCTAGCCATCGCAGGCATACAGAGCGAAACATTCTTTTATTAGTATAGGTCGATCAATATTTAAAATTATATTTTTTAAACCTATTTGTGTGTATGCATAAAGTAGACAATACGTATTTGTACCATATTATATTTCAATTCCTGCTATTAGTTCACACTCTCCCTGTATTTATTTATTTATTTATATATATTGTTCAAATTTTCAATCGTTAATAAAATACTTATTATTCATCCTATCAAGTGGAAATAATTTTTTTTTAACTTGTACTGGATGACAATTGATGTTAATACAGTTTTTTCAAAAATTAATTCATTAATTAAATTTTAATTAATTAATTTTACTTTTACAGGGGAGACAAAATGGCGGCCATTGATTATTGAAGCATTTAATGCATCTTCATACCTGTAAGGGGGTTACCATAGAGAGGGCCCTGTTCTGTCGAAAAATACCGTCAAGTTTGTCGCCAACTTGGCGATATATCGCCTAATTTGTCGACTAAAATGAGTCACCAAAAGTGACGCCAACTTGACGATATCTGTAATATTTTGCCAAATCGCCATAGAGTTCCATTGTAAACCTACTTGCTTACAGAAAATCAACAAACGACAATTGAGATATTTTAATGCAACAAAAACTAATATTAGCTTAAGGGATTATATTATTATTTTTTTGATGACCTAAGTAGGAATTGACTTTAAAAACAAAATTTTTATATTACTTGTTTATGATCAAATACGTTAATATATCAAAAAGAGGAAATTAGTATTAGATCATCTTATAATATATTCTTCAATATAATATGGTTACTACATATTACATGGTAAAGTGAGCCAGACTAATTTTGCTACTCATCTTTCTAATATATTTCTAAAATGAAATAAAATTTATATTTATATATTCAGATTTCCGTAACTTTTTACCTTCTGTGATCTTAATACGTTTTGACATTTTATGGTTCATTCTTGTATCAGTTAACAAAGGAATTTTCAATATTTCATGGTGTATGCTTTCAAAACGAAACCGGACTTCCAAACCTTCTCAACTCGCCCAAGGATTTGGTACTTTGATGTGCTTAGTAATTTTTTTTAAATATTCTGATACCTGTCCTTCTCAGGTGATAGGGGTATTATGTATCAAAGACTATTTTACTAAAAGAAATGTATTCTGTGTCTTATTTCCATCTTGTAAACACAAAGTATTTCTGCGATGCTTCTTTTTGAATGGAAAAGATTGATGGGGATATATTTCGAATGTAAGATAGGTTATATGCAATTTATGATCAAGATGGGACATAAAGTCATGTCAAAACAATGTAATTTGTCATAAAGTATATCAGATTTGCAGCACGAATGGCCCACTGTTTTGAGAAAATATTACAAAATATTATTATTATATTTCTATTTCTTTATCATCAAATTTGTACTTAAAAAGAAAAAAAAATGTCTAACCTAATACAAGTATCATAGTCGTTGAGCCAGGAGCTCGTGTGGTTTCATGTCAGCGGACTTGGGAAACTATATATTTTTGGATTCACCACGCCAACAGCACCTCATTTATTCATGATACTTTCGAAAGCTGGGTAGCTTATGGGCGCCATATTGGAAAATGGCTGCCGTCGTTGAATCATGGGTTCGAGTGGTTTCATGTGAGCGGACTTGGTAAAACATACATTTTTTAATTCACGCAACAACAGCATGTCATTTATTCATGATACATTCAAAACCAGGGTAGCTTATGGGCGCCATATTGTAAAATGGTCGCCGTCGTTGAGCCAGGGGCTCGTGTGGTTTCATGTCAGCAGGCTTGGTAAACACACATTTTTGGATTTACCACAACATCAGAATGATATGTATGCATGATACATTCAAAAACAGAGTAGCTAATGGACGCCATATTGGAAAATGGCCGTCGATAAACAGGGTGATTGAAAGATTTGCTTGGTTTTGCAAGCTATTAAATTAACTGGGCGATTGAAAAGACAATAAGTAAAGACATGCAGGGCGTCAAAAGGTACAACGAAGCTCAGTCAAAGACCTGCCACAGTCGAGAGATATTTTTGATATCAGAGCAGCATTTCTTCACATGATTCGTGAAAGAGCCAAAATTAGTTATACATCCAGATCTGTTTTTGAGAAGGCTCCAGAAATACGAACGTAATATCTCATATTTACCAACGTATGGATAGATCTAAACATGGTAATAGAATCAACTGGAACTATGACAAATCAAGAAATTGTCGAAGACTTTTCAGGCTCAGACTTTTGTCAAAGCTCGGTGAAGAAGCTTACCAAACTTCCAAGAGAAAATACTTGTCTAAAGACTCAAAGCCAGACGGGTTTTTCAAACCTCCAAAAATAAAGAAGCTAAAGACATTTTCGGACAAGAAGAAACAGAGTGTAAAATTTAATAAATCAGAGTTTGTTGCCTAGGCAGAAAGAAATCTGTTTGCTCAGATGACAATCATTGCAGAGCGAAGAAATTTCGATATGAGAACTGCCTTTTCCTACCACTTAGCACCTCTTCCATAGTCCTTAGCAACACTTGATAGTTTAATGCGAAAAACTGAAAAATCAAATTGATTGATGTTATGACAAAATTGTGACTGCTGGAAGAATGCAAATGATGGTGTTGTTAATATTATTGAAGGAATGTGCTTTGTTCAAAGCTGCCACAGGAGCTGCAATCATTTGGACAACTAGCAAGTAATCTGTTTTCTAAAATAATACAAGATTCTGCATCCTCTCAAAGAATAGATGTTGTATTTGATACATACAGGCAGGTGTCAATAAAAAGAAATGAATGAAAAATATGAACTGTTGGTAATGCTATAAACGTTAATATACTCCGGGACACCCAGTACGAAAATGGAAACAGTTTCTATCTGATGAGGAGAACAAGAATGAAATTATACATTTCATTTCTCAAGAATGGCAAAATGAATTATCTGAAATAGCTGAATACACAAATGATGTACGTTAGCTACGGAGAAAAATGCTATAAATTCACGAAATAACTAGTTGAAGAATCCACTAAATTGACCTGCTTCTAAGAAAAGGTTATACGAGACTTTTATTTCGTGCACACCATGCTTTAGCATCTGGATTTAGAATATTATTATTATCTCTATAGATATTGATGTGGCAGTTCTCACACTGTTTTCTTTAGAAAACGATTTGAAAAACTAGAAATGGTTAATATTTGTAAAATGTCAATGCAATGACAGGGTAAATTAAAGTACTACAACTTGAGTGATATGCATGGACTTCTAGGTAAAGCGGTATGTAATGCATTACCTGAAATGCATTCACTGTCGGTTGCGATACAGTAAGTGCTTCTGCAGGCAAGGGAAAATGATGATTCAGAACACTGAATTTCGAAATGCACTTAAGGCGCTTGAACTGAAGCTGATATATCAGAGGAAACAAAGAAACAGCTTGAGTCGTAAGTTTAACATCTCTATCATGGAAAGCACAAATACTCAGACATCAATGAATTGCGCTATATTCCATATATTTTTTCTCTAAAAAAAGATATTGTGGTGTCGCATCGCCTTCTGCCGTGTAGTAATACACAGTACCTATAGGTACTGCGAGCTAATTGCCACCGTCTTGTTTGGATGAAGTGCCTACATGCTGATCCTGGTCTCTATCTACAGATAAATATGGTTGGATTTTTGTAAAGGAAAGGGCTATCTAGAAATCTAGTGGAATGGCAGTCCTCCTACTCCTGAAGCTATTTTGAAAGCTATTTTGAAGGCATGTTCTTATTCAAGAACATGTGTCTCACCATCAGAGTGTGTCTTTTTAATAACCTCAGATATACAAGCATATGCAGAATGTAAAACTGTTCTATGACGATGGAAGTTATTTGGATACAGAAATGCCAACCGATGATGATGATAGCAGTGGAGAAGACTAAGATTTCTGTTATTGTGGAGAAGACTAAGATTTCTGTTATTTATTAACCCGTTCGGGACCAGTATTGTTTACATGAATTTTATCCGGTTGACACCACTTTTTTGACAAGCAATTAAACTTATCTTAACAATCAAGAAAATATCTTAAGTAAATAAGGAAAATTTTACTTTCCTTTTATTTGTGGTATCAAAAGCAAGAAGGTGCTATATGCACCCGTGGTCCCGAAGGGGTTAATTCTTAACAGATTAAGTACAATAGTTTCACCAGTATTATTTTTTTTCTTGAATTGCTGTGTCGTACCACATGAAAATAATATGCATTAAAATGCAAAACAAGATTTCAGTTTTCTTTCATCGCAGATGTCTTTTGAACTGTTTATCCCATTTAAAATGTTAATAAACATAAAGTTAAAGGTAAAGGTAAGCATCATATTAAAATAAAATCTTAATAAATATATAATTTTTATAACGCTTTATGTTTAACCATATTTGTTCCTTCCATTTTTTCATTGAAATCTCTTTAATTATGTGATACTGGCAAAAAAATCATATGTATCTATGTGCGATAGATGGCGCTCATCTTTTCAATATGGCGTCTATAAGCTACCACAAATTTCATAGTATCATCATAAAATGAACTCCTTGGACCATTGTGAATCCAAAAAGGTATATATCATCAAGTCCTCAGAGATGAAACCAAAATCACTAATTTTGGCTTCTGGCTCAACGACTATCATAGTTATAAGGATTACATAAAGAATTACGAATAGGGAAAATAATTGTAAAAATATTACTAAACAATAATTTCCTATTTCTTCTCATCGGATAATCCGATTTGTATGGTTTTTGTTAGGATTTTTTTAAAACTTTGATGCATAATACCCATCACTCAAAGAAAATACGTACGTTTTCATGTATTGAGTTATAATATAATAGTATTGAGTTATAATATAATAAGTATAAACGTAAAATTGTATTTTTCTTCAAAAAGCTAAACGGCCGACGATCACGACTTTTACAAACTAAAGTATGATTTTGGATAGTGAAATGTTTTTAGTGGCAAAATTCAATTACCTACATGCAACAGAGTAGGGTAGTCCGACCAGTAAATGAACACTTAAGTACATTTAAAAAGAAAATGATTTATTATATTTTAATAAACAGTACCTATTGATGTTTGACAGTGGAAATATATTTGTTGGTTTACAAATAATTAAAAAATAACAAAAGGAATTTTATATTTTACTTCTTGGAGATGCTAGTGGTTTTTTAATAGAAATAGACACAAAAACCAAGTAAATGAACAGTTGTTACCAGTGAATGAACGCAAAATTTTCCAGTCAATGAACAGGCAGAAATTTAAAAATACTTAAATTTCACAGTTCTTTATTTATTTTACTACTCGTACAAATAACTTATAACATGTTTTTACTGAATTACGGTTTTTGTAAACCCAGAACAACAACTAATTAGCTTGAAAAATTGTCACTTTTAAATTTTGAAATTAATCGTAAATTACAGATAAAAAAAACACTAATTCTATTTCCTGAAATCATTGTCCCTGTACTTCCCCATTTCAGTAATAACTCCAGATGAACGGGAGGATGTTGCAGAAATAAGTTCAAATGTTTTTATTATGCACTTCATATGATCCTTAAAATATCAAATCTTATATTTTACTGCAGGCCACTCCCATTTCCACCACATGTGGACCTGTGGCCCATATATTATCAAACATATGAAATGACAAAGCACTTAGCTTATTATTTCAGCATAGAAACAATGTGTTTCTTAGACATGGAAAATACAACATGTTCTCAAAGTTAAGTAATGTGACTTTAGTAACCAAACATGAATGCGATAGCTTCCCTTTGAAAAGAATTAAGGCAATGTTGTAACCCCATCTAGTTGGGAGATTTTCAAACCTTATTCTATTAAAATAAATACCAATTGTTCATTCACTGGAGGCTGTTCACTTACTGGTCTGACTACCCTATATCTGTGTAGCCCGCAGAAAAACAGTATTTGTCTGGAAAACGTGTGTTTCTGGTTAATATCAACAAGTTCTGTTTTTGATTCCAGTCATCCTTTCATGATATACCCATTGAAATCTGATACAGATACATTACGATTTACAGAATGAGAGATTTATAATATATTTTAACACTTTCAGGGGCTGTGGTATATTTATGTAACCACTTAACTTTAATTTCCAAGTGCCATATTGGCACCAGAATTTTAGCAAAAAAATTCGGTTTATTATGTATGTGAAAAATAGCTTTTACTTATTTACAAATAAATTTGTCTGTTAACTCCGGTGTTATTCATTGATTTCAACATTTTAGGAATGGAAGTGCTTTGCTCCTGAAAGGGTTAACAAACAAACAAAAAAGGTTGTTTTTTAAATAAATATTTTTACATCAAACTAAATTAATATTTACTTAACCCTTTATCTACTGCATTATGGATTACTCCAATTTTTCCCATGTAAATGTTTTTCAGTTACTAGAATTAAAATTGTAGGATATTCATAAAAAATACTCACCTGTGAGAAATTTAATTCGTTACAGCTAATTAATTAAAGGGGTACTTTAAAGTACAGTTAGTGCACTATGCCTAAAATATTCCCGTAATAGAAAAACCGACATATTTTTATAATAAAGTTTAAACTCTTAAAAATGCTAAATAACTAGGAGACATTCATAAGTTAACAATAAAAAAATATAAAATTGACGTATTTTACAGATGAAAAATGAGTAAAAATTAAAACTTGATGGCATTAAAAAAAGTTTTCAATCTTGCTAGCAGTCCTTTAGTTTATTTATTCATTTATTTATTGAACACTTACATCTGACATGTGTGCCTGACATCGGGGGACCGCTTATAAGTCATCGTCAATATAGTCGTCAATATTTAGTAACCGGAAATTCTTGTACAGAATATATAAGATCAGTGAACCGTACACGGTATTCAACAAAAATCGTAGTTGTCCACCAACTGTACGCAGTGGGGATGAGTAACTGTATATACGTTTTAGAGAGACAAAAGAAATTGAATGTACTGATAGTACTAATGTAAACTGATACAATGAAAAGAAAACACTCAAGTGCGATTATTACTTGCGCACGAAGGGTTCCGTACAATAAATATATTAATTAGTAACCGTATTATTTAAAACAAATCGCTGCTAAAAGAATAATAAGACTTTGTAAAAAACTATACAATGTAGGGTTGGGTATAGCCGTTGCCATCGAAATACTCAAAGCCTGAGGACACAAATTGTGACGTCACCACTAATCGACCGACTTCTCAATAGCGTTGTTATTCACACCGGAAAATTTTTAATAGCAATTTCCTTTTATTTTATTTGTGGAATATCGATCATCTTATAAAACAATAGTAACTACTTAAAGTTACTGGTGAGAATTCGGAAACCCTAACTAAAAATTCAGCCAGATGCGGAATTCCACAGTGTTGCTGCGTCTGGCTGATTTTTATTAGGGGATTCAAATTCCCACCAGTAAGTTTAAATAGTTACTAATGTTGTATAGGATGATAGATATTCCACAAATAAAATAAAAGGAAATTGCTATTCAAAATTTCCCGATGCGAATTCCAACACTAGAGAGAAGGCGGTCGATTAGTGATGACGTCACAACTTGTGTCCGCAGGCCTTGAGTATTTCGATGGCAGCGGTAAAGCTCTATAGGTACTAGAAAAGTATAAATGGATATACCACGAAAGTTAAGAGATATAAAGCCTAAGTAGTATCAAATATTGCTATTCTGTATAGATCTTTTTTAATCTTATCCTAATCTGTTTACGATCAATTAAATCGGTGCTGAAAATAAAAGTAGTGCATATTTAAACTTCATTTGACATATAATAAACCCAAATTCACCGTAGAAATAATATTTTCTTTTTACAATATACCTAAAACAAAAACCTTGTTCAAATTTTAAATTCGGAATTTTGCTAAGCGCGCTTCGAAAGGAGGTTACAAAGTTGAACGCCGCCTTGGTCTGTGCTGTGTTTTTCGAGATAGGTTTTTACTTAACTTTTAAAGACACGGGTAGCGTATTGAGAGAGCCACTAAATGCAAACTAGTCGCTAATCCGAAAATAATTACGCGATTCATTCTAATTAAATTACTCTGATTTTAAGAGTTTCGCGTTTATTGTTTTTATACTACTACTGACCATTGCGTTATCTAAATATACCATTATAAGTTGTTCTCTAGGCTTTAAAAGTCGATGGGATAGAGTACTCCACCCATGCCTCTATGTATGTCGAAATCGTCCATGTCTTTAAGTGTTAATATCTCGGCTAATAACTGACAATTTTTTCCTAATTATTATCAAAAATCCTTTTATATTTCTGAGACGATACGTACCTTCAGAGCTCCTCAACTCCTTTGCTGAAATCCCGCAAATCAAAATTTGCGTGCAACGGAAAAATGCGATTTTCTAAAAAACTATGTGACCTAGGGCAATCGCTATAGTTTTCTGGCAAGTTTTAAATTGACTTCTACAACCCCTATTTTTTCATAATTTTAGTTCGAGTACATTCGGAAATAGAGGGGTTAATATATTTTTCCGTTACATTTTTAATGATTTCTCTGGAAATATAATACATGAAATTAAAAGAAATGCATTTTTGAGTTTGGCGTTTCGAAAGCTTTCACACAATACCCCACAGTCTATATGAAGAAAAGATTTTTTTTTTCAAATAGCTTAATTAGCCCTTCTACATTTTCTTATATGTATTTGTGCATATTTAATAATCTAGAAATGCGTGGGTCAATAGCATTTATTACTTCAGCCAATTTGAACTTTCCAAGTTCATAATTTTCGAGTACCACGCCTGTGACAGACAGAGAGACAGACACAGGAGTGATCTTCTAATTGTTCCGTTTTTCCTTTTTAAGTACGGAAACCTAAAAAGTTTAAATAATTACAGGATAATACAATCGACATTACTATCTAATGCCCAATATCAGACGCCTGACGGCGGCGGCCAGACTGTTCATAAAAAGCATTTTCCTGCCTATTCACAACACTGCAAACGAAATGAATAGGAAGATAGGGCATGTAGTGCTTTTATAAAATGCATGCACGACCAACCAATCGAAAATAGGAAAGCCTGCTTAATCAGCAGACTCAGCAAAAACAGGGTACCTAATTATAACGAACGAAATTCTAATGAAAAATCTGTACATATTTCCCGGTTACTACTACCACCTAAGATTTGGCGCTCGACGCGAGGTCGATGATCATATGTAGTTCACCTTAATAAGTGTGTAAAAAACTTGTTTTAAAACAAATAATAAGATATATATTTACATTAGTTCAGAGAAAAATAAACTTATCACATAGAAAACAGGAGCTAAATTTCTCTTTTCATTAATTTAAATTATTAATCGTAGTATTTTTTTTTTCTTTTTTAGATTTTTGTAGTTTAATAACCTCAATATAACTTCATTTCTTAATCGCCTTCTAAATTTTTAATTAAGAATTTCAAAATGGTAAAGAATTTTTGAAATTTTCTTACGGCATTAGTTATTGATCGGAGGAAGGTTCAGTTCACATAAAATATATTAAAATGAAAGTGAATTTTCAAAGTACTTACTCAATGAATGTAACATTTGCATTCTTCAAAAATGTTCAATAGGCAAACATAAACAGACAAAATGAACAACATTAACACGAACTCTGAAATTAACAATGTTTTGTCAAATTTACTTGTATAAAATCCATTGTGCAGATGGAAATGTTTACCTGAAAGTGGACACCATATGATAAAACGATAATCTCGGATGATACAACTGATTAATACAGTGCAAAAGGTGCCCAGGAATAATTTTCAAAAATTACAGACAGCAAAATATAACATTTTTGCTATTAGAAATTCTTCTTAAAATCCACCGACTGGTAGAACGCTGGTTGACTAATCTTACACGAAAAAGTGTGGTAAACGTAATTCCATGGGATGCAGACGCTGAAAATGCATTCAGCCGGCTAAAGGAGAAATTGTCACAAATGTCGTCAATGTTTACTCCTAAACTTGATCGACCGTTTCAGTTGAATACTGATGCTTCCGCTAATGCTATCGGAGCTTGTCTTGCTAAGATGGACTGGTCATATCGGGAAAAGAAAGGAAAGCAAGGTGAGAATTTTTCTGTAAGTGGCTTCCCATTAAGATGAGTTACTAGTATTTAAATGTGTTAATTTTAATTATAGCGTACGTCAGTACGAAAAAGAAATAAAAAAGCAGAATGCTTATTTAGTATAGTAATTATTGTTTTTTTTGTAAAATATATGTCAATATGGAAGGGGGGAGATATAACTATTCAGACACATGGTTATTATAATTTTGTTTTAGAATATAGCATAAGTACTGAAATGTTGAGATGGGATATATATGTTCAGAGGAGATTGCTTTGTATAAATAATTATGTGTTGGACAAAAAGTGTGAAATATGATATTGCTGATGCATATATATATAATCCTCGTGTATATTTGTGTGATGATTGGTTGGTTTAGATACTGAGGTTAATGATTTATGAAAATTTTTGGAATTGCTATGAAATGAGTTTTTTTTTTTTTTTTTTTTTTTTTTTTTTTTTAAATAATGTATATTAAGATATAAAATTGAGTTATTGTGATATATGCTTATATAAATGTTTTTGATAAATGTTATGAACTGATTATGTGTATACAGTATACAGTAATATTTGAGCTCATAAATTTGCATAACTGAGTTGTGGATTGTTGATACCGAGTTGAATTGGGGTCTTCCACAATTTTGGTGGACAAGTTTGAGTTTTTTTGTCAGGCTATTAAGGAGATAGAGAGGGGGAGAGATGGCGTTTTTCGGGAAAGGCCGCAAGGAAGATTTGCGATGTGTGGCGGAGCAGTTGGGAGAATAGCCTGCTCCGGATGAAAGAATAGTTGATTTAAAGGAATTGATTATGGCAAATAAGAATTATGAAGCCGAATTCGTGAGAGGATTATTGGAAACAGTTGTAGAGGCAAGACGGGAAAGAGCAGCGAAAGAGGGGAGAGAGTTTGCGAAAGAGGCGAGAGAGTTTGCGAAAGAGGAGAGAGAGTTTGAATTGGAGAAATTAAGGTTGGGAAAGAATAATGAAAGTAGGGAATCTAAGACTGGAGTAGATGTGCAAGGGTATAATTACGGAATAGAGGTTACAAAGCTTATGTCGAAATTTAATGTTAGGGAAAACGACATTGTGTTGTATTTGTCCATTTTTGAACGGCAGGTGAAGAGGATTTGTTTGAACCCGAAACATTCGGTGCCAAGTTTGTTGGTGTTGTTGCTATCGGAAATTGTTCAGGTTCTTGCACGTGAGGCAGAGGGAAAATTTGAAGACTATGATTATATAAAAAAGATTTTGTTAAAACGATTTAAGCTGAGTCCTGAAAAATTTCGTAAGAAGTTCATGAACCATCAACGGAACCCCGAACGGACATGGCGAGAATTTGTGTTTAAAATAAACGGTTATTTTCAGGAATGGATTGATGGACTGAAAATTGTTGATTTTGATTCCCTGAAAGAGTTGATGGTAACTGATCAATTAAAAAGGAGAGTGCCGTATGAAATGAGAGAATATTTTGTGGATGAATGGCCTAAAATAGTGTCCCCCACTGAGTTGGCAGAGAAACTCGATTTGTATGAAAGTGTGCGAGGGGACTGTAGGAGGCAAGTTAAGAGGGATAGATATGTGGAAAGAAAAGGTAGTTTTTCATTGAATCCTAAGTATGTTGATAATAGGAAACCTGGTTTTGCACCATATCGGAAACAGAACTCTAGAGCTAATACTTATAAATCAAATACACAGATAATTAATAAAGTTACTTGCTATTCGTGCGGAGGGGAAGGTCACAAGGCTCCATTCTGTCCAAATAAACGTAGTACTCCTTCTATACAGAAATCACAGACAAATTCGGTGCAATCTGAAAGAAAAACTGGGGAAGACCAATCGCGAACATTGACTGTTAGAATTACAATACCGGTATCTGCACATGTGGGAAAGAATGGAAAGTGTGACGAATTGGAAAGGGTGAAAATTAAATGTGGAAGTAATGTTGTGGATGGAATCTATGATTCCGGTGCTCAGATTTCAGTGATACGAGCTGATCCGGTCAAGGATATGGCCAAGGAGGGAGAGGGAAAGATCGAGATAACCTCAGCGTTTGGAGAAAGTGAAGTCACCCCGTTAAGAGTGATACCAATGAGAATAGTTGATGGATTCCATGGAGAAGTTCTTGTAACTTGTGCTATTTCAGAAAAACTGATAAATGATATGTTAATATGCCCAACGACTTATGAAGCGTTGAACCAAAATGTTATATTGTATACGAGGGCAACGACTATCCCCAGTCTGGTTGGTAATGTTGATTCAGAGAGGAAGATTGATCCTCAGATGGAACATGAGGTGGTGAGAGAACATTAATTCTGAGGAAGATGCTGGTGGAGATCAGGAAATATATGACTTTGGTGAAAGAGAACAGGCCGGCAATAAAAATGAGAGCGAGGGAAGAGTAAAGGAATCTTTTCTTGAATTACAAAGAGGTGGTGATTCATTGGAAGACATATGGGAAATGGCTACGAATAATAAAAATGATTACTTTATAGAGGAAGATATATTAATGCATCTGGAAAAATATGTGCGGTGAAGACGTGAAACAAGTAGCATTGCATGTGTGTAAGAGACAGCATATTTTATCAGTTGCTCATGAAATTCCCTTGGCAGGCCATCTGGGAGAACAGAAGACGAAACAGAGAATTAAGTATTCCTTTCATTGGCCGGGATTGAAGAAAGATGTAAAAAAATTTTGTGCAAGTTGCAAACAATGTCAGTTAAAAAGAACTGTCACATATAGAGACAGAGTACCCATACGTCCGTTAGTACGACCGGAAAACCCATTTGAAGTGTGGAGTCTGGATTGTATTGGACCTTTGGAACCACCTTCTCGTAGAGGACATAAATATGTGATATCTGCTGTTGACCTGTGTACCAGCTGGGCCGAGGCGGTACCAGTTAAAAATATAACCGCAAAGACCACATGTGAAGTGTTAATGAAAATATTTACCCAAACGGTATTCCCAGTTACTATATGCACAGATCAAGGATCGAATTTTACTTCACAATTTTACGATGAATTTTTGGATACTTTGGGGGTAGCTCCCAGATTTTCGACTCCTGTACATCCAGAGAGGATGGGTGCGGTAGAACGCTTGTTGACTAATCTTACACGAAAAAGAGTGTTAAATGTAATTCCATGGGATGCAGACGCTGAAAATGCAATCACCCGGTTAAAGGAGAAATTGTCACAAATGTCGTCAATGTTTACCCCTAAACTCGATCGACCGTTTCAGTTGTATACTGATGCTTCCGCTAATGCTATCGGAGCTTGTCTTGCTCAGATGGACGATCAGGCACAAGAGAGACCTATTGCATTTTTTAGTAAGAAACTTACAGATACCCAGATGCGTTGGGCAACTATAGAGAGAGAAGCATGCGGTGTAATCGAGGCTTTGAAGAGGTTTGACACTTGGATATTCGGTGCAGAGATTGAAGTCATTTCGGATCACAATCCATTCACTTTTCTCACGAGCAGCGTGCCGCATGGAGCAAAATTGGCTCGTTGGTCTCTGGCATTGCAGAGATACAATTTAACTATAACTTATCGTAAGTGTTCTGGACATTTAAATGCAGATTCTATGTCAAGATTGACGTTTGATGAAGGTTAAACTGTAATTTAGTTTTTTAATTTATGTTTTTGGAAATTATTGTATTTTTGTGTATTAATTTATGAAATTCATGTTGATGAATAATATTGTATCTATATATATATATTTCTTGGATTAGTTAGTTTAATTAGTTATAATGGGAAGTTCCATATTATTCTCACCTTTGCTGAAAAAAAACTTGTGTGTGGTATAATTATAATGTTACGCTTCATTGTGACAAGGGTCACGAATGAGCTTCTTTGAGGGGAAAGTTGTCAGAGTTGTGAAACGCAACGGACAAAGTCAAATGCAGTTGTCAGAGTAGTGAAACCCGACGGATAGATTCAAATGCAGTTGTCAGAGTAGTAAAACCCAACGGACAAACTGAAATGTCTAGAATGGACGTTTTTACTTTGATTCACAGTCTACCGTTGAACTTTAGGTAACTCAACTGGCAACGGGACGAAACAGAAGATCATGAGAGCTGGGGCAGAAGAGATTGGAAAATGTAGTGGAGTGTGGAATAGAATGTTATATAGTTCTGATTATTGATTATTTTAAAATGTTTTTAGAGTATTAAAAGCGTTGAGTTTTAAATATGTGTAGTGTCAAGATTTTATGAGTGGTGTGAAGTTTATTTCCATGGCTCCATGTGTGAAATGATACTCGGCTACGAAGCTAATGGTTTCAGAAGATCCGTATTACAAAAACGTCACTCCGTACATCTGTTATTTTCTTGGGTTTATGAAAATAAAGAAACACTTTTGAAAATCGTGAGTAACTTGTAAGATGTCATATTATATTTCCGGAAACTTTCTTGCTAGATTAAGAAGCGTTTGTTATTTTTTACAGCATCGTAGCAAAGTAAGGATCCGGGTAAACTCATTTTTGTGAATTTCTAATGTAATAACTTCAATAATTTTTTCAAGATTAATTAACACATTCACGCTGGCGTCATAACCGGTGGGTCATGCTCGATTGTCCAATCAGGTGGAGTGCATCACCGGTGGATCACGCCTGGCTGTCGCATCAGGCGGCGTCTGTTATTTTCTTTTGTTTCTGAAAATAAAGAAACACTTTTGAAAATCGTGAGTAACTTATAAGATGTCATATTATATTTCCGTAAACTTTCTTGCTAGATTAAGAAGCATTTGTTATTTTTGACAGCATCGTAGCAAAGTAAGAATCCAGGTAAACTCATTTTTGAGAATTTTTAATACAATAATTTCAACAATTTTTTCAAGATCAATTAACACATTCACGCCGGCGTGCATAACCGGTGGGTCACGCTCGATTGTCCAATCAGGCGGAGTGCATCACCGGTGGATCACGCCTGACTGTCGCATCAGGCGGCGTGCATCACCGGTGGGTCACACTCGACTGTTCCATAGAAGGCATGTACTACAGGTGGGTCACACTTGAATATTCGAAAATTCAGTAGTAAACACAATGTATTATTATAAACTTAATACGTTTACTACGAGAAACAATAATTCTCGTTTTCATTCAAAAAATATCATTGACTAAGGGCGTGGCTTTTTCCTTACAGAGATGCATTTATATCATGTTGTACACATTTCTTTAGATTGTAAGCCATTTTGTATTAAATTCGTACATATGTAGTCAATAAAATCATATCTCTAAGTAATTTGCTTACTCCTTACGAACTTTCAGACATTCACAATCAACTCATCTTGTTATATTCGAGTTCAATTCAATAAATATGAGAGGGGCGAGTCATTACATACAGTGTCTGAATAAGCGACTGTACTGCGCCACCAAATAAAGCAAAACATGAATTCGAGCACCGTCTCAAAGCGAAAAATATGAATATCGGCGCCGGCGTGAACGTGTTATTGCTTTTGTAAGAAGATTATTTGCCAGTTTCAATCGTAACATTCTTTCAAAACTTCTTTTGTACTTTAATTTATTTGTCCTTAGTCCAGTTCAGAGTAGTTTGATTTTTTTTTACTAAACAATTATTTCGATACTGTTACTTTTAAATTCTATAAAGAATCATTCGCCAATCCACAAATAATCAGGCTTCTAGATGTCTTTTTGTGGTCCATTTTTTGGCAGAAACTTCCTTATGTGATACATTGATAATTTACAGTATTGTTTATAAAAGGCATAAAAATCAAAAGAAATATTCATAGGGAAATTTTGATTTGTACGACTTATGCGTTAAATATCGTATTCTGAATTTATTGTGATTAATAATATTGAATACCCTTAACGAGATAATAAGGCACGATTTACCCAGGCATATAGGCGGCTTAAGGACTACATTGGTTGGAACTATAAATAAGGAGACATTGACATATCTTCAAAAGAAATTTCAACTGCAACCGGTTTCACAGTGGCTCATTACAGCTGGGGTAAATTTCCAACAGTAGATTTGAATTAAAACTTTCTCGTTTTTTGAAAGCCTTTTTAAGTACCAAATTTCAGTCATAATTTTGGCCAAAAAATAGACAATTAATTTTACTAGTGGAAGTTTACTTTGCGAAAGTTAGGCCCTGTGATTTCAACATATCGTGATAACCTAAGCAACCATCTGTCTGTGTGAGTGAAAGAGATCTTAAAAACAGGGCAAACTTCCATCAGTAAAAACTAACTGAAATTTCTTCTATATTTGTAAGACATTTTGCATGAAAAAATCGTTAATATTCTAAAATAACTGGTGGAACTTTGCTTCCGTGTTAATCAAAACAAAACTGCGTACATATTAAGCGTACAAACTTAATACTGGAATCGGGCGTAAATTAACACAGCTGCGCTATCTTGTGGACTGAGTTGATAATCCACATACGCAGGTTTTTAGTGTGACGTCATATATGACAGAATATCTACAATCCGCGTATTTTTTTTTCCAAATCTTTAGTCACTCATGGAATATGAACGTTGTTTACCAGATTT
The DNA here is from genome assembly GCA_963932465.1 of Maratus speciosus. Classification (NCBI taxonomy): domain Eukaryota; kingdom Metazoa; phylum Arthropoda; class Arachnida; order Araneae; family Salticidae; genus Maratus; species Maratus speciosus. Next base: position 279,980,967 of record OZ010799.1, on the reverse strand, counting down.
ATTGCAGAGTAATTTTTTTACAGTTTGTTTTGATAAAATTGTGTAAAAAAATAGCCACAATATTATTTTAGTTTCGGAAGAAAAGGAAATAATGCTACGAAAATATTACTGCAGTTTGTCCCGAAACTAAAATGACATTGCGACCAGTGGCGTAGCGAAAAGAGAGTGGGGTTCAGGTGCATTTGACACCATGAAGTCTTCTTATCTTATCACAGATTTTTCAGCTATTAATCAAAGTGAAAAAAACTTTACAATTTTAGTGATGTGAAGTGCAGCTGTACAGATACATATAAATATACAGTAGAACCTCTTTTATCCGAAACTCTCGGTTAACCATAATCCATTTTCAAAGATTTTTTTTTTTAACTGCCATATTCCTTGTGTGCAAGCGGTCCACTTCGAACTACGAGTACATATAAATATTTTCGATTCCCTTTCTTAGAGTTCCTTTGAATTTAACTTGAGATCCCGTAAGCTGCGGAGTGGAATGAACAAAATGAACGAAGAAAACGGACAAATTAGTAATCCTGAAATTTTGAAAGTTTTGCAAAATGTTTGGCATAGCTGGAGCAGCAGAAAGACCGTGATACTCTTGAACTAATAATATTAAAAGAAAATCGTGATAGAGTTTGAAAGCAAAGCTAATCGAAATTGCGACAAACAAAACATTGTTTCAAACACTGTGAAATACGAAAAAGGTACTTAATTTGAAAATTAAATTTCATGTAATTTATTCTTGTTTCTATTTTGTTATTGCTTTATTTTTATTAAGCACTTGTTAACATGATAATAAATAGTGCATTTATTTCTCCTTAATCTTAAAATTGAAGCATTCTCGATTATCCGAAAGAGGGTCGGTCCCAATCAATTCGGATAATCGAGGTTCTACTGTATATATGTTAACCTTTTCAAGTGCACGCAATTGCTTTTCTTTATGCTGAATTCACACCGGATTTATCGAAAAGATTCAGTTCAAAATAAGGAAAAGCAATTTTTCAACTTTTTCCTCTAATGCTTTAAAAGTAAAATTTAATTAAAAGTTTCTGGTGTTAATTGTGATTAAAATTAAATGGGCTATAATATATACCACCGCCACTCAAGGGATTAAATAATTAATTTTTCCTTTAACTGTCTGCCACACATGATCTTATATTTATACTCCATCGCTAAAAAAATTAGCGAAATTACTCGAGTACTTTAGGAGTTAATGAGGTTTTTAGCTGAAAAGTACAATTTTTCAGCGAGCTAAAAAACTTAGACATTTCTAACTTGTGTGAAGTCCTTGCACAGTTTTATCAAACACATGAATGAACCTTTAAATGCCGGGTGTTGCTTTTCGGCAACATACGAAATTTAGGCTCTAAAACACTATTAGAATAATATTGAAGCTAGAATGCCTAATGTTGCCAATAAAATATATTCTGAAAATATTATTTAATCAATTTTCAACATGTAGATAGCAACACTTGTGCTGTTTAAGAATAAAGAAAGATTTATTTTTTCAATTATTGCTACTTGTTCTTTTTGGTTTTGTTTGGAAGCTTGCGAAATACCCTATTTTGTTCTGCAGTGAGCAAGTAAAATTTATTTCTTATTATAGTTCCTAAAATTCTTGTGCGTTTAATAGCATAGAATTTTATCAAAGAAAATTATTTTTTTCAATTAAAAACCAGTATTGCTGGTTAGTAACAATCTGTTTTTTAGCCGTAAACCATACTTAAAACAAATTATGATTTTTTAAAGTATTTTTCCCATGATTTATTTATAAAATGAAAGCCGAAAAACATTATTACAATGATTTTTGAAAAATCAGGCATTTAAGGGTTAAAGTATATTCAAACCAGTGTTGCCAGATTGGAGATTTTTTTAATTCAGATTATTTCACTGTCATCTCTTTTTAAAGTAGTATAATTCGCCTTATTTTTCAGAATTTTTAATCTATTTTGAAATAGGGCGAATATTTCTATATGAAACAAGTTGGAAATTGCTCGTCAAACGTGGCAAATGAGGTGCGTTCGTACTATAACTAGTTTTATAATTATTTTTTGCACCCCATATTGTACTGAATGTATATTTTTTTGCCCTTCATAAGTGCATAGTCTGTAACATCATTAAAATGCACTTGCAAAAATTTTTTCCCCATTCCCCGTAATGTAACGGAAAACTTTTGACTGTCCCTGTAATTAAACTATGCATCCGATTTTCATAAATTTTGAAATGGCTCGACAAAATTTTGTAAGAATTACCGTATATACTCTCATATAAGTCGAGAAATTTCTGACAATTTTCGGTGAGCAAATTTGGGGTGTCGACTTATACGCGAGTCAGTTAAAAAAGCAAAAATAAAAAATTATGGCTTTTTATGTGTATGAATAAAAATATTATATAAAATATACAAATAATAATAATTCATCATTTAAAAAATAATAATAATGACTTGTTTCTGTTTTTTTACTAACTTTTCGCATTAGAAAGTGAAATCTTTGGTTTGATTTTGTGCAAAATTGAAGTAAAAAGTTAGGGGGTCGACTTATAAGCGAGTTTTTGATTTTTTTCCAAAATATTCATCCGAAAGTTAGGGAGTCGACTTATACGCGAATTGACTTATTCGCGAGTATATACGGTATATATTTAAAACTTCAGACCATTCGGAAGCCTGTAACAGCATTAAAATGCACTTGCCATAATTTTTTTCATTGGCCGTAATGTAAAGAAAAAATTTGATTGTCCCTGTAATTAAACAGTACATCCGATTTTCATAAAATTTGAAATGGCTCAACAAAATTTTACAACAATTACATATTTAAAATTTCAAACAATTCGGTTGGGTAGTTTTTGCTCTGTTATATGCGGACGGAGAGACGGACATACAACGGACTGAACGACGACTATAGGTGCTACGTATTTATATAATTGCGAACGCACCTAAAAAGCGGTGCCAATCAGCATTCTGGGAACAAAAAATTCCCCAGTCTGGCAACACTGATTCAAACACTTGGATAAAATATAGTTACATATTATAAATACATATAATATGTTAAAGTAAAATTAATGTGAGTGGGCGTGGCGTCCCACCCTCATAGCATGCATGGTCACAGTGACGTCATTGTGACGTCACTGTAAGTCACTGTGGTCACGTCACATCTGTGACTAAAATGCCACCACTCAGTGATGTCACATTGTGACTGAGATGTGAACTTCTTAGAAAACTTTAAACAATTATAAAAATTCTTCAAAACATGTTACTTATTGTAAAATTTTATTTTTCCGGCAATTAAAAAAATATTGTAACGTCACTGTTATGTCACTGCATGTAACGTACGTCACGTCATATATGTGACAAAAAAACCACCATATTGTAAATCACAGTGTGACAAAAATATTAACTTCAAAAATTTTTGAAAATGAAGAGAAATATTTAAAACATGCCCTAGTTACAGCGGCATAAGGAATGGATATTAATGGACAGCAAATAGTAAATTCGGACACGAAAAGAAGGGGGAGGGGAGAAAAAGAAAAATGCACGGTACAAGTATCAACAAACTAGATTTCCATGCTATATTTTATCAATTTGATATCTAAGAAGTGAAAGTATACTTTTTTCATGATTTCAATTTTATCTAGCATTGCAATTTAATATAATAATACATCACGGATTGTTATTATTATAAAAGTATTTCTCAGAAAAATGCTATGTGCTGGAGCAATTTGAAACATATTTAGAATTAGAAATATTAAATCTATACACTTTACATATTTAGTTTGCAGGGAGGAAATTTTTTAACTTTTTTGGCGACCACTGGTCGAAACACTTCTGTGATTTCAAACTAAACATTTTCTATTACAGTTAAGTCTGCAGATTTTAATGAGCACGCAGAAAGAATCTTCAGAGTTTAGTCATATATGCATTTATTGCTTTATAATTTGCATTCAAGTCATATTTTTTTCCTGTTAATCTATTTTTAGTAACTGTTTTTTTAAAAAAAATTTACTTCTTTCAGCCTTTTTAAATAAAATTAGCCTTTTCCGAAAAAAAAAATATATATATATACAAAATTTATGCAAAACACATGATATAATTAATTTTTCACATTTCCAATTTGTGTTTTAGAGGTATGACTTTTAAAAAAGTTATTTTACAAATTGTTTTATTCTGCAGAAAATTAACATAAAAAGATTGACAGATTGACAAAGAAAAATTTTTTATCCTCGAAAACATTTTTTTTATTTATTAAGAAGATATTTTTTATTTATTACGCATGAAACAAACTTTACATAAAAAAGGGGGGTGGTATTATTACCATTAAATTTATTTTTACACATTTTAAAAATTTAAGCAGTGTTTTATCTAATAAACTTCCGTTTTCAAATGAATTTTTCTGAAACTGGTAAAAAAGAAATGGTAAAATGCATTGGAAAATTCTTCAAATAGAAAATTTTAAATACAGACTAACTCATAAAACTATTCCGCCTGAAAGTTAGGACTGCAAAAATAAACATTAAAATCAGCTGCTGAAGATCGTCTGCGTCGGATATAACCGCAACCGCAGGGTAAACAGAGAACTTTTTGTAATACACGCCGGAAAAGAACATGACCAAGTCTACAATGCCAGCTTTTGTTTTTGCTTTTTTAAATGTAAGAGAAAGACGTCTGCCATTTTCGGGCAAAAATACTCGGATATTATTAATTTACAGCAAAAAAAAGGTAAGTCTTATTTAATTTAAATTTTTTATTTCTGTTTGTATATTACGAGTATGAATTAAATAGTTTTATATTATACATATAGAAAGTGACTGATCTGGAATTGTTTTGAAGCGAAATTTTCCTAATCGACACTATTTTGTAAAATGTGTTAATCGGCCATCGCTCAAAAAAAAAAAAAAAAAAAAAAAAAAAAAAATCATGTCTACATTCATAGTGGGATGAATATAAACATTAATTTGCAGTTACTTGAGATTGAGACAGTGATGTGGAATTTTTTTCGGCTTCTTATTTTTTTTCTGATTACTAACACTCATATAACAGTATTTATCGTCATTATTGTTTTGGAGTTAAATATTATATTCGAATAGTATGATATTACGAAACTGTTTCAGTTTAGAAATTAACATTATAGTGGGAAAATGTCTTTTTACATATTATAATAGCGTAACTTTTGAAATATTTTTTTTTTTTTTTTTTTTTGCTAATAATATTTAAAATTATTATTTAAAATCCTGAATCTTCATACCAATGTTTTCAGATTTAACATTTGCCAAAATTATAAAATAATAGGAATTCCTTATAACATATGGAAAGATTTTTGAGAAATTGCTAAATCTAATAATGCATTTAATTCATCAATAGATGAATTAAATGCATTAGTTAGTTGTTGTTTAATAGTACAATTAAAAATACTAATTATTATTTTTAGTGTTTTTCAAATTGGTATATTTATTTATTTATTTTTAATTGTATCTAAGCCTTTTTTTTCTATTTGCGATTTTAATCAAACATTTAATTATAGACATTCAGAATCAGTTATTAAATTTTCTTCGATTGTAAACTCATTTTCTACGTTTTCGATACACATAAATATTGGCATTAAAGGTGTATTCGAAAAAATATTTTTCCACCTTCAACAGCTCGATATTTTCTGAGACATTTTCAGACTCATCTTTAAAAGTAAAAACATGAAACTTGCTGAGGTGATTTTTGAAGAGATGTTTAAGAGGCCGTGTGATTTCATTTTCCCCTCAATTCATTAGAATTTAAGTTTTAAATAATTATTTTCTCAGTAAGACCTTTTTTTTTTCATTCCCAGATCTTCCGCTGTGAAAAATTCTATTCAAAACGCCTACTTTGACAGCATTTTTTAAAAATAATTTCTGCATTTATCAAAAAATCGAGAAGCACGGCACATTAGGTAGTTTCTAAATAAGAGAATTTTTCAGTTTGATGCGTTTGAGAACAAAAAGGAATTTAAAAATGAATCAGAAAATAAGCAGTTTGGATTGAAATACACCCTTAAAAAATAAAATATTATATTTAAGCATTGAAATAAAGTGTTTTTCATGCCTGATAGGAAGCTTATAGATTAAACTGCTTTAGTATATATTTTTTAAAGTTCATTATTTTACTTTTATATTTCCTTTCAATCATTTATTTTACTTTTATATTTCCTTTTTAACACCTTTCAACAAAGTTGAAAAGTGTTTATGACTTTGGTTTGTCTAGCCGTCTGTCCGCGCTCTAACTCTCGTAAATATACTCGGATTGCTCTGAAATTTTTAGATGTTATTCACCTTTACCATAGCACGGTCCCTATGTGTAACGACGTTTGTAGCATGTTTAGTTCATTTACAGGTACAGTCAAAAGTATTCCGTTACATTACGGCCTATGGGAAAAAATCGTTTCAAAGGTTTTTTCATGATTTTACACGTTTTCATACAGAAAAAAATTGATATGCATTTATGAAACGTACTAAAATATGCATTCTGAAGAATACGAGATGCAAAGAATAGTTATTGTTCATTTACAGGGCTAAAAAGAAGTTCCAATACATAATGATATAGCGGTGGAGGGAATTGTTTGAGGTGTACTTTAACTATGTTAATCTATTTCATATATAATGAAAATAATATACGTCGCTGAGGTTTACATACTATAAATTTTTCATGTAGAATATGAAGTGTATATAGCATTTACAGGCACACACAATATAGTTCAGATACTATATTGTATCCGAAGTACTGTTCATTTGTGATGATTGTTGGAAATACATTTTTAATTATGATATGCGCTTTTATGATTCACTATATTTATGCACAGTATATGGTGTATATAAATGCTATAATTCATATACAAGGCTACACAAAAGTATTCGCAAGGATTACTGGGTATGAGCGCAAGTTACTTAAAGGTGGTTTTTAAATGAGTTGTGCATTTTTACGCTGAACTGAATTTAATTTACTGTTGTATAATATAGATAAAATGGTATACAGGGTCATGCAAAGAATTGGATACATGGCCGTCTATAAATTATAATTTCTGGAAATGTGATTTCAGCTGTTTTAAGTGTATTTTAGTTTGAATTAAATTTTAACTAAACGGTGGCGTTTAATGAAGGTTCTAGGTCAACTACAGGGTTGTACAAAAGTATTAAAGTATGTTTCCATATATTAGTATAAATTGCTGAAAGAGAGTTTCAACCTGTTATGCGTTTTCTTGCTAAACTAAATTATCCCATTATATAATATATATATGAACCTACAGATCAAATACAGGGCTGTTCAAAAGAATTGGAAAACCTATTTATCTATGGACAGTAACTGCGGAAATGAGTTTTTCAAATGTTTTATGCGTTTTCTAAAATGTTTACTTAGTTCTCTTATTTACCTTATTTCCCTAAATAACGAAGTTTTTTTAAAGCATTCGGGAAGTGTTGGAAAGTGTTTTATAATCTATGCTTAACGCATGATTTTTCTTACTTGTTTTTTCTATTTCCCAGATCAGTCTTTTCCTATAGAGCATGCCAAATCTATTTAAGCTCATATTCACAAAATACAATTTACACGGAAATAAAAAATTTAAATAAATATGGCTTACGTCGTATTTAATAAAGCAAAGATTAATCACAACCACAACACCTTAAAATCTTATACATTCTTAATATCAAGCTTGAACTCAAGATCAAGCTTAGAACTTAATAAAAAAAAGATGTCAGTTGACAAACATTGTTTTTTAAGTGGAAAAATTAAAACCATTTTAGAAGAATAGGACTCCAAAATAGCTATATTTTGCTAAAAAATACGGTAAAAAGATACGATTTTATATCTCAAACAAAACTTTATTTTAAAATTGTCCATTTTAAAATTCATCACAATATTAATACTTGGAAATTTTTCCACAAAGAAATATTCGGTTTGCATACAATATTTCAAATGAAAATCAAATTTCAAATTAATTGCTTAAAAGGCGCAAAGGCCAACCTAGTGAAAAGAGTCCATGCCGGGACTCGAACCCGTGCCATCAGCATAGCGCACTAACATTCTACAGACTAAACCACATGGAACGACACTCAGCCTGGAAAATTTCTCGCTATTACATGCTGGCAAGGCTACAAAAGCAGCATAAGATGGGATATTTATCGTGAGCCACCGACATGGGGCGAACACGAAACATAATTAAATTCAGCATCGATTGAAACTATATTAAGACTTCGAAATTTTTCCAGAGAGAAACATTCGCCTTGCATACAATATTTCAAATGAAAATCAAATTTCAAATTAAAATTGACTTTTAAGCATGTAATTTGAAATTTGATTTTCATTTGAAATATTGTATGCAAGGCGAATGGTTCTCCCTGTAAAAATTTCCAAGTATTAATATAGATTCAATCGATGCTAGATTGAATTAAGTTTCCTGTTTATTCCATGTCGGTGGCTCACGATAAATATCCCATCTTGTGCTGCTTTTGTAGCCTTGCCAACATGTAATTGTGTGAAATTTTCTAGGCTGGGTATCGTTCCGTGTGGTTTAGTCGGTAGAATGTCAGTGCGTTATATTGATGGCCTGGGTTCGAGTCCCGGCATGGAATCATTTTCACTAGGTTGGTCTTTGCGCCTTTTAAGAAATTAATTTGAAATTTGATTTTCATTTGAAATCATCACAGTGTTTATGACAAGTTCGTCACAAATGACACATATTTCACAAATTGGTCACAATGTGACTTCAAAGCATTGTCGCTTTCGTCACATGTTCGTCACAAAATTAATGCCAAAGTAGTCACAAATGTCACACTTTTCACAAATTAGTCACACTGCGACTTCACAGAGTGGTCACAATGTGACGTCACAAACGACCTCTAAAACGGCCATAACGACCTCGCATTCTAGTCACTATGACGTCACATCGACGTCACGTGACGTCACATCGACGGTCACAAAGTCACAGTGTGACTTCACAACGACGTCGCTGTGACGTCACCATGCCTTACGGGCAGTCGTGTCTTCCTTTTTTATACTTTCAAAAAAAAAAAAAAAAAAAAGAAAACAGTTAGGCATCTTCCTGTAGTTCAACCCCCGTCCACTACGGGGCGCGTGGCATTGATTGATGTGACCTCGTTTTTAACCTTCTCACTGTCGCGAACTGATATATCCGTTCACAAATCTGCAGGTTTTACTGCATTAGAAGCATTATTTAAATTAATATAATTCTACAGGTTTAACCCAGTTTTAAAAAATTAAGTTATGATTCAACCTCTCAAGGCTTATATACCTATACGTAATAAGGAAAAATATATCATGTTGGAAAAAACATCTTTTTTTAGCATTTAAAAAAATTACAAGGAAAACAGCATAACAATTTTGCCCTTTTGCTCGGCGGTCAGGGGGTTAATCTTGCGGTTATCTCTCCCATTTAAGATAGGACTCTTACTCTATATCCTGCTTTGAATCAGAAACTGTTGATCCGAGGTGAAAAATCAGCTCTCATCTTCAGAAAACCTTCTCAGTTTCTGCACACGCAACTGGTAAACTGTTCACTATATGTCAACTCCATTTTTTTCATGACATCATTCGACAAAAGAGCAAGAGATTTCTTGAACAATCCTTACTAAGAAAATGTCTTATGGCATCCGATTTATTTATCCAGCAACAAGACAGAGTGAACACCAAAAGACATTCTGACAGACACTTTAAAAGACCTTCGAATATATAACTAATATACATAATTTTTTTTTCGGTTACAGTAATTTTATTAATCTTTTCCATTGGACATTACACATTTTAACCCTTTCTGGCACAGTGTGCCCGGATCGGGATACCTAATTTTAATTCCAAACTTACGAACGGCACCAATAATATTTTGGTAAAATTTTGCTTTTACAATGAATAGTTAAATTAACATGTTTTTAATTTCTAAAAAAGTCGTTTTAAAATTCCGGTGTCAGTCAATCATTTCATCATTTTACAACAAAAATTGCTTGTGCCGGTAATTGTAAATTTTAATAGTATTTGTAGTCTTATAAAATGACAGAATTTCTGAGTTTTAATAAAGCAACGAATACTAGTACAATTTAGTGGTGAAAATCAACCATTTGGGTTGGAGCGTTCTCATCCCTGGTTTGTCATTATTTTGGTTACGTTATTTTTAAAAACGGATCGATTATTGATTGATACTTGTGTAATATCCAAGTAAATGTATCATACAAATGAGCGCGAATTCTTGTAACTTTAATAGGCTTTAATTTTTTTAAATTCCCAAACGAAGAAGTAATTACCAGAAAAAAATGTTTTTTATGATTTAATTTGTTTTTAATTTTTGTCAGCTGCTCTTTTAAGATTACTCACAAAGTATTTTTCAACACTAGAAAGACGTCAAATTTTACCCAAATTTTATAAAAATATTTCGCAACAGAATTTTTATTTCAAATTATTAACATATTTATTTAACTCGTTTTTTTTTTCTTTGTGTATTTTAAACTATTAGTTTTATAAAAAAATTTCTGGTTCGAACAGAAAAGTATTCATTTGGTAGCAGTTAAAATGACCGCTCGCCGTTTTTCTAGTGTTAAAATTTCAGTTTATATTGGGGCAGATATTTAAATTCTGTGGATTTTTTGTACTTCAGGTTCAATATATCGTAGATAGTTGATTCATCGTCGGATTTGGAAACCATTTTGATGCCCGCCGACAAAGGAGTCTACCGAAATAACTCATTTTTGGGGCGGACATTTAAACGAGATCAGCAAATAAATTTTATTTTAACACATAGCATCCGATAGGCAGTTCTGTATAATTCTATATTTTATATACACTGCAATTCATTATCGCAAAGTAGAGATGGTTGATTTGGCAAGTTTGAGAGGCTCTTCTTAACTCGTAAACAAGTTGTTTAAATTACAGAGATCGATCCAAAATTTACTATTAAAAAAATGTTGTAGCAATCAAGCAATTTGAAAACATTGAATAAAAGGAACAAATAGACTGTAGAACCCTTTACTGTTCCTTTTGTTTTGAAACAATAAATCAAAAATAAGGATCCTGCACCACTTTTTTTTATTAAAATATTTGGCTTTGTATAACCGAAAAAAAAGTATGCTATTTAACAAACCAAAGATTACAGTTAAAATTAAGTGGTCTCTAAAAGCTTTTAGTATCGAAGGTAGCAAACTCATTTTTCCCGAGCAGCACTCGGGCAAAAATGTCACGGGGTTAAGAACGACAATCATGTCCTTCTTAACGATTGTTGCTAAGAACTTGTCAGCTTGGCTTCATTTTTATTCAAAAACTCAGATTTCACACCGGAAATTCTGAACAGTAACATTTGTGTTATTTAATGACAGACATTTCGTAATTACATAAAATAAAAATTACTTTTTTTATTATTTTCGACGTGAAATCGTAATTTCCTTATAAAAAAGGGAGTTATGATTTTCTGAAAAAAACGCTATCCATTTATTTTTTTTTTCTCAAAAAATACATTAGATGTTAGTTTAAGATTTTTTTTATTTATAACATTTTACACTTTCACTTGCAGTAATCTCCATCTTTTAATATATTCATGTAGAACAATATTGATTTATTTTTATATTCTTATAAAAAACATTACAAAAACTAGTTCGATCTGGCAATCCCAAAACTTCCTTCTACCACATATATGTTAATATACCTCAAAGTACAGTGCCAAAACTAAATGACAAAATATGCTCGTCTTCATCTTAAGGATTCTAAAGACATAGTTTCATTGAACTATGTGCATTTTAAGTGGAGATATAAGCATACCACTTTTCAAACATATCATTGAACTTCACACCAACCCTCTTAGATGTCTGCAACAAATATTCCCAGCCCAAACAGCATAAAAGCGACACTTGTCGCTTTGTATACACGCAAGCCTAATACAATTTTATTTATATGAAAGTGTAACAGAATATGAAGTTTAAACAAATCCCATTCTTTTTTATGTTTGCTTTCAAATATATTTTAAATTAGGCCTTTTAATATAGTTTTAGATCTGCAAATTTCTGGAGTGTTTGTACCATGGAACTACAAATAAAAAGTAACTAACAGATCCTTAAAATAATGAAGCTTCAACTGTATAGTCCAGGCAATAGGGAATTTTACCTAGCAAAATTAATGGTATTACTGGAAATCGGCTTTCTAGATGTTTTTTGGGTGGCTGAATCCGAATTTGTAACTTCCCACCCCAAAATCCCCAAAATTTCCCCGATCAACCTCCTCAGATTTTGGTAAAATGCCCCCCCCCCCAAAAAAAAAAGGTTTTTATTAAAAAAATAAATTTTTTTATTGTTTTAGGGGAAAAGTATCTAGAAATTCAGAAAGTAGACAAAATTTCCAACAAATTAGATATATGACATTATGACTTAGGATGAAGGGGAAGGGGGGAACATGCGGGCGGTGCTGCGTAAACTAAGTTGCGCAATTCCGCTTAACCACTTAAAAGTTTACATTCGCCCTCCCATCTCCCCTCCGAACTTTCTCTATAAGGTTTACTTTAAGATTGATTTTTGGGTCGCTGAATCCGAATTTTTAACTTTCCCCAAAAATCCCCCCCCGACCCCCCCGACCCCCCTCAAAAAAATAGTTGTTTTTAACTTAAATTTCTTATTGTTTTAGGGGAAAAGCATTACGAAATTCAGAAACTAGACAAAATTTGCAACAAATAAGATATATGACATTATGAATTAGGATGAACGTGGAGGGTGAGCGCTTCCTCGGAACATGCACTGCGGCGCTACGTGCACTAAATGATGAAGTACAGGCAATAGGGGATTTTATCTGGCAAAATTAATGGTAGTACTGGAAATCGGCTTTCTAGATGTTTTTGGGGTCGCTGAATCCGAATTCGTAACTTCCCGCCAAAATTTCACCCGGCAACCCCCCAAAAAATTGATTTTTTAAAAAAAAATTTGGTTTTTGAGAAAAGCGCTCGGGGAATGTTCCGAGGCAGCCCCCTCTTTCCCCGTTTATCCTACGTCATAATGTCATATATCCTATTTGTTGCAAATTTTGTCTAGTTTCTGAATTTCGTAATGCTTTTTCCCTAAAACGATAAGAAATTTAAGTTAAAAACAACTATTTGGGATTGTTTCGGGGAGGAAATTTTGGGGGTAAGTTAAAAATTCGGATTCAGCGACCCAAAAATCTTAAAGTAAACCTTATAGGAAAAGTTCGGAGGGAAGATGGGAGGGCTAATGTAAACGTGTGAGTGGTTAAGTGGAATTGCTCAACTTAGTCCACGCAGCACTGCGGCGCATGTTCGAGGCCGATCCCCCCTTCCCCTTCATCCTAAGTCATAATGTCATACATCTAATTTGTTGCAAATTGTGTCTACTTTCTGAATTTCTAGCTACTTTTCCCATAAAACAATAAACAAATTGATTTTTTTAATAAAAACCTTTTTTGGGGTCTTTTTACCAAAATTTGGGGGGTTGCCGGGGGAAATTTTGGTGGGAAGTTACAAACTCGGATTCAGCGACTCCAAAAACATCTAGAAAGCCGATTTCCAGTACTACCATTAATTTTGCTAGGTAGAGTCCCTATACGGTCTCTATTGCCTGTACTATGTAACAGCTTTTGCTGGAGTTGACTATCGCCTGGGCATACTTCCAACAGTGAAGTTAAATAAAAATTTGCTCCTTATTTAAGGGATTTATTAATTCAAAATTTCAGTCATAAATAATGGCAAAAACAGGAGTAATTTTTAGTGGTGTAAGTTTTCTTCGTTGGTTGTCAGGCCCTGCCTTTCCGCGATATTGTGACAACCTAGACAAACTCCTCTCAGTGTCAGTTAATAATATTACAATATCTGGGAAAACTGCCACCAATAAAAATAAATAGAAAATTTAACCATTTTTAAGCGAGAAATTTTCCGTGAAAAAGCCGCTCAAATCAGAAAAAATATTCTATTGAAAATTACTGATGGAAGTTTGCAAAAACAGCCGCCAACTTGTGACAGCATCCTCAGTTACTTGAATCGCAACTGGTAGACAATACACTATATGTCTCCTCCTGTTTACTCATAACTTCATTGTTTGTACTTTTCTTCTATTTACATGTTTCGGTGCATTGTAGTTTTATCTATTTTCTTTAAACAAAAGCGCGTTCAACATTTCATATTTCACGGCCTAAAAACCATTACATCTAAAACATGTTCGACTCTTTCGGCGAGATAATACGTTGACTTCTTTGTGTGAAAGATTTTTTCTGCCATTAGCCACATTAGGGAATGTGATTCATGTGATATATATCGCGAAATAGTATTTATGAACTGGAAACGTTTCCGTTGAAATCATATACTCTGTTTCCCTCTTTTTTGGAATGAAAAAGTTAAATCGAGATATTATTGCCACTGCAATGATAGCTAGCGTATTATTTACGATCAAGAAAACAAAATAAATGGTTAGCGGATAATAGAATTTCAAAGAACATATAACAAGTAATACTATTTTTCAAGCTTCATTTCCCATTTTCAACTTCTTTGTAAAACTATACCTGGAAAATGATTTTATGTTGCTTATTTTCTGTCATCTGATAATCACATTTCTTCTGTTTGTTTTCTTAAATTTTAAACGTAATGCACATTATTAAGTATATAATACATTAAAAAAGCATTATTCTAAATGCATTTTTAAAGAATACAATGTAAAATTTAAGAATATTTTTTTCTTAAAAGAGATATCAATTGTCCCATACAAACACTCCGAAAATGGAGCTCAAGTTTATGTAATTTCTAAGCAAACACGACTGATTTCCGCATCTGGAAATATCGCCTTTTGCAAATCTATTTATCAAGGAAATTCAGGAAATTCTCAGTTTAGAATATTCCATCAAATCTCTGCCACCTTAGAAGGCGTGTTTTTCTACCGTTCAGCCAATGTTGCCAACAAACCCACTATTTTTGATTAAAAAATCATGTGTCTTACCAGAATTTCTGTATAGAGATTTTACTTTTATTTAAAGACCGCAATTCCCTGAATAAAGATAAGAAAAATTACTGTATATTATATCTTTTACAGTGATAATTTTTTTAAATGCTTAGTTGACCACACTAAGGTCTTTTTTGTATGTCTTGTTCTAAGGTGTTTTTTGTATTTCTTGCTCATAATCATGCAAAGAAATAGACAAAACTTCTTTTATAATATTAAATGAAGGAAAAGATATATTTTTATGAATAGTCAAAAGCTTCGTCTGTTTTATGGGTACTGTTATACAGTGGTGTGAAATCTGACAGATTTTGTATTCAAAATTTCCGAATTCAAACAAGAAAATTTGCAATAATATACATTTTTAAACCCTAGAAGTGCCAAGAGCAGTCAATTTGACTTCTACCAAATATGCATAATTTTATTTGAACCAGAAATTTCTTGAAAAAAAGATTTAAATATAAATTATCGTATACAATTTTTTTTTATAAAACTTTATATAAAAGGAGGATTTTTTTTATAAAAGGAGTTAAAAAAACTCTACATCTCATTCAGTGATTTGATATGTTAATGCTCTTTGTAGGCCTGAATTTTTTCTCGCATTAGACATCGGTAACTTTTTTAGAAATGAAAATACAGAGGGGGTTCTAACATTTTTTTAGACTATTATCATGGTAATTACAGAAATATTTTAAATAAAACATTTGTGTTTCAATGTTCAATTTGGTAATTCTTATTCTGAACTACCTTTCTACTCCGAAATTCCCATGACAATACTGCCTTTTGTAGATTTCTAAGAAGTATTTTGAACCATTCCTCTTGAACAGCTTTGACCATGAAAACATGATCAACAGTCCATGAAGTGTTGTAGGTCGACGCCTGTTTAATGCCCTTTTTAAAAGTCTAAAAGTGCAGAAATTTATGCACGATTCATAATGAGATTTATCAGGTAAATTAGCGAAGATTATATATCCCTGATAGCAATTTTGTCGTGATATATCAAGAATATTAATCACCAAATGAAGATAAATAACAATCATTGCTTTAAAGTTCTTTCATGTGTCACAATTAATGAAGAAAATCAATCACGTTTGACAGACGAAACAGGAGGTTAGACGTTTATTTACGTATTATTATGTGTAATCTCTGTTGATTGTTTCAAGGACATTCTAATAATCAATAGTGACTTTTAACAACTTTTGATTTTTTTTTTTTTAAGCTAATGACTTTAGGATTCCATATAATTCATTTCCCTAAATTGTTTTTCTATTTCCTGTTTTAAATATATGCTTTGTATTTGTGTTTACGTCTTTAGTTAAATTCTTCTGATGAGTCCCAAAAGAGACATGCAGCTTTTTCGTTGCGCTTCTTTAAACACAATTTAATAATTTTTTTTTTCTTCTTCTAAGTTACAGATCTTCTTCTGGATTAGAAAATCTGCATAAAAATGATAAATACACAAATAAACTACTTCTACACAATCACCATATATTTTAACGCAATGCAGTTTCGAAATATGCTTTTTCAGGGTTCGTACAGGTACCGTTATTTTCAAGGCCAAATATCAGCTTTTTTTTATAGTCTTTAATCTAGTCTATAGTCTTTAATCTATAGTCTTTAATCTAGTTTAAACAGACGAAATTTCGCCTTATTTAAGGAGATATTTTCCATAAGAAAATAACTGGTATCGAAAAATTTCTTAGCCTGGAAATTCAAGGACCCGTACGAACCCTGTTTTTAGTGCAAGCTGATTACCATATCTATAATTACCATATCTATACCATATCTATAATAATATAATTCGAATAATTACTATCTCTACAGCACAGTTAGTCCATATAACATCTCATTCATGTCACACATGGTCACAAGTGTCACAGTCACTACGGTGAAGCAAAGAATAGGAAATTCCACACATCTCATTATGAGTCTCAAATGATCACTACATGTGATTCCACTGAGAAATCCCTGCGACTGCTGCTTTGTGACGAGTCACCAAGTGACTTTACATTATAGTTACATTGTGACTGTCGTTTTTAGACTCAATTTCAAAGTCATCGTGAACGTTGTATTATGATAAGTCACAAAATAATATCACATTATAGTCACATGGTGACTTTTCACAAAATAGCACAATGGTGATTTCACGGTAGTCTCTGTCACCTGAAAGTCATCATGTGACTTTAATGTGACATTATTTGGTAACTTATCACAATGCAGCGTTCACGATGACTTTGAAATTGAGTCTGCAAATGACAGTCACATGAGAGTCACAAACTAACTACACTGTAAAGTCACATGGTGACTCCTCACAAAGCAGCAGTCGCAGGGACTTCTCAGTGGAATCACATATAGTGATCATTTGAGACTCATAATGAGATGTGTGGAATTTCCTATTCTTTGCTTCACCGTAGTGACTGTGACACTTGTGACCATGTGTGACATGAATGAGATGTTATATGGACTAACTGTGCTGTATAGATAGCAATTATTCGAATTTTATTATTTCCTTTTGAGTATTCGCGTACTTGAAAATTAGCGTTTTATGATTGGTCCTTAATTTTGGACACCAGTGTAGAATAGATTTTTAACTTTATTTAGCAGCATATTGTTTGTAATTTTTGCAAATTAATATTTCTATGTAAATATAGTGGTTGCTAAGAGTTAAATAAAAAGTGATGCAGATATGCATCACCATGTATTTAAGGGTTAAGATGTTGTGCTCCTGTTTGATTATAATAAACGGATCCTTTTTTATTGCAATAATTTATGTGGCCCAGCTTCATCTATTGTAAAGACATTTTGCTATTCTCCTCCGGATAGAAGCTTATAAATAATACTCCATCGTGTTCAGTGTCACTAAGTTATCTTGACCGTGGGGTTATAGGACCAATACTTTGCTCTCCGAGCCCAACAAAATTTCGAATATTCTATTTCGATTTTTCAATCTATGATAAACAATCCTCCCCAAAAATTCATTTTGTTTGAAAATCCTGTAAGGATAGTAGTATCAGAAAAACAGAAGCCTAAGACACCCCACCTACCTTCTCAGCTAAAATATGTGCATATAAAGATCTCTCAAAAGAGATATTTCCTGCATTTTTTACCAGTGAGTAACATATATCTTAGTTAATCTGCTTGGTGAATAAGGGTCAATGACCATTTACTTTATTACACTCTCGCATCCATAAAGCACTTGGGAGACTGAAACATGTTGACTGTTAAGAGGCCACACTAGGCACGCAAAGAAACTCGAACGCTAGTGCTAAGTCTATGGGCGCGTTATTTTCAAATTTCTCGCTTTGATTTTAATATTTTGGAATGATTTTAGCCGGATAGGTTAGCTGAGGACGATGTACAACCGGGCTAGTTTTTCACTTTTTTGATTTTCGTTACACATTTTTTATACAAAGTTTCAATTTCAAAACCGGTTCTAACAGGTTCCGAAAGTGAAAGTAATTTTTAAAGAATAATCTGAAAAAAAAATCGAAAAAATAAAAACTAGCCCGCTATAGATGGTCCTCAACTATCCTATTAAAATAATCATTAAAAAATATTAAAATCAAAGCAAGAAATTTGAAAATAACGCCCTCATAGACTTAACATTAGCGTTTTCCTTTCTTCCCGGGACTGAAGTGGGCTATTAAGAGGCTATTTCACGGATGCGATAACACCCACACGATAATGTTAATCCTGTGCGGAAAATAATTTAAAATATCACGTTTACGTTTCAATATTTATTATTATTTTTTGCATTGCATAGATACGGTCAAACTCTTAAAAAACCGTTTTTTTACCTTTTTTCGAATTTGATTATACTTTTTTCCTAACAAATTTCGTGCGAGATACATTTAAAAAGAAATGTAGACAAAAATAACATAATTTTTAGGAAAAACATTATTTTCAATTGTATGGAGAGACTTGGACTTCCTAACACAAGCTCAACTGGCGCGGGGCAAGTGTAGCCGCCCGTTTGTTCCCTGGTTGCGCCGTCCCTGTCTGAATACTGTACTTAATTTGTATTGTTTTTGTAACTGGATGCATATTTCTGACACTAGCGGTTAACACTAGAATGGCCATAAGGTGTATTTTTGACCCCGACCAAATTTATAATAGTCGATTCGGACCAAAAATGTCTTCATAAGATATGTTAACCCTTTCAGAGGCACAGTACGTACGTTAATTAACACGTTCACGCCGGCGCGGTGGGTCACACTCGACTGTCTCAGAGCTTTGAAGTCTATGGCTTTTTGCACACCACTATAATTTTAGAGAAAATGTTGTTCCTTTAAGTCGCCCAAGTGTTCTAATTAAATAAAACAGCATTTTCTGAATTAAAATACTCGTATCCAAAAAGCCGGAGACTTGGCAGCTCTGAGACAGTCGAGTGTCACCTACCGCTCCGGCGTGAACGTGTTACATATTAAAATCATTGCCACACCGGGATTTAAGAACTAAATTATTTTAAATAAATAAAAGATTCTCTTCACGTAATTATAAAAGAAAAATCCATTCCAAAATCCCGGTTCCGTTGTGGTGTTTCGTAATTAAAAATTAGGTGGCCGTTCAAGGGGGTAAAATAGGCTAATTAAGTACGTGAAATAGTTTTAAGTAAAATTTCTGGTGATAAGTACGTTTTATAAAACTTGATTAATATTGCCGGCGGTTCTAGTGTTAAAGCTATAGTCGCCACAAACTTTATTTTGAATCACCCTCTATAATTCAATCAATAGTATTACTGATACAAGCATTTGAGTGTATTAACATTAGGTGTCCATATGTTATATTTCAGTCCTTTTGCGTTTGTAGTTTGTAGTCATATTCCATGTATATATAAACTCCATAATAAATATAGACAACATAGTAAATATAGACTCCATAAAATGAAGACTTCATCAGAATATAATTTAATAAACCCGCAAGTTGATATTCTAGTCTAAAATATCTAATTTGGCATACATTAACTTCAAATATGATCTTTCACATGCATCCCCTTACCTTCAAAGAACACAAAATCTCAGTGTCATCAGGGCTGTCGCGAGTGACTATTTTTTTTTTTCTGTTCTCGCCAGTATTTTTCTAATGTAAATTTTAAAATAAATTTCTCTTGCAAATGTTGTCAAAGTGTGTGTTAATGATTTCTGTTTTGAAAAAGTGGTGCTAGTTAGAAAATTATAATATAGTCGCCCGAGGCAGCCGTGTGTCATCTAATCAGTGTTGTCAGATTGGGGACTTTTTTAAGTCAGATTATTTGACTGTCACCACTTTTTTAAAATAGTATAATTCGCCTCATTTTTCAGAATTTTTAATCTGTTTTTAAATAGGCCAAATATTTCTACTTAAAAAAAGCTGTGACAATAAACCATCAGGGGACAAAAAAATTTCCCAATCTGGAAACACTGCATCTAACTCTAAAATGGTTGCGCTCAACCGTTAATTTTCTTTTAATTGGTTTCACCAACCGTGTTCTATATTCGGCGATATATCGTGAAGAATGACGACGAATACTGTGCTTTTTTGCTATTTAAAAATTTAAATCATTGATTTTTTTTTTTTTTAATTGATACTGAGAGTAAAAAGAAATAGCAAAAATCATTTCACTTATTCGAGTATTACTGTCTTTTACCATAAAAGATCCTACTTTTGAGATATTCGAAGAATTCCTTTTTGTTCTTAGGTACATACTTGGAAACATTCTTCCACTTGAGCGTGACATCCACGTTTGTTCCCTGTCTTCTTCACAATATTACCTACTACAACTTTAGATATAAAAAACCCATGCCTTTCACAGGCTTTTTTAAGAATCAAATATGAATAATTCTATTCATACAGTGCAGAAATATAACATTTTATTCCATTTAGTTTGGGTAGGTAAATTAAAAGATATTTAGACTAGATTTATGATAAATATGAATGATAAGTGAAATAGGAATAATGGGTAAAGAAAATTTAAGAAAGAACATTATTTGTTGGTTTGATGAAAGAATGGCCTACTTCTTTGGGAATTTATTCTGAAAGAGTATTATTATGATAGTTAATTCTAATAATGTGAAGATCAGATTTTGTCTGATGAATTGGATTTATCCAATTTCAGATTATATATTTATTTTGTAATTGATTATTATTTGAAATTATATAATGAAAATTTTCCCTCATGATATTAAATATACAAAACACTACACTGATTATGAATGCAATTGCAAAACGATTCATATGAAAGTGAAAAAGCTGTTACTTGGATAAATGTTTTAATGATATTATTGTGTTATGGATACGGAATAAAGAGACACGCATATAGGTTATTCTTAGCTTTTGATAGGTTAGCTTTTGTTTGTTAGGTTTTGGTGAGGTTTAGTTTAAACAGGCGTCCCAGACGTCAAGAAGATTGTAAATATTGTGAATAATGAACATCGAAGCCTGGCTGCGAAACCATTTGTCAACGGCGAGCCGGGACCTCACTATACTTTGGAAATCGCCTCACTTTAATTCTGCATTCACACAAGACTTTAAAATTCTGTGACGAGAAGGCTTCAAACATTTATCCAGGCTTTATTTTTTAAATGTTCTGGGATCATCAATAAAAAAGAGGAAATATAATAACCATGTCAGGGGGTCTCATTAATGGTGTTTCTTCTTGCAACAACGACGGAAGCTTCACAACATTAAAGAAGCCGACAAACTTGCCACCGGAGTACAGTGATGTGTGAACACACCTTATGAGATTTATTGATTAGTCCAAAGACATGGTAATCATACGGCGAGAGGTCAAGTTTGCACTTGATTTCTCATCTAGATAGTTGCAAAAAAGCTCTTTACGTGGCAGCCACATGAGTTCGGGCGCTATCTCCCGGAATAATAAACTGTCAGTGATTCAGTGGTTCCCAATGTGGGGCGTTCACCCCACAGGGGGGCAATATGACTTTTCAGGGGGGCGAATTCAGATTTCTTATTAACAAATTTTCTGTCATTTTTTTTTCTAACGAAAGTAGTGTCTTAGTCTAAAAATAGAAATAATAGATGAAAAAAATTAAAAATAACTGAATAGAAATTAATTTTCGAAACATTTAAAAGCTCAAAACACACTGACACCGGAATAATTTTGTGAATTCTTTTGGATAATTCGACAACTTTTTACTAAAATATCATTTTAATTTTTCTGTTTTCAATATTATTTTAGTAAATTACACCTCTTTTTTCTTTTACTATTTATTTTTAAAAAACTTCTACTTCTATTCATAGTGTAATAATGCCCCATGAGGGAAATTTTACATAAGAAATTTTGTAGGATGCATCTAAAATTGACTATTTGGACATGTTTAATCTAGAAAATGTTTTGAATGATCTAAATGAGGTGCTACATTTATGAAATTAATAAAACCCCTTGCGCATCACGGAAGGAAAGGGTTGAAAGTAAACTTCTTATGGCTCCTCTGCAGACCACATACAGAATATGAAATTTATGACATATGCATTTTTAAATTTAAAATTGGGAAAACATGGTGGCCAAATAATAATAATGGGGGGGAAAGCCCACTATTAAAGAAGTATGTTAGGAGAGGAAAGAAAAATAGTAACTTTAAATGGATAAAAGCGCGAATCCGGAAATGTTACTTGTGAATTATGTTATCCATACAGTCTTGGGGATAATCAAATATCACTTATTCTTAATGAAGTACTGAAATAAATTATAAAATGTATCAATTCTATCAGATGCAATACAAAATATGAGACAGATTTCAAGAAATTTTACGAAAATAAAAATATAGACTATCTATCACTTTTAATTTGAGGTAATTTACCAAAAAACAATAAAACTTTTGTAGAGGTAAATGTGAAGATCCATAGCATCACTGCATTCATAGAATTCGGTTAAAAGTATACTTGTGATTTTGAAAAATTAAAGAATGTGAAATCACTTATCAGAGTTAATGCTATTTTCGGATCCATCCAGGAAGATGAAAGTTTATTTTTCATGTGACAATATTGTAAAGATCTGAACTATATCAGATTCGCCATATAGAAAGAACTAATGCATTTCTAAAACAGAGTAAAAAAATGGTGAAGTCCACTAAGACGTGCGGTAAGATGAAATAAACTACTCAGTCACCATCGCTCTTGGACATTTGACAATCGGTGACAGTTTGCTAATGCAAAGAAGCAGCCGGTATTCTTTTGATCTTTGAGCGTGGGAAGAGAACTTACATACTTTCTCACGAGAGCATATGATCGCAGGACCCGCGTGCAAAAAAGAGGAGTTTCTCAAGGTGTCCATTCAGGGGATAGCGGAAAAGGTCCCTGGGAGGTTCTTCAAAAGAACGGACAGTTAGTGGCTGAGAAACTCACTATTGTTTTTAGAGGAAGATAATTGAGATATATATACGAGAGGAGGATGCGGGGAGATTAGATTTTTGGCTGGAGTTGGAAGAGCGACTTTTGGAGTGGAAGAGTTTGCAGGCCGAAAGGGCCGGGCTTTACGATTTCTAGTACCGGGGAATGATACCTGAATCAGTGGCGACAGGGCACCAGGGTGCCGTCGCAGAGAAAGATATCTTAATCTCTGAGACAAGACAAGCGTTTTCCGTTCAAGTAATGCATTGCCTGTGGACTTAATAGACTAGCTGCCACTTTCTCATAGATACTATTTCTGATACATAAACTTTTGTTCAACAAAATTTACATTGTTGTGTACATAGCGACTTATCATTACTCCAGAATATCTTTTATTGTGTTATAAAATAAATTTCATGTTATCATATTCTAAGAGAATATAAGTTGTTAAGCCTTCGAAGTTAACACACTCGACCATCGCTACCGCCTTCTTAGGACACGGCACAATATTTATATGATATAGAAGAGGGGTGGGGGACATCATGATTTTAGAGATGCTTAGGTGGGGCACGACCAAAAAAAAGGTTGGGAACCACTGCGAGTGATTCCTCATCTCTGTTTTCAGTTTCTATAAGGTAGTGCCGATGGCACTGAAAATGTTTTGAGAGATATGTACAGGTGATATTCCTTACCCAAGTTCTAAAGGCACTAAAAAAACTCCAACAAGAATTTGGGGGACTTAACTTTTTATTTTAAACTTTTAAAGGGGGGCCGTGAATGCATACAGGGATATTCAAGAAGTATACAGCCACCCGGAGGCGGGCCCCGAAGGGCGCAACAACGGAAGTCTGCTCTCTATGGAGTCAGGAGCGATAGTAGTTAAGACTTTGTTACAATCACCCGCGCATTGGCGCACATAAGATAAGCGCATGTCAGATATTGGTGATAAATACGAATCGAGTAGACAAAGTACTAGTAGAAAGAGGAGGATTTACATTGAGTTAAGTTATACGCTATGGCGGGCTTATAGAATTGTACGATAATAAAATTCTTGTGGTCAGGCGTGGTAGATGAGAGAATAGCATTACATATGATTTTCATGTGCGTTACAAATTTAGCGACAAATGCCTGCATTAGTCAGCAGGACATCTGGAATCTGTCTGACATTGATAGCAATGCAAGAAAAAAGTATGAGAGAAATTAGGATGCAGTTCTGTGTTACCTAGAAAATATGCATTACTTATTGTCGGCTGGGAGACCAAGGAAATTCATGCTTTTTTTATGCTAAATATTTTGTTTGAGCAGAAAGGTGGGGGGATAGTGAAAATTACAAAAAGGAATTAATGTTAAATGTTGATTTTCCGAAGGGGGGGGTGATTTTAAACGAATATATAACGGGAAAACCATTATATATATCAACGGTTTTCCCGTTATAGCATTCTTGATAGAAATCGTTCCAGTTTTTTTTTTTTTTTTTTTTTTTTTTTTTTTTTTTTTTTTTTTTTTTTTTCACCCTGGATTACACGCAGCGAGAATCACTCGTACGTTCCACTGGTATCACTATCCTATGTCACAGTCGTATTCACTTTCACTTGGGTGTCCATATATCTGTTTCAAACGTAAGCGTGAATATGAAAACAATAGACTGTGTAATAAAAAGTAAAATAGTAATATGCCAGCTTTTGAAATGTAGTTCAGTATGATATGGTATACCGTTACTAACTGCATTACACGGTAAAGTATATCCTGTATATTACCTTAAAATATGTTTCAAATATATTTGAAAATCATCTACATATTATATACTTAGATATTTAAATTTCCGACTCTTTTTTTCTTCTGTTATCATTACAAGTTTCGATTTTTCTTAGTTTCATATCGTATTTTTTTACAAAAGAACCTTTCACATATTATATTGTATTGTTTGAAAACGGAATCAGATTTCTTCAACAAGGATATGATAGTTTGATGTTCTTTTATGAGACCGATTCTTTTAGCCAGTCACCGCTCTTTGTCAAGCGATACGGGTAATACTATATTTCAAAGTCTATTTTTGGAATGGAAACAATATCGGTGAATTGTTTTATCTTATAAAGAGAGAGTATCTCCTTACTGCTTCGTTCCACATGGAACAGCTAAATTTTTATATTATTGGAGTGTAATGATTGGTTACATAGGATTTATGGTTAAAATGGGAAATAAGGGAAATAAGTCAGTTGAAAATAAGGATATTTCAAAAAGAGTATATCAAATTTGCAGAACGAATGGGCTACTATTTTGAGAAAATATTACAAAGTAACTCTTTTATATTCCTTATTTTTTATCAGGTGTTGTGCATATACAAAGTTTAGAGGGGCGAAGGGTCTAGAACATGATAACGAACTATACCCATAGCTAGAGAGGGTGACTAGCTTTTGATATCATTTTTGATCCAACACAATTTTCTTTTGTGTAACTTATCTATACATTAAAATAGTCTGTTATCTTTGTTTTAGTCTGTTTTCTACTTTTATGAAAATATAAGTTATTATTAAAACGATTATATGAATATAGAATTGTTTCAATCTAAAGTATGGAATATCCCTATGTTTGGCATTCCCATTCATTTGTTATAAGCGCTAATAGTAATCGGAAACCGGGAACAAACAATGATACAAACAAATAATACAAACGACTGAGTGGACAAGAAAGTGGTCGTTTCATCTGCTTTTCTCTCATTGGTTGTTTTTAGCGCATTCGCTACCCGTATCGGGTATATAAGCCGGCGCGTCTCTGTCAATTTGTTCAGCCTTGCTTTTCCTAGCACGCTGTGTCTTGCTCTATCTTGCACTGAAGAAGAATCTCGCTAGTGGATTCGAAACAGCTTTTTGCTGTTTTTCACGAATTATTTGTGCATTTTTAAACGTTTATTTTCTGCTTTTTAATATTCCTGCACAAAGGCTTTAATTGCTATTTTAATACATGTAAATGACTCTAATAAAAAAAGTTAAATTTTCTATCGCTTAACTGACAGGAATTCGTCAGTGTACAGGAAAGTTCCCGAAATGATTCATGATAGTTGCAGCATTTTGTTACAAAGGCAAATTAAAATAAAAAAAAGTCTTAAGTAAAGTCAAAATTAATTCATCCTACGATCAGCAGCATATTCTAGAACCAATTTTTGAAGAATAAATTCCAGCCTCATATTGAAAGGACACTGATAAAGCTGAGCTTCATATGGACGATGCTTCTAGTCACATATCTAAATCAACTGCTGCTTATTGATCAAAGAAAGAATCAGAAACAGGAATAAAGTATGTCCCATTTAATGAAATAACTAGTAAATCTGCAGATCAGGAGCCTCAACTTCATCTCTGCAAGTCATTGTTTTTAAACACACTTTGGTAATATTCAATTTCCTGCAAACCGCAATTTAAATTATTCAAATTACGTAATTATTTATAAGAATAAAAAATACGAAGTTTTCAGAAATTAGAAGCATTAAATTAAAAACGTTGTTATGTAAGGATATTTTGAAATTTTCATGAGCTACTAATTCTAGTATTTTTTAAAGATAATAAAGTAAATTTCTTCAGGAATCCCCCCCCCCCCCACCGTGGTCTCATTAAATTTACATATGTAACTTTTTATCGATTGAGCTAATGGTTATTGTAAATCTTAGATTTCTTTTTACACTTCCGAGCCTTATTTATCAATACCGGTGAACAGAAAATGATTTACATTGAGGCAATTATATTAAAAGTTTAGGTTTTATGAAAGAAAATGTAATTTCATTTTAAAAATAATTTACATTCATGTTTTCGGAAATGATACGGCATTAAGAAGTAACACTCGTCAAAAAATATTTTTTCAGGCAATCTAATTAATGTTTGGTTTTAAGTATGAAAATATTTATTTCACCAATACAATGACGTCATTTTCGACAGAGATAATTTTGAGGTGATAATTTTGACATTTACAATCTATTTGCTTTTCAAAAGTTTTTTTTTCTTCGCATTGAAATTTTCGATTAAAAATTAAACATTTCTGTTAGCCGTGTGCAGACGATAAACCGTGAGATATTGGTAACATTTTTTTTAATAAGAAGAATATTTATTACTAGCGAACTTGCCCGGCGTTGCCCGGGTACGTAAAAAAACAGCAGGAATTACGAAAAAGCTCTGAAAATCACAATAAGATATCGCGAAAAATTTTTAAATCGCTTCTCAAATTTTTTTAAAACAGAAAAAATAATTATATATTGTGTTCGAAGATTGAAAGTTGATTCCTTTCACTAATGTGGAAAAATAGTAGCAAACTGCTAAAATAACTAAAAATCACATGCAAAATTCCCGAAAAATTCGAAAATTGCTATACGAAATCCGAATAAACTTTATTGAAATGAGGGCAGAATGTACTTTAGGTCAAAAATGGAATGTCAAAAAATTGCAGCAGATCGCATTAAAAATCACAAAAAGTTCAAAAATCACGAAAGTCAAATATACTGTAATTGGATAAAAGTTTCAAATCTAATTCCTTTGACCTGTGGGCTCTCTTAAAATTTTTGTTTTGGAAATCATGCTAAGCATTAGGTCATGTTACTTTTATTCGTAATTAATTTACTTGGACTCCCTTAAATATAATTAATATAATCCCTTAAGTTAATATTAGTTTTTGTTACATTAAAATATCTCAATTTCTTGATTTTCTGTAAGCAAGTAAACCCCATTGTTTTACAGTGGAAGTCTATGGGAATTTGGCGAAATATTAGAGCTATCGCCAAGTTGGCGTCACTTTTGGCAACTAACTTTTGTCGCCAAATTTGGCGATATATCACCAAGTTGGCGACAAAATTGGCGTTATTTGGCGACAGAACTGGATCCCCCCCCCCCTACGGTAACCCGACTTATAGGTATGGGGATGCATTACATGCTGTTCAATATCGGCATAAAAAATTTGCTAAAAATTCAAAAATCGCTGCACGAATTCCGGATAAACTTTTTTGAAAAGAGAACAAAATTTACTATATTGGGTTAAAAGAAAGAAACCGTATTCTTTTTCCAAATGTGGAAAAATTGAATTAATATAATCCCTTAAATTAATATTAGTTTTTGTTGCATTAAAATATCTCAATTTGTTGATTTTCTGCAAGCAAGTAATCCATATTGGTTTACAATGGAAGTCTATGGGAATTTGCCGAAATATTAGAGATATCGCCAAGTTGGCGTAACTTTTGGCGACTCATTTTGGTGCCAAATTTGGCGATATACCGCCAGGTTGGCGACAAACTTGGCGGCATTTGGCGACAGAACTGTGTCCCTGTACGGTAACCTCCATATAGGTATGAAAATGCATTAAATGCTGTTCAATAATTGCATAAAAAATTCGCTAAAAATTCAAAAATCGCTGCACGAATTCCGAATAAACTTTTTTGAAAAGGGAACAAAATTTACTATATTGGGTTAAAAGAAAGAAATCATATTCTTCTCACTTATATGGAAAAAATCGTCTCGAAACTTAAAAAAGTGCTAAAAATCGCATAAAAAATTAAATAAAAATAATCTAATCAAAAAATCGAAAATCGTGCTTCGTGGTGCAAAACTTCATATATAGACGTACCTTTTCCCCAAAGTTTGTAGCTCTATGTGCAACGGTCTCTTCAGAACACCGTCGACACACTCACACACACACAAACTTCTTTCTTTATTATTATAGATAACACAAGGCCTTCTTATTTCAACCTCAACGCGTATTCGTTTTATTTTTGATATATGAGGTCAAATTCACCTTCTTTTCGTATTTTCGTTTTGTTTCCAATATGAAGACGCATTCATGTCTATTTTTTATTTCATTTTCCTCTTGCACATATAAAAAAATTGTTAAATTTTGCAGCAAAATGCCAATTTATTCCTTATGAAAATGATGAATTTTTTAATTTAAAAGAAAAATATTTGAACTAAATAAATAGAACACAGCCTTACTTCATATCTGAGGTGAATTCCATCTATATGTAACGACACAAAGTCATTAATTCATCCCTTTTGACGTTGATTTGACTTCAAACAATTACACATACTTTCACATTTACGATATCTTTATGTGTAGTTTCGCTACTAGGTAACAGTTAAAAGAAAATTAAAATAATGAAATATGCGCATTTAAAAAAAAGTAAATTTGTAAATGAAAATATCTTATGCTATTGGAACACAGATATAAAATCCCTCGATAAGTTATACACCGAATTTAAAAACTATGACAAACGTATACACAAAATTTTAAACTAATATGAATAATGTATGGTTCTAATTAGGAAATTTCATCATCCATAATTTACCATTTAAATCCTTCAATCATATGAGCCATTTCCTTTCAACAAATAAAAATGGAAAAATCGTCTGAATTGCTATAGAAAAGCATTATTGTGCAAAATAAAATATTCTATTTTTTTTTTTTTTTTTTTTTGAACGAATTAATCAAATATAACAAAAAACTATACAGCTAAATCCGGGTACTTCACCAACATACCTACTTAATTTGAAGCTAATTGGATGCTTTTTGCGGCAGTTATCGCGGAACAGACTAACGGAAACCAAAACTTTTCGTGTCTCCACAGTTAGCCTTCACTGACGTTTCGGCAACTATAATATCTCCTGATGTTTCTCAAATAGAATTTTGCGCTTTCGGTTTATTAACGCTAAATCTACCGCGAGGTGTCAAATGGACCCTTTTTTAATTTTCTTTTTGAATTTCTTAAACTAATACATTACGAAATTTCTTTATATTTCACGACTTTTATAAAAATATATGATCATATTATTCCTTAAAATGACTTATCTCCGAACTACTTTTTTTGTCTAGAAAAAAAATATTTTGGCTTAACTACCTCAAGGGGTCATTTGACTCCTGAATAAATTTATGTGAAATCATAAAGATATAAATGTTTTGTTTTGTAAGAACATTAGTAAATTGCGTATTTTCGCCATTACATCATTAATTCTACTGTATTACATATATTTGTTAATGTGTGATGGTATAATTAGAAATTGACTTTACTCCGAGTGAGATTCTAGTTTGAACATTTTAGGTTATATCGAGAACGAAATAATCTTAAAAATATGTGGTGAACATAAAACAAATTTGCACAATATTTGTTTATTAAATTTTCGAATTTCTTGAAATAATTCATTTTTTCTTAAAATTTTTGCATAATTATAATTTTTTTAATTTAATAAATAAACAATTTGTAATAATTATTTGAATTTTTTTAAATTCATACACCAAAGTGTATCAAGTGGTATACCTTTCGGAAAACATCGTAAAATAGATATATTTTTATATAGGGGCCATTTGATCCCTTACGGTAGGAATAGGTATGAAAAAAGAGAGCGTTAGGAAAACGGCATCCGAGAACACTGAACGAACTTTAAAATACGGTCCCTGAGGACTGGGGTAAAATTGACATGGAAATGCTCAGTGCTACGAGTGCTCTACTTATTTTTAATTCAGATTTCTTGATTGGCAACATTTTTTTAAATAGTAAAATTCGCTTTATTTAACGACATATTAATTAAAGCGAAAACAAGGGGAATTTTACCATTTCAGAAAAGTGGTGCCAATCAAGAAATCTGAATTAAAAAATTAGCCCACTGGCAATGCTAAGAAAAAGTTTACTTTCGTGGAAAATTCGGGCTAGAGATATTACCAAGAACCATGACTGGTATATAAATGCAAATCACCGCAAAAAATGCAGCATTTATACATAATACTTAACTATGAAAATTGTTTCCATAAAGTGCGAACGACTTGTACCTGTTACTTTTCCAATATTATTATTTCCGAATTGGAATATTTGTTTTATACATGGAACTACCAATAAAGAGGAAATGAGATATTCTTAAAATAGTGAAGCTTCAACTGCAACCTCTTTCGCAGGGGTTGATTAACGCCAAGGAAAACTTCCACCTGTAAGTTTAAATAGAAAATTTCCCCTTATTTAAACGCCTTATCAATGCAGAATTTCTGTCATAAATAATGGCAGAAACAGATATTCATTTTTACTGGTGGGCGATTACTTTTGCGGTAGTCTGGCTCTGCGTTTCCGCCATATTGTGACAACCTAGATAATCTCCTGTCTACGTCAGTGGAAAAGATTATAATAACTGGGCAAAATGACACCAGTAAAAATAAATAGAAAATTTTACCCTATTTTTGAGAAAATATGGAACAATGGAACAATAAAGCTGGTGTATGGATTCCCTAGTTGCTTGGCAACTTTACATCCAGGCTAAGAGTAAATCGTGTTACAATGCAATGGGAGCCTTAGAAAAAAGAGCGTTTAAACGCGGCTAGTAGCCACGAAAAATAGAGAGTAAAAGCTAAAAAGATAGACAATTTTTAATAGAAAAAATTGTCAGTATAACTAGTAGGGGAAAAAATGTTCCATATGATCCACATATATGTCCAGGACAGGCGAAAAAGCTACCAAAGGAAGTCCCATAAGAAAAAGACTCAATTCAGAGTCCATACATTTAATATAGCTTGATAAGTAAAAAAAGTTTAACACAGTGAAGAAAAGAAACAAAACTAAATATTTACATAATTACAAGAGAATTTAAATTACTATAAGTAAAAAAGAATAAAAATGTAAGAAAAAGCTACAGTGAGGAGAGTTGAAACTAAAAAAAAAGCAGATAAATGCAAAAGCCGAGGGGATCAAACGACAGCAAGAGGAGGGCGTCCACCCAGTCTAGTAATTTGAGGTGAATTAAACATGGGAATGAAAGAAATAAGAGTAATATCATGAGAAGAGCATAAGATACTAGAATAGAAGTTTTTTTTTTTAAAACAAACAACACAAACAAAAAGAAGGAAAAAAGTTTAGCAGATGAAGAGCTTAATCTTCGTTAATGTTGATATGACTTGCAAGTTTATCAAATTCAGTTAATATAACCATCAATTTTTGCATCAGATTATCGAGTTTCTTAGTCTGAGTGAGAAAATATTTCTATGATATAACGCTCTTAAATAGGACGTAATTTTCTGTTTAAATTTACTGGTGGAAAGTTTGTCCCGTTGGTAATCGAAAACTGTTGCTCCATTTAAAAAAAAAAAACAGCTTCCATCTTTT
This sequence comes from Maratus speciosus, assembly GCA_963932465.1. Taxonomy (NCBI): domain Eukaryota; kingdom Metazoa; phylum Arthropoda; class Arachnida; order Araneae; family Salticidae; genus Maratus; species Maratus speciosus. The sequence continues at coordinate 279,948,602 of OZ010799.1, read as the reverse complement.
GACAACCTCCTCAGTTACTTCATTCGTAACTGGTAGACAGTACACTATATGTCACCTCCTCCTTATTCATAACTCCATTGTTTTATATGACAGAAATTTCTGATTAGATAAGACAAAAAGTACTGTTTAGAAATAGTGATACTTAAAGACTTTTCCTCTTTTTTAAAGGAAAAAATCATACACGTAAAAAAATAGGAAAATCAATTTACAAACTAAATAAAAAACATGAAAAAAACCAATATTTTTGGTGGGCTTTCAATATCCACTGTACATTCGACTTTTTATTTCATCCCTCAATATGTAAATATGCATTAAAAAATGTATTTGTATAATTTTGTTATGCAACCCAATATTTTTTTTTTATCAAATATGTTTGATTTCGAATATATATTAATATTTGGTTCGCAAATATATTCTTAGACCTCCAAGTTTCTGGCCACTTTGTTCTTTTGTTATATTTATAGTTTTCGACGCATTGTAGTTGATCTCTTTTCTTTTAACAAAAGAACCTCCAACACATCATATTTCACTGTCTGAAAACCATTACAGTACGTCTAAAACTTGTTCAGTGATATGATACGTCGTCATTCTTTGTGTGCCAATAGTCACATTGAGAAAAGCGATACATGTCCTATATATCGGGAAGTAGTATTTATAAAATGGAAACATGTTCGTTGAAGTCCAATACTCTGTTTTACTCTTTTTGGAATGGAAAAGGCAAATAGAGATGTTGTTTCTACTACAATGGTAACTAACGTACGATTTATGTTCAATAAAGAAATAAATGATGAGCGAATAATGAAATTTGAAATAACATATAACAAGTAATACTATTTTTCAGGTTTCTTTTTGTTACGCATCTACACATTTAAAGCTTAATTAAGCATTCAGAAGGTTTAATAATCCATAAAGTTAAACGGTATTTACTTTTTAGATCGATGCGTGTTTTTTACCCTCTCTGGAGCAGAATGTTTACATAACCGAAACGACTGGCACTTCGTTTCATTCACTGACTTCTGAGGAAAATACGTTACTAGGTAAGGCTAATGTCAGACGAACGTCTATTTGCACATTTTTTGTTTCAACATGAAAAATAAAAACATGCTGGCGAAGGTGTAAGAAGGCTGTAGGAAGGAAAGATTATTAAGATTGCCTTAAGATTTTGATATTTTTTCTGTTTATTAATTTGCAAAAATAAAATGTAAAGTTTCATGAAAATCATGAGAGTCGAGCTAATCACTCTGTTTGTGCAACATCACGTAATATGAAAGCGAACATTTTTTTATAAATATAACCAAGTTTTTAGGGGATAGAGAATTCTCTTGAATGTTCATAAAAATCAAGTTTTATCTGAAAAGCATTTCAAGATTTCTTTTTTGAAAATCTATTACAAATATACTCCTCAAGTTCTTAAAAATCTTAAGATTCTTATGTTGTACTATTTTTTAAACAGAATATTACAAGTTTGTTCTTTTTCGACGCTTTCAAGTGTCACTCTCTCGAAGTCAGAAATTCACTTTCAATTATTAACAATTTGAATTACGAACAATGTTCGTAAGCATGTCCCGATTAACCGTGCATGTGGACCTGGTGTAGGTTTTTTGAGTAGTTTGAAACAGATAGATGACCCTATAATGTGCTTATTAAGAAAATGTATCCTCATTTAAAGCTATTAAATGCCGATTTTTACATGTGCGTGTGGGGGGGGGGGGGCGTCCTTCTTAGAGTTTGAATCCTTGTAGTCAAAGAGGTAGCAACGTCAAAAATCACGTCATTTTATCAAGGCTCATTTTTCTATATGTTTTTCCAATTTATGGTGTAGTATGTTTGCAGGCAGTCTGGCAGTCAGGAGACATTGCGTGTACCTGTGGGAAGAGGGGTTAGGCAGGTCAAAAAACTTCAAAATTACGTCATTTTATCAAGGCTCATTTTTCTATATGTTTTTCCGATTTATGGTGTAGCAAGTTTGCGGGCGTTCTGGCAGTCGGGAGACGTTGCGTTTACCTGCGGGAGAAGGGGTTATGCAGGTCAAAAAACTTCAAAATTACGTCCTTTTAGCATGATTTTTGTTTATAACATCTGTTTCTACTAACTATTTGTGATATAAATCCATTATTACCAGACGTTACCAATGTCGCTAAGACGCTGTCAGATACACATTTATAGGTAACATATTACTCTTTGGTTAACAGACAACCTATAATTAATTTTCCAGACACAAATTCGGTTGCAAAGTTAATGCCAGACGGCTTTAAATATGGCAACGAAAGTGCCTGTTTCAAGGGTGTTTTATAGTTTAAAAATTATAAGTCATCTTTACGTCATTTTATCAAGCTTAAAAATTACAAGATATTACTCTTTGGCTAGAAGACAGTCTATAATTAATTTGCCGGACACAAATTTAGTTGCAAACTTAATGCCATACGGCTTTAAGTATGGCAACGAAAGTGCCTGTTTCAAGAGTGTTTTGTACTTTAAAAATTACAATTACATAAATGTACATTAATTACACATAATTAAACATTTTTTTCGACATACACTATATATATATATATATATATATATTTACAAAGAAACGATTGTTGCTATGGTAACAATTAAGAGTTGACTGTCATTAAATGAAGCCAAATCCCTACAAAAGATGCCGTTTCTTGAAACAGGCACTTCCGTTGCCATATTTAAAGCCGTCTGGCATTAACTTTGCAACCGAATTTGTGTCCGGCAAATTAATTATAGGTTGTCTGCTAGCCAAAGAGTAATATCTTGTAATTTTTAAGCTTGATAAAATGACGTAAAGATGACTTATAATTTTTAAACTCTAAAGCACTTCTGAAACAGGCACTTTCGCTGCCATATTTAAAGCCGTCCGTCATTAATTTTGCAACCGAATTTGTGTCTGGAAAATTAATTATAGGTTGTCTGATAACCAAAGAGTAATATGTTTCCTATAAATGCTAATCTGGCAGGGTCTTAGCGACATTGGTAACTTCTGGTAATAATGGATTAATATCACAAATTGTTAGTAGAAACAGATGTTATGAACAAAAATCATGCTAAAAGCACGTAATTTTGAAGTTTTTTGACCTGCATAACCCCTTCTCTCGCAGGTAAACGCAACGTCTCCGACTGCCAGACCTCCCACAAACGTACTACACCATAAACCGGAAGAACATTTAGTAAAATGAGCCTTGGTAAAATGACGTAATTTTGAAGTTTTTTTGACCTGCATAACCCTCTTCCGCAGATAAACGCAACGTCTCCTGACTGCCAGACTGCCCGCAAATGTACTACACGATAAATCGGAAAAAACTATAGAAAAATGAGCCTTGATAAAATGACGTAATTTTGAAGTTTTTTGACCTGTATACCCTCTTCCCGCAGGTAAACGCAACGTCTCCTGACTGCCAGACTGCCCGCAAACATACTACACCATAAATCGGAAGAACATGTAGAAAAATGATAAAATCAGGTGACGAAAACGTTGCTAGCTCTTAGACTATTGTGATAACGATGCCTTTTTAGTGAGAAATAAGAGTTCTAAATAGATTCTTTAGTATTTAAATTAAAACGGTAAAAATATGTGATAGTTATACATAATTTGTTATTCAAACGTAGTTGGAAACCAAATAACAACTCCAAGTTGTATGAAATGGTTTACCTGCAGGATTTAGAAGCGCTTTGTTAAATTCCTTACAAAGAATATCCTTTATTATAACTGTACGGAAGATAAATGTTCATTAGTAAAGGAAAATATTTTAAAGCCGTGATCTAATTAGAAAATAAAGTTTATTAGAAAAATAATACACTATCTTCAGTCTTTGCTACTTGTCAGGATTATTTTTACAGTACATATAATTTCAAAACTTTTGTAAAAAAAAATACTCTCGATGATAATAAAAAAAGAAAATAGAGTAGTTATGTTTCCTATTTAATTTTGTTTTTAATTTAGTTATTTTATGTTGCAAATATAATTACTGAAACCTGAAATCTACATTTTACAATAGTGTAAAAAACCGTAATTAATTATTTTATTTTATAAATATAATTAACGGTAACTAAAATCTACATTTTACAACGCTGTAAAAATATATAAACTTTCTTTAAAATTACCACTAAAGGTTAGAATGAAATTATAATAGAATCAATGTAAATAAAGAGATGAGCAGAAAAAGATTTTACCTACGGGTGCACCATTTTGTAACAACATCGCGTGTGAAAATTATATTTGTAGATAAGTTAGACAATTTAATTTTTCCTTATAACCCTTTAGTGCGCAGCTTTGCATATATGCAAACAACACTGTTTTGAATTTAACAGATTTTTTTTCGCATATACCTAATTCACACCAGAAAATTAAAATAGCAATATTTGCTTTAATTATAAAAGAAACATCCCGTATTTAAACAAACCGATATTAACCTTTGAAAATTTCTGGTGTAAAGTCAGATTCTATGAACTACGTAATTTCTAGAACGTATTCTATTATGGGAATTAAAGGGTTAAAGGTTAAGTTTTATAAAATAAATAATTATATAAAATAAGGTATTTGGAGGCATACTTATTAAAGTATTTTCTAACTTGCATTATTTTTGCGTAAAACAGCCACACGACATTAGCTTTTACTTGTATTGCAGATGTGCAACAGAAGAAAAAATTGACGTATTATATGAAAAATATATCTCTGATTTTTTTTCATTATTTTTCCTGTGTAATAAACCTTTCAGAGAATCATATATAATTTCTTCGAAAAAAAAAATAAAAAATCGCGCATTTAAGGGTTAAATAACAGTTTTCGAACTCTCAACACCTGTTAAAATAAGGTTATATCGATATATGCCAACATCTCTTAATTATCCAGGAGTCTGATCCAAGAGAAGCATGTTTTAAACCGGAAAATATTTATAAGGAATTATGTCTTATTTTATAAGGTACATTATAGATTTCATTTAAAAAATTTTGATTAAATAAAATTTCCGGTTGAAAAAATTTCTTCTTGGATCAGACTCCGGAATAATTAAGAGATGTTGGCATCTATGTTATATCACTTTCGCAGTCTCTATACTCGCGCCTCCAATTTGAGCGAACATAACGCGCATTCTACCAAAATACGTCGAGTTAAAGCCAATGAAAGGCCTTTCATCGCCAACTAATGAAAATTCAAAGTCTAATGAACATATAGGATCTCTAAAAAAGGGATTTTAATCCAGAAGTCATCGAATATATCGCCTTGTGCCTTGTCCTCAACAAATAACGAGCAGCTGATGCAAATCAGATGGTGACGCCTATTTAGTTCATCGAATTCTATAGCTCTGTTTTGCGAAAATGAGTTTCCTTGTAGTCTCATCAGGACATGTGAGAATTTCAATATGATTTTATAGTAAAAGTTTCTTCATTAGAATACGCATAACTACTACGCATAAGTAATTATTCTAAAGGATATCAGTACGTGAACACTTGATGCGTTTCGGATAAGATGGACGGATTACAGGAACGGAGGCTGATTACCTCTGGTAAAACCTTCCACCAGTAAATTTATATAGAATTTTCCCCCGTATTTAAAGGCCTTACCTATGTAAAATTTCAGTCATAAATAATGGCAGATACATATTTTCAATTTTACTGGTGTATTTTACTTTTGCAGTAGTCAGACTTTTCGTTTCCGCCAAATTGTGATAACACAACCGGTGAAACAATCTTAGTGTTTTACCAATCAAACTGACACCAGTAAAAATAAATAGATGTTTTTATCATATTTGTGAGAAAATATATCCATGAATAAGACGCTTAAATAAGGCAAAATTTTCTGTTCAACTTTACTAGTGGGAAGTTTGCCCCGGCGGTATCGAGAGGCTGTAGATTCGATTCAGAAAAGCAGCCGCCATCTTGTGACAACCTCCTCAGTTACTTCACTCGCAACTGGTAGATGGTACACTATATGTCTCCATAGGCGTAACCAGCCTTTCGAACGAGGGGGGGGGGGGGTGCCCGGAATTTTTCAACCTGAACATGTTGGATACAAACAATATCTTATATAGTAAAACCTGCTAAAACAAAACCCCAGAAACTGGTCGAATTTTTGTTTTAGACAGGTTTTCATCTTAGAAGGTATAAGTGTACGGTATTTCTTTTAAAAATGGCTCAAACGCGACTTTGTTTGCGTGAGGGGGGAATGAAAAGGGGTTCAAAACATCAAAACTAAAACTAATGGTAAGAAAAAGCTATGTAAATCTCCTTGCAGCAATAACATAAGACAGTAACTACCCAACAAACACTCAACTTACGGCCGAAAGGCGTATATGTCGCGGCCAAAAGGAGTTAAGGCCATTTGTAACCAAACAATGTTGTGCCGTAAATGACCCGCCGCTAGTTCCGGCAGCTACTGCCGGAACGGTAATGTTTCGGCGGTGAGAGAACTGTTGCATTTACTTTGCCCGGCAACTCTTAAGGGGCGGTTTCTGGCAAAAATGTAATGGATCGTCATCGTTTAGAAAGTAGAGGGCTAATATCACCTAACCCGAATATTTAATGAAAGATAGGAAATATATTTTTCTCTTCATTTCTTTCTAAGTAAGTTTAATTATTTTAAATCTGGGTTTTAGTAAAAATATAAATATGTCGTGAGATTTATATTTAAAGCAGTAAAATAGATTACATATTTTTATTTAGTTTGAAAATATTTTACAAAAATCAAAAAATTGTCCCCAAAATGTACATAAATTCCCTGTTTATATATTTTTTAAAAATATGAAAAAAAAAAAAAAACAACATAAAAGCGTTTAACTTTCTTGCCTTTAAAATATATTTAAATAAATATATTTTGAACACACTGGAATAAAAAAGATTATATTTAATGGTTATTTTATATTGTTTTTGATTGCAAAGATAATCAGATAGCACTATAAAATATACGCTGATTTGAATAATATATTAATAGCAAAATACTGCAATCTTCGGACATATATACTACTTAAACATGTTTAAAAATTTATTGATAAATGTCAATTTATTTATGCTCTTTTTTTTCAGCATTCATGAAAAAATATTTGTTATAATGAAAAGGAGAAAATGTTTCAATAAGCAGTTATTCTTGAGCGAGGAGAGGGGGGGGGGGGAGAGAAAAGGTAACTTAAAAGGTAACTAAAACATGAATTTTTAATATCATTTGAAACATATTTCCATGTAAAAGAAAATACTGGAAAAGAAATTTTTGTTTCTGAATCCACTGTAACGGAAAATATAAATAAAATTTCTTGCTTGTATTAAATTCCTAACAATTTAGATATATTTAATGATTTCACTACCATTATTTTACTCTTTAGAAATACAGATAAAACTTGCATATGTATAAAAATAATTAAGTGAAAAATTGCACAATAAATCAAGAATTTTCGCAGAATTAAGTAAAGAATTGCAGAATAAATAAAGAATTTTTGTTCATTATTATTTGGTTTCGAGTCCCGACCTGGATACATTTTCACCCAGTTGGAAAAATTATTTCTGGCAAAATTTAGAATACGCATTAAAATCTGACATTATATGAAAGTATTAAATAAAATGCGATATGTATATTTTATGCCCTAAAATAAACATGAAAAGGTTCTATTAATTTTTAGGCATTTCAGTAAAATCGTCTTGAGTCAAAAATAAGCCTTGATATATATATAGATAAACAAGATATTTTTTATGAGCATATCAGAATAAAATGGAATGCATGTTATTTTTAAATCTTATAATTTTTAATTGCGAAGATAAATGGGTAAAAATTTACAGAAAAGAGATAAAATGCCCATTTAAAGGATAAATCGGAGGAAAAAAAAGTGTTTTTGTGTTATCTGAAAACTGTATGGAGAGTTTAAAAATTCAAACAATGTATCTTAAATCTTTATTTCTCTAAAAAAAGAAAAAAAAGAACGAAAAAAAAGAAAGAAAAGGAAAACAAAGCTCTTTTTCCAAATGACTAAAAATAATATTAACAGAAAAAATATATGATTTATGAAAAAATGACTTTTATTTATTATAATAAGGTATTGGCTCATAAAACTACTCTCCCTCCCTCCCTCTCCAGAAAAATCAAATAGATGATGGGACCTTCAAATGGCTCAAGGTTAAGCAGTTTTGAAAGTTCTGGTCCGTTACGATAAGAGGGGAGAGGGAGAAATTCTCAGAATTTTTCTTTAGCTGTGCGTTTTCATTTCTGCTTTGTCATTCGCGTTATTCACTTCGTCGGAATAAGTGGACATGGTTTCAAAATGTAGCACATATATCGGTAAGTTTATTAGTTCATGTTGATTCATTACAAATTTATTAATTTCATTCTATCTGTTTTTTGCATCATTTTATCTTAAAGAATATTTATATTTTAGTTTTTATAATTGCAAAAGAAAATGTAAAAGATATTTTCATTTTTAGTAAAATTCCCTTCAATAGTTTATTTTTAGTTTTTCGAAGTTATCGAATTTATTTTTAAACATTATAAATATCGGATGATATTGTTCTTTAAGGGTCTTGTACCTTTTAAACGCGTCGAAAATTAACGAAAAGCTTCAAAGTTTGAATTAGTCTATCTTCAAAACCTTTCTATGTATAAACATGAAATTTTGGATATTGATTAAACGGATTGTGCTTTGTAATATACTACAAACATAAATTTATCAACCCTTTACAGAATTTGTGTATTGTTTAAATCAAAATAGCTCTTTTTTTTACCCCATAAGTCATTGCGCGCATATCTTGAGAAAGTATGTATGGATTAGCATGAAATTCGGTAAAGATACTAAACATATATATGTGTTTAAAATGGTCTACTCTTAGTCTAAAATTATTTCATTAACTGTATAAAAAAATATTTTCGTAAAAAAAAAATAAAAACATATGTATTTTTAATGAATATAAATAGTCATAACTAAAAATATTACAATTGTAAATACTTAAAAGTAGATCATTTTAAACACACATATTTGTTTAATATATTTACCAAATTTCATGACAATCCATACATCCTTTCTTAAGATATCATGCGCGCAACGACTTATGGGGTAAAAAAAGAGCTATTTTGATTTCAACAATACACAAATTCTGTAAAGGGTTAATAAATTTCTGTTGGTAGTATATTACAAAGCATAATCTGTTTAATCAATATCCAAAATTTCACGTATATACATAAAAAGGTTTTGAAGATAAACTAATTAAAACGTTGAAGTTTTTCGTTAATTTTCGACGCGTTTAAAAGGTACAAGACCCCTTAAAACAGTTTATTTTAGTTTAATTATAAAAATGTGATTTTATACTCGAGAAAATTTGAGTGACTAAAACAATTGAATTTAAATGAAATTTAGAAGTATCAAGATTAATTTAATATATATTTTTAAATCACTATTAAACTATTATTTACATAAAATATATAATGTGAACATTAAATAGTCCACAATATTATTTAAAAGGCGACTAAAGTAATGAAAAAGATGTTACAAGTTTAAAATATACATTTTATTTAAAATTTCTTATAAGTGTGGTTTTCACTTATTAAGTTTCACTTATAAGTGTGGTCACAAGTGTAAAATCTTTTGTCACCCTAACTTCTTATAAAGATTTTTTTTTTTTTTTTAAAGACCTTTAATCATGCTGAAAACTTTTATAGGCACAGGAACACTGCATAAGATCTAAAATTACCTCAGTCAAAGTCTTGTAAATGAAATTTTACCGGATGATAAATCTCAGATAATACTTGTGGTATACTAGTACATACCCACGAAAGTTTTTGAGAATGTTACTCCATGACTTCTTAGGGATCACCGAAGGGAGTGAAGAAATTTTGGAGGAAATTCTATATAAATAATTATTATAATATTATAAATAATTTTAATATTCATTAATAATTCATGTTTTTACCGCAGAATGTGTCAAATATATTAGGTAAAGGAGGTCACGATAATAAACACTAAATTTTATCAAGATGATAAAAATTATATTATCATGATGCGACTGTAATAATAAAGATAGGTGCTTGTCTGTCTCTGTGTGTCCGCGTGCTCTGAACTCTGAAAAAAACAATACAGCCCTCACAGTGTTGAACTCAGGGGGTGTCTCGGGGGGGGGGGGGCATTACCCCCGATATACTTGAGATTTTTTGCTTTCAATGGTCAAAAAGTGCAATCCCCCCCCCCCACCCGGAGCCCCAGAAATCCTTCCCGAAAAAAAAGGTCTGAATTCAACACTGAGCCCTAACAGCCGCAAGATCTGACAAGAAAGTACCTGTATGCCTGAAGTCATGCATATCGAAGACAATTTCTGGAATTTTTCAATTAATTTTTTATGCGATTTTTTCGCATTTAGCGGCTTTTTTTTTTAATTAGTAAAAAAGTATCCGGTTTCAATATTTTACCCAGTAAACTTGTCTTCTTTTCAATGAAGTTTTTACGAGATTCTTACAGCGATTTTTCAATTTGTAGAAATTTTTAATGTTATTTTCAGAGGGGTTTGTCGCCTTTCAGGGTGATTTTTTTTTGGACATTCCTAAAAGGAATCCGGTTTAAATCTTTTACCCAATTAGTCAATTTCGCTCCGTTAGGTTTTTTTTAAGCATTTCCGAATTTGTAATTCGATTTTTAGCGGTGTTTTTCATGCTTTTAGGCGATTTTTTGACTTTTTTGAAATAGAAAAAACTTTCTTGTAATTTCTGCAATTGACGTGATTAAATTCGAATTGGAAGAATGTCAAATCAGTTCTTATAAGAAAGCTAAAAATTAAATTTGGCTCGAAATAAAAAATCGCAATAATTCAAGATTCGTTTGTTTCGAGACAGAAGTGGTCGTAGCCTGCTCGGAAGTACCTTGACGAAGACAGTCCCCCCTCCCCCACAATCCTGGATTTGTTAAAAAAAAAAAAAAAAAAACAGCGAAACTTTACTAGTAACGAAGTTTTTTTTGGCAGGCAGGGTTTTAAATAACGTGCAGGATCGTGCGATTCGTACATAGAAAAGAAAGAGTCCCACATAATAAAAAATGCTATGCAATATTTCTCCCTCCAAATTCTTCCGCAGACCTGTGATTCTTCAGTGAGTATTTTAATTTTTTCTTCTGTTTTCCGATTTTTATTTCTTTTATGGAATTTCTCAAAATCAAATCGTGACTCGGTCCCGGAAAAATTTGAGAACTTCAAATGATCGTGGGAAAATATCGTGAATTTCGATAAAAAAGTCCGGAAAGAAATCGCGAATTTCCCAAAAGAAATCACGAATTTCGATAAACGGTTGACATAAAAATGTTGCAAATTTCGTCAAAAGGTCGTGGAAAAGAGTAGAGAATTTGTTAATTGGTACGGAAAGATAGCGAGAATTTTCCCGATCGGTCACGCAAAACTATCGCGAAACTATCGACAGATGACCCCTGTAAAAAAATGTTTCGCCAATCTGTCGCAAAAGAAAACAAATTTCGTCAAAGGATCCCGATAAAAACGAGAATTTCGTCGAAGGACGCGAAAAGTTTGCGGAAAGAAAGACCGAATTTCGTCAAAATATCGTGGAAAGAAAACGCGAATTTCATCGAAGGATCGTGCTAAAGAAATGCCAATTTAGTCAAAATATCGCGGTAAAAAACGCGAATTTCGTCAAAGGATCGTGGTAAAAAACACGAATTTTGTCAAAGGTTAGTGGTGAAATGTGCGGATTTCTACAAAAAATCGCGTAGAATGAAGTGAATCTCGTCAAACGATTTTGGGTAAAAATTGTAAATATGAAATGATCGCCGAGTAAAATCGCGAATTTCGTCAAAATTTACTGCACTGAGATAAAAGATTGAAACCGGGTCCTTTTCCTAGTTTCAAAAGAACGCCCCAAAACGAGAATAAACTCCAAAAATCGAATAAAAATTTTCAGAGGAAAAAAATTACTATAGTGACTTCAAAGACTGCAACCATATTTCTTTTACTAATGTCAAAAAATAGTCGCGAAACACGAAATTCAACCAACCAACCAACCAACCTCCAGATTAATTTGAATTTTCTGTGCTATTATTTCTCATTTTTAAAGGAGGCAATGTCTGTGCACACCCCCCTTCCCCCGGCTAATCGCATTTTAGAATTATTGTTTCACATCTGCATTCCCTTTCAAATTGTTTTTGCGACTACGAAAACTAAACTACGAAAGGAGAGTGACAAATAGTTTATGTTTCTACTTTCGTCAAGAACTTGCGTTAATTTCTCATGAAATTACAGAAACATGTAATAGAAAGAACGGTGTTAAAAAAAATCTCCTACAAACAAAAGATGTCAAAGTGGATTATAAAACTACCTTTTTGATTTACTATCACTAATACAGATTCTTGTAAATATTCTAGTTTTAAAAAAGATAAACTACATAATTTAAAAAAAGATCATGGGTTTCTTCTTTTAGCACGGTTCAAAACTTAGGCTGTTAGTTTTCAGAACTAAACTAATTTGCTAATTGAACTCTGCTTTCACTTTTTTTTCTTTTATAGATTTCCATTTTTAAAAAAATAATTGTGCTTGAGTCTGCGCAAGCGGGGGGGGGGGGGGGGGGGGGTGCCCGGGCACCCAGGGCACCCCCCCCCCCTGGTTACGCCTATGTGTCTCCTTATATTCATAACTCCATTAAAAAATCCCAAATTAAGTGCATTTTGAAAAAAATAATATGTTTATCATATTTCCGATAAAAGAACGGTCAAAGAAATTAAAACCATGTCATTCTAAGTTAATGTATTTTAGAGTTTTATCACAATAATACCATAATTTCGGGTGTATAGCCCGCGGATCAAACTATCGTGTTTCGACCCAGAAATTTTTTTAAATAAAAATGTAACATTTTAGATGGCTGTAAATATTGGTCTTCAAATACTGATTAAAATTTCTGGGTCCAAACTGAATTTTTTTATCTGCGGGCTATACACTGGAAATTACGGTATATGTTTAAGATATTTCTATATGATCATAAATGGCTGAAAGTTTTTGAAATACGCAAACAATAAAAAATAAAATTGAAAAATTTTCATCCAATTAAATTTTTAATAAATGCAATTTTCAAAAACGTAACTGTTCTTTGCAAAACCGTTCTTTAATCTGCAAATATTTCTTACCCACCCTTAAGAATATGGATTAAGTTTTCCTTGAAATATTACCAGATCTACTTGCTTAACCCATCTAACCAGCTACATTTTCAAGCATGTTTGTACAAGTTAGATGGTGAAATGATAAAAACTTTCCGTCGCAATTATTCTCTTGTTAAAATTATGTTTGAAATACTTCTAAGAAATATAATTACTAAATTAATGTAAATTAATGCAGATTTCATTTTCAGGAGACTTGCATTAAATATATTCATATCTATTAATGGTGACTTGTTGAATGTATTTCAAAAATTGAAATTTAATTGGGTTACAATATTTTGACCCATTCAACTCCGGTTTCCCTTTCACAAATTTTATTTGGTCGGCATCAGCTTTTTGAAAGACGTTTCCTTCAAGTACTCATATTAAAAAATGCTCTGATTAAATAAGGCAAATTTTATTTTACTTTATTACGGGTGCCAAAAACAAATTTTTCAGAGAAAGATGATGTCTCGTCAGACGCGACACAAGAGTGCAGATGGCTAATAATAATAATAAAATTAATTATTATTTTTTCATTTTATCCCTATGACTTTTCATTGCAATATCATTATTCGCTCGCTAAGTATTTGTCGGCGGCATATATAATTTTGCATGTATAACTAAAGATTAAATGTAAATAATTGCCTAAATATCACATCATAGAAGTAAACATACAAAAGTTCTTATCTCGAATTAACATTTTGAAGACAAAATCCGCTTTGAAAGGCTTGCAAGAGAAGTTAATTAAATCAAAGGAACTAATACAGACTTATTATTAAAGACATGTCTATTTAATTTATTCATATCTCACAAAACTCTTTTGCAGTTATCGCTACCATTTCTCTATTAATACACTAATTATACTTATCTTAGCATGTTAAAAGTAACGTACGCATTCTTCTTAAAATACAACTTTATAGGAATCATCAATTTGTCTGTGTAGAAAATACTGAGGCATATTTTCTTGTCAATAACTTTTTATTTATTCAATACTCTTATCATTGTTGTAAGCTGATAATATTTATTTCTTAAAACAGACTGAGTAATTATAAGTAATAATAGGATTAGTTATGAGAAAATAGATTGAAAAACAATTTTATCTAGGAGAAATGCGCAAAACTAAGGAGATTTTCAAACTTTTCTTCCTTTCCGCTATGCAATTTTTTATATTAAATCAATGAGATATGTGATATCAGCGATAGGTAAAATTAAACAGAGATTTATCGAATGATTAAAAAGTTATTAATACAACAAAGCAAAAATCGTATAACTTAAAACGAGGATCAATACTTAAGTTTTTGATATCTGGCAACGAAAAAAAAGGTTCTGATTTCAGCGCAGATGGCTTTTTTCAAAATCCGAACAGTTACGTGAATGTATCCGTTTACAGTCGACACATCGAAAGCTGTGAAATTCTATATACTGTAATTTTCGAAAATAAAAAGTTATAAATAATTATAGAATTATGACGAAGGGTTTTCAGGGCCATGATTTTTTATGACTTTCGACAAGGTTTGAGACAGAAACAGCGTAGCTAATGAATGAAATCAACCTTTAGTAACGAAGCACCATCTAAGACAAGGATTTACAACTGACAACAATTTGCAACCTTTCCGGCGGCACCAGTGTTGCCAGATTGGGAACATTTTTAATTCAAATTACTTGACTATCAGCACTTTTTAATTCGCCTTATTTTTGAGAATGTTTAATCTATATTAAAATAGGCCGATTATTTCTATTTTAAAAAAGGGGTGACAATCAACAATTTGGGGACAAAAATGTCCCCAATCTGGAAACACTGGGCGGCACAGAACAATTCTGTTCGCAAAATGATGAAATGATTGACTGACACCGGAATTTACAAACAACATTTTTTAGAAATTAAAAACGCATTACTTTAAACTTTCACTGTATAAGCAAAATTTTATTAAACTTTCTTGGTGGCTATTGAAAATAAAATTAGGTAGCGTCAACGTGGGACCACTGTGCCGGAAAGGGTTAACCCCTTGAGCGGAGGTTGTATGTTTATGAAACAACTTAATTTTAATTTCCAAATGCCACAATGGCACCAGAATTTTAATAAAAAATTATGGGTTTATTATGTATGTGAAATATAGATTTTTCTTATTTACAAATAAATTTGTTTTCAAATTCCAATGTCATTCATTAATTTCAACACTCTGCCAATGGAATTTCTTTGCCCCTGAAAGGGTTGAAGGATTCTCCATAGGTCGTAAGAATCTCAGTTACGATATTCAGAAGGATCGATCAAGAAGTGCTGTGACTCCCGAAAACATTGATGCTGAGAGAAGCTAACCGCTTCTGATCGCAATGTGACATATGATAAAATAGAAGCATCTTTGAGCATTTCAAGGACCAGCGTGCATTTAATTTTACGTAATCATTTAAAACTGAAAAAGGTGTTTTCCTGATGGATCTCCTACAATTTATCTCAATATGAAAAGGAGGCTCGTGTGAAATGGTGCCAAGAAAATCCACAAAATTCAATTCAGGTGCCTCAAAACACGCGTATGACATCGTAACGTGTGATGAATCCGGGATTTTTTCATATGATCCGAAACAAAACAACAGTCGATAGTTAGGGTGTTTCCATATGATCCTAGATCGACAAAAATTGTTCGTTCAAACTTACAGATGCCACGTTTCTGCTATGCTACTTTCAGAGTGGCATAAATGTTTTGATGATTGGTTTATTCGAATGCGAAAAATTTATCGATGTTGCAGGAGAGTATTTCGAGAAGGAATAAATCATATATTCTTGGCAAGAAATTATTTCTTGTATTACTTTCTAAAAACTTAAGGGGTTTCAGGACTCTTAAAGCTTCAATATTTTGGAAATTTTATTTTTTTTAGATGTTAAACCCCCACCTTTTCTGAACATTTTGATATATTTTTCCCCTTGAAATTCCGATTAGAACAGAAGTTATGGCTTTTAGGATCACACCCGCTCAATAGCTGAAGCAGTGTTTCCGAAATTTTGAAGTCATTTTACTCCAAATGACGTTTTGGGGCATAATACGCAGCATATCTCAAAAACTGCTGAATATGTTTTCTTGAAGTTTTCAAAACAAAAGTGTCATGTTAGTCTGTATAAATTGATCCTAAAATTTCAATATTATTGTTTCAAAAAATACCTTTTATAGGTGATTATACTGCTGAAATTTTCTACATTTTGCATTAGCTAAATACAACATTTTATTAAAACTATAAAAATGCTTTAAATACATTTAAGTTCAGAGAAGTAGTACAATCTGAAGTATAATTAGGTATAAAAATTTCATCCTAGTTTCAAAATTTATTTTGTAATCCTGCGTGTAATCTGTTATACCAATTTTCAGATCGACAAATATCTGACAGTTTGAAGCCCCTAAATATACTAATTCTGCAACTTGCAATTTTTTAAATACATGAAATGAAAGAATATACTTATATCATTCATCCCGATAAAAATTGTGTTTTTCATTATATATATTTTAAGATATTATACCTTGAAAATAGTTTTTATTTCCTTTTTTTTTTTTCATTTTTAAATGTCCTGACCACCCCTTAAGTATTACCCCTCGTACTTAAAGTTTACCAGGAAGTATAATGGGGTATTTAAATTTAATAATTCAATAACTATAAAATATATATGGTTAATATAACTGATATTTTAACCCATTCAGGGGCAAAGTACTTCCGTTCCTAAAATGATTGCCTGAATGTGGAATACATTTAAAGTATTCAAATTCAATTATATTGTAATATTTTTGACTTTTAAACTGCAAAATCATTGTCATAAACATCTCTAGACTCATTTTACATACAGAACTAAGCCTTACATTTAAATAATTACCTATATCATATACGTAAAAGTACAAAAATACTTATATGAAAATTTTATTCTACTTGCAAAATCCGCTCTCAAAGACTTTGACGTAAAGTTAATTAATTCAAATGAATCTAATACGGATTATTTTGGAAAATTTATCTATTTAATTTATTCATTTCTAACAAAAATCTATTGCAGGCATGATAGCATTTCACCATAGTTACAATAATTACGCTTTTCTTGGACTGTTAAAAGTAAAGTACATGTTCTTATTAAAATACAACATTATAGTAATCATAAATTTGTGTACGCGGAAAATACCAAAGCATATTTTCATGTCATTACCTTTTTATTTATTTAATATCAACTTTAGCAAAAGTAATTAGAAAAATAATAGGATTAGTTATGAGAAAACAAAGTATCTTAAGTATTATTTTATCTAGGAATTTTACTGAACAGCAGAAAACTAAGGCAAATAGCTGTAACAAGATTTTTTAAATCTTTTTCTTGCTTTCTTGGCATCTTCTGTGTATTAAATTAATGCGATGTGCATTTAATACGAGAAAAATTAAAAGAGAAATGTATCATGTAATTAAAAAGTCATTATTGTATAGCACCGAACAAATTATCTATTTCAAATATATAAAATGAAAATCGAAATTTCGTTCCAGCTGCTTATAAATTGGGTTATACTGAATAGATTTTGATAGGACAAGCATTATTAGTTAGATAATTTTCCGGAAAACGTTTTCGGATTAATCAATACAACCCGATTATGAGAGTTTAGCATTTTAAAAGTTCAGTAACCTGACCTGTATGAAAAACTAAGACATATTTTTCTAAAACATGGTATAAATTTTACATTCTGTTCTCAAAGAAAATTAAAACAGTTAATTTGTTAAACTAAAACAGACCCGGTACCAAAGGACGAAATATCTGTTGTGTATTTTATCACTTTCAAAACCGATAAATGTAATATAATCTAACATATAGGAATGACAAAATGGGAATTTAAATAAAGAATCAGAGTTTATAAAGCGTATATCAAATTTAGTCGCAAATCTACATACTTGTCACGCTTAAATTATAAACAGAATATCACAATATCTTTTGATCAAGCAAAATTATACATCCGTATTCTAATAATTATACATCCATTATCAAAGAATCCATAGAAATTCTGTGTAAAGCTATCAAGTATGTAACGATGCAGCATCAAGCAACATCCCCAATATGCATTATGATATATTAAAATATTAAAATATTAAATACCCAATGAATTTTTTTCCCTCTGCGTATGTTTTAATATGAAGTACTACTTCCGGGCTTGCCCTTCAGAGTAATGAACTCCTTTGCCTCAAACGACGAGATGCATTTGATTGAATAGGATAACAGTCGAACCCTGATAAATGCTGCGGATGCAAACCGAAAGTACTTGGATGTTAAAATTACTTTTAATATAAGTGTTTTTTACGATTAACTTTTAAGTAAACGATGAACTTTAAAAGTTCACATTACGTATTTTACGATTAGATTTTTGAATGAGGCGTATCAAACGTAAATGTCTTTTCAATTTTTATTCAGTCAAAAAACATTATCTATTTCTGTTTTTAACATTTAGCATTACGTCTTGAAAATGATTTTTAATCACAGTTCCTGAGGCGTGCGATGGGAATAACGGCCACATGTAACACTAATATTGTTACGATTCAATATTTCAGTTTTATTATTTTTATGTTAAATAATATTTACATTAAATAAATCGATACTGTTATATTGTACACATACATATTTAACCCCATTGAACCGTGCGTGCGCCTTTTTCCGTTAGATATTTATAAACAGCGACTGGTAGGCACGCATACTGATACTCGTTCACTTTAAACCTTTTTTTGCTAATTGCCTTTGTTATAATACCTTATTTTTATTTCTGTAATAAAAAGAGGCATTCAAATTCCATCATCACTTGATTGGAAAGGAACCCTTTTTTCTCCCCATTTAAAAGGACAGGAGAACGCATTTCTCCCAAAATTCCGTAGTTAAAGCCATATAGCCTTCCATTCCATATGGGTTTTTTCAGAATCTTCAAATCGGTCGCAGACATTTAGCTGACAACCAAATAGTCGACAAGACATTTAGGAATACTTAAACTTTTATTGTTATCCTTCTGCTTTTTCCCATTTTTTTATTTAAAAATTCTCTTTTCACTATGCATTAGTCAGAATATTTTTATATTTTATCATCAAAATGTATGTAAAAATTCAATTGTGTACAATATTAAACTTATATTTTGATTCATAAAAAATACAATTTTTTATGTACAACAGAGTTTCAGAAAAGAGACAATAGGAATAGCCTTCTTAATACAAACAATATAAGTATTTCGGACACCCCCTTAACACCTCTATCTACTGATGGTACTCAGGGCTTAATTTCTAGCAAAAAAAGTACCGGAGCCCTAATATTCTGGAATGCTAAAACCGTAGCGTACCCCCCCTCTACCCCCCCCCCTCACTCTTATCTGTATATTTATAGTTCATACATTTTTTGCAAATTTAAAAACATCTTTTTTTTTTCTTTAGCAAAATAAACATTTTAAATATATTTAACTGCTTTATATAACTAATAATTATAAATATATAACTAATAATTAATATATAATAAATATAACCTGAATATATTTAACTATCAACTATTCCACTTTTTAGTTTATCACTCCTTCCTAATAGAAATCTTTGCCTAATTTTAATGTTTATTAATCGCAGAATTCTGCAATTATATAAGGTAATGATTATGATTCGGAAATAGTGTTAACACAAAAAAGAAAGATTCGATACTTTTATAGAAAAAGGCGAAACACTGCTCGATTGCTTTCTATAAGAATAACAAACAATACATGGCAATTTATATCTACAAGGGAAAATTTTGAATGTAAGACAGTTTGAGATTCAGCTCGCTCACGCCCAAAGACTGATATAAAAATTGAGCCCATCTCCTACGTGTACGACACATTGCGTGACGTACAAGTGTTTTGATAGAAAATAATGGAAAAACTCAGTAATAAGAGGGAAAGGAGAAAAGGTAATTTAGGCTTCGGTTTTTCGGGAGAGGTATAGCATTGGGCTCCGGAGCCCTCTATTTATGAGCTCCGGTGAATTTCGATAAATATTCAAATATTTACTAAAAACAGAGAAGTACCGGAGCTGAGCTCCGGTGGGCTCCGGCGCAAATTAAGCCCTGATGGTACTTATAAGTACCAATCACTTTAAAATTTTATCCCATAGTGAATATTACTAATACAGGGTTCGCAGCGTTCCTAAAATTTTCGTACTTTGCTACCACTAAATTAAAACGATAATCTTAGTTGTATAATTCTATTATACATGTCAAAAAGATATACCACGAAGAATTCTTAATTAAAATACTGGTAACAAACTGCGAAAATTTTAGGAACGGTGCCGCAGTGTTGCCAGATTGGGGATTTTGTCCCCATTTTGGGGAATTTTGAACCTCTAGAGGAATGTTTTGGGGACAAGTAGTTCGTGGGGAAATTTTTGGGGCCTAAAAAAATTTTGGGGAAAAACCTGGGGATTTCATTTTTTTTCCGTAAAGTTTTATTTTTGGTCCTGTAGAAAAACTGGATCTGTCTCGAACTCAATTTTGATTTGAAAAACGAAAATACAATCCAGAAATCGGAAATATCAATCATTATTCTCTTGGATGTGGTCGTGTTCGTTGTTTACTATGTTACACTAGAATATAGCCCGTCAGAATGACGTGTTTGCATTTTCAAAAAAATTATATAGCATTGCATTATAAAAAGAATTGTGAAGTAATAAATTTTGTCTTGTCTGATTAATAGGGTCAGGTGGGGTAAAGTAAAAACAGCCCATTTTTCATTGAAATTTAATTGGCAAGAAAATTATTAATTGAATTGGTAAAACACTGATATAAAGTATGCAAATGAACTTCACTCACAAAATTTGAAGAAATATTGCACAAAAACATTCAAATTAGTACTAATAATGTTATTTTAAAACATATTGTCAATTAACTATTTTATCTGATGGTATGTGGTAAAATAAAAGACAATTCCAACAGAAAGTTTGTTTTTATTAATTGCCAAAATAATAATTATATAACTTAAATTTTAAAAAGTTGAACAGAGAAAATCCCGATTTTTTTTAAACATGCATAAAAGAAACCTGTAATAAATTTTGATAATTAAAAATCATCTTTTATCACATAAGTAAATTGCAACTATTAATTACATTAACAATTTATTTTCCCAAATTCTGTTATTAAATTACAAATTTATTTTCCCTACAAAATACAAAATTTTATTTATTATAATAATGCATTGATACATATACATATATATATATATATGTAATACACGGCATTACATATTTCTGATATTCTAATTTCATTTTATAAGAAATATTCATTTTCCCCCCAATGTCTTCAGAATTCAAAAAATATTTTAAAAAGAAAATTTCTTTTTTTTAACTACCGACAGATGGCGCAACAGAGCATATAAACGTTTGTTTTAATATTTTAAAAGTTCAAGACGAATGAATCAATGGTTTGTTTACTTTCATATAGGGATAGATAAAGCTACCAATCTAATTTTAACTCAAGTTATCGCAGCTGAATATTAGATAATTGAATGTAATCTCTTATAAATATTAATTTATTTTGAATAATCTGTCTAAAAATGTAACTTTTGTGAATAGTGATAATTGTGTGATTAAATAAAGAAAGCACGTTTTACTCAACGTTTTAAGTTTGAAAATCAAAATCAACATTCACTCGTGTGTCGTGATGCCACATGTACAACACAAATTCCAAATCCAGAAGCAATTGAATGACTCTTTGAACGAATCATTAAAAAATACCGTCGACATCCGATTTTGCTCTTAAAATATTTGTAAAACCATAATAAAGATTTTAAATAATTTGAAATACCTTTGTTTTTAGAAAGGAAACGTTAATCCGGTACAAAATAATTCACGGGAATGAATCACCGAATATAGCTAAATTCACTGAACACCATGAAGTCTCATTGGTGAGAAAATAGATAGCCTTGAAAAACAGAGGTAATTTTTCGCGATATTTTTAACCGTGTATACTGAATTTAAACGGTAAATAAATGTAAACAAAAGTGAAAAACGTATTTCAAAATATTAATATGCTTTTGCAAAATATTTTAAGAGCATTTAATGAATAGCTGAAAGAGTCATTCATTTGTTTTTGGATTTGTAATTTGTGCTTATGAATGGCAACGGTAATCGCTTGTATACATCGAAACCCTGTTGTTGGTATCCGGTTATTTTTAAATTAGATCTTAAAGCGTTATAATTGTATACTTTTTGAAGGTTTGAGAAAAATTGAAGAAGAATATGTTACACAACAAATAGATAGACAGATTAAATAAGGCAGTCGGCAAATACGGCATCGGAATACTTAAGCCTAACGTGGCCGCGTTTGGATTATCAGGAAACGGATGAATTCAACCCCGGAAGCGTTATACATTTTGTGTCGTTCTATGTATAATTACAGTTTACATATCTTACAGATGCATGAGACTCTAAAGTCTTAAGCAGCTTAAACCTGCACGTGACTAAATCTGCAGGACTTTATCGAAAAATTCCTTCACCGTACTTGGAAAGTAGATATTTTTCTCTTATGATATACAAAAGCACATCGATTGATACAGCGAAAATACTTCGCATTATGATTATGTACTTCAGTATAGGGATGACAAAAAGAATTAAAACAGCGCACCATCTCGGATTCGGATTCATTCAAATCCCAACTGATGAGAGATTATCTAAAGCTATGGAGCTAATGTAACAATAGTCCAACATTGTTAGACAATACTTTTAAAAACAAACGTAAAATAACTTGTCACTGCAAAATATATCTCTCATTCTCTTAATGTAGCTACAGAATATGCATTCAGCCCGGTTTAACCCTAGAACGCTCCTCGTTCCGTACCTACGAATTAGTCCCTCGGGTCTAAAAAGACCCATACATGTTTTGCGCTTAAATCCGGCAATCTACAAGTAATAAATTTATTATTTTAATAAAAGTTGACGGATACTAAAACAAAAAATAAATTATGACAGTACAAAGATGAAATAAAAGTAAAAAGGACTTACAAAATCTTGTTTACAGGTACATCCAAAAAACATAAATCAATCTTTCAAATATTTAAATGTAATTATCCCGTATAACAGTTGTGTCAAACTGTATTCAAATGCATTTTCGTGTAAATCAGTGGCATGTTACACACTTAAATGTACATTTATTGTCCGTTTTTTCGCATAGGTGACACCTTCCTCGGTTCTTAGCAATTTCCAATTCAGCTGAAGTACTAGCAATTTCTTTGTGGATTCGCTTCGCACTTTGAACCACCTGTTTTGCTCCTTGCCCTCTTGAAAGATTTTCTCTGGTCTCCATATGCTTTTTTACAAGTTTTTCACCCAAGTTTTCCAAAAAAAATTCTTCGTCTATAAGGACAGTCTTTCTTCCATGATTTATTTATTTTGCAATAAAGTACAAAAGCGTAATATGCAGATATGACTAAAATATTACAAAATACAACAAATGACCAACGGTTTGTCTTCCTTTTTGTAGTGTAAGTAGCTACCATTTTGTCCAGCGTATCAACTGCTCCCTTAGTGTTATTATAATCAATGATGATCTCTGATTTTCTTTGAATACTTCTTTCAATTTTTTCATTCTTATGCAATGTGCTTTGAAGAACAACACTTTTTTTTTTTTTTGGAATGTAAGACACAAGCGTTGTATCTTTAGTAAACGCGAACTGTATCTTTCTTTTCCTTTTGTTTCTAAAATTTCTACAGGAATAGATGATTTATTTTTTCTTATTGTACCAATCATTGTTACATTTCTTTTTAGCAACATTTGACCCAAATCATAAGATGTAAAGAAATTGTCACAAGTTATATTATGTCATCGTAAACCATATGACAAGTCCAAAACTACTCTTAATCCTTGGTTTCTTTCGGGTGCATTTCCTGGTTGTTTTCCTAAATATAGCTGGATATTCCATACATAGCAAGTGTCATTATCGCACAAAATCCAAAATTTTATACCATATTTAGCAGGTTTACTAGGTATGTACTGCCTAAAAGGACACTTACCTCTAAAATCAATAAGTTGTTCGTCCACGTTACATATACTTCTGGATTGAAAAGATTGAGTAAAATTTCTACCCATTTATCCCATAATTCTCGCAAATTTGTCATTTGATCTTCTTCGTTGCGGAGTTTCCCGGTCATCAAATCGTATTACTCTTGATATTATTTTAAATTTCTTTAGAGACATTGTAGCTCTAAAAAAATATCTTCCCTTCATCCCATAGACTTGTTGTTGCTTCGTTGCTTGATTTGTACACACCTTCGAGCACTAAAAGGCCTATGTATACATCCAAATCTACGATATTTAGATCAGTCCAATTTTCCCCATATACACGTTTTCCCTCTAAATTCGTATAATTTATGATCATGGTTTTCAAATTATGGGGAAAAAGCAGTTCAAAAGCGCTATATTCGTCTTCTATTCGTGTTGTTGAAAATCGAGTTGGGCCAGGGGTTAGTTTCAAAATATTACTGCTTTCTAATCGATCAGCACTTGGATATCGCTTTGCAAGCCACATTATTTTTTCTTCTTTGGATTTCATTATCTCAAGTACTTTATGTATAGTATCTATTTCTTCATCTGATGAAGAATAATTATCAATAGATATATGATCCTCTTCTTCCGAAACAGCTTCCTCCACATCAGACAAATTTTCATCATCTGTATAGCCTTCCATGAAAACGAAATAAAGCTTTCATATAACGAACAAAAAATGCACTAACGTTCTTCTCAAATAAATATTCGAACTGATTCTAAAAAGTGAACATTTTACTTCTAGCTGAGAGAAAAACAACAAACAAAATGAATTTCCGCTATGATTTGTCCATTTCCAGATGTCCCATAACTTCATTCCCTCCCCGATAATTCTACCTCTTTTTCCCCCCTTACCTTTTTTGCAGCTGTACAGCAGAAATAAAACAATATCGGCGTTTTCAAAAATCTATGTGACTGTTTTTGTATGCTTGGACAAAAAAGACCCGAGGGACAGATTAAGGTGTTTCTTTTGTTGTGTTAAAACTAAAAGTCGCATTAATTTAAAATTTTAGTATGTGTTAGTTAAAATAAATCAGGAAAAGTCATTGTATTTCAGAAAATTCTTATGAGTAGTTTTTGAGTAACACAAGCTTAAACAAGTGTATGGGTCTAAAAAGTCCCGAGGAGCTTTCTAGGGTTAAAAGTTCGTTTTTTGTAAATGGGGAATTTTTTTTTTAAAAATGCTTGATTTGGGGAAACTTTTTGAGCTCAAATTACTTAAATATTTTTTATAGTGATAAATTGAAAATTTAAAAATTCGCTTTTTGAGTAAAAACTGAGTTGGGGACTTTTGCAGAAAAAAACACTGATTTGGGGAAAATTTCAGAAATTTTGGGGAAATTGACATTTGACTATCTGGCAACTCTGACGGTGCGAGCCCTGCGTAATATTCTAATGGTACTTTGCAAAAACACTATTTAAATTCTTTTAATACCGCAAATTTTTATTGTGATCATTTACATTAGGAAATACCTATTACTATTTTCATATAGGGTAGATGTGCCAGAAATAGACACCTTTCAATGATTTGGGTTTATATAAAAAAGTAAAAATTTAGCTTTTATTATTTTTTTTCATAACTCCTCCTTGCATATTTTATAATCTTGCATTATTGTTGACACCCTTAATCAAACCAATCAGGAAACAGAAAATAATGTTTCGAAGTTTCAGTGTTTTTCAGTAAAAATCTTACTGAACATGTTAAGAGCTGGCTTCATTTAACCACTTAACTGTCACATTTATTTTGACACCATAAACTAAAAACAGGGAGCCAACACCACTTTTTAGGTACGAAAGTATGTGCCTTAACACGTTGGCGGCTAAGCCGTATGAGGTGAAATCATTCCTCGTGGCTGAAAGGTTTTTTTTTTGTTGAAATTTAATCTTAATGCAATTCTATAAATGTTCCATAACAAATTTTGCCGATTTTTATATTTTTGCCTGGAAAAAAACGACTGTTGATGGTTGTTCGACGCCCGCCATTAGGAAGGGACATCCATTTATCTAGGAAACGAAACATGGATAATATTTCAAATACCAATCAATATTAATTTTATTTATGTTTATTAAAATCAAGCAGATTTTATTTAATGAAAAATGTGTTTAATATTTAAATTTATAAAAGTATTCATTGTTTCCAAAAAGTCAATTTGCGTAATTTTTGTTGAAAGAGGTTTCAACGAAAAATTTTATACCTGGAAGATGGGATTTTCTTTGACTTTAAAAAAATATCTTTGGAAATATTTATTGCACTTTCCTGTAAAGGAGTGGTTACAACGAAAAATATCTTACCTGTGAAATAAGTCATGACCCATAACAAAAATTCTATGATCCCGTTACACATTATCTTTCTCAAGTTTAGTTTCATTTGAAACAATTACTTCCTGCAAACATTTTACCTCAAATGACCTATATTTGAAAAATTCCACGTTTGAAGTAAACAGTGGTAAGAAATGGGGTTCCCCTTTTATGATTTAGGCTAGGGAAAAATTTAAAGATGTTACCAGTCTGCTAGACAGATACAGAATGAATTGAAACACCATTAACAGGTGTCGAAGGGTCGTCGACGGCCGGCATTTGGAGAGGGGCGCTAGTGTCGAATACCCTTCGACACCCGCCGCCAACGTGTTAAATAATCGAGAAAAGTCTACCATTTAAAGAACCGAAGATTTCAAATAAAAATTAGTGGTGTGTGTAAGCTTTTAGTAAAGAAGCAAGCTAACTTTTCATGCTCAAATTCTGTTCGGGAAAAACGGTTAAGCGGTTAATAATTTTATATATTTTTTATTTTCTTGCAAAGTTTGCAGCCTTTTGTTTTGGCAGTAATAAAAAAAATGAATTTTATATACTAATAACTATTTCTAAAATTTCATTTATTTTTAAGGTTTTAACAGTGGTGAGCATTACTGGGATGTTTAATTAGTCATCTTCCAGTAATGGACACCCCATGTAGACATTGCTAAAAATGCAATTTCAGTAATTTTCATAGTGCATAAAATACTTTGACTTAACAAAAAACCTAAATAATCAAATTTAAATTTTAAATTACACTTGCCAATATGTAATAACACTAAACCTTTTATAAATAGCTGCTTTTAAGTTATTTTATGTGAGTCATAAAATTTCAATTTTTTTAATGTATATAACTGCCTTGCCTATTTCATAATCTGGCAATCAAACCAGCAGAAAATATTTTAACGGCACATTCAAAGAGGGGCTCATAGGGTATAATCCCTCGCCATTTAAATAAAGACAATTTACAGAAGTTGTTATAAATCTATTTTCTGTTTAAAATGTTTGCTTATTCATCTCTGACAAAAAAAAAAAAAAAAATGTAGTATTAGTTAAAGTTCTAGTAATCCTGAAACTAGTATTTACTTAACAATAGACGTAAAAGTAATATCAATAACCGGAAAAGTTATTTAGTTCTAATTCATATATTAGAACGTTCAAAGTGACATGTATTTTGCATCATTTTCTCAGTATTGAGCGGTGGTCATGGTTGGTTCGTATGAATAGCTTTATCACTGTTTGAGACTGCAGTACGTCATCGATGGATGATCCTAGTATTATGGATAATATACCTGAAACCAAATCAGTATATAAGGGAAAACCTTATAATATTCCTTATAATTGAAAAACAAAAACAAAAGCGTATCTAATGCTTTGCATGTAGAAATAATTTTAGTGGTATGAATGTACAATATTCAAATATTTCCTGACATTAACGTGTAACACTTTTGTCTGTTTTGAAGTCAGCGTGTTGAAAACACGGAGAAACAAAAAACAATTAGATTTAGCCGGATTTTCTTTCTTTTTTAAGAGCGCAGTATGCCGTGATTTGATTATAATGTAATATTTTGTTTCCAGTATAAATAAAATAATCATTTTTTTTTTTTTTTTTTTTTTTTTTTTTTTAACATTAGAAAGAAAATAAAGTTTATAATTCTATTTCAATTAATGCATTCTCTCACCAGTACAATTAAAAAAGAACTGTTTATCAAATTAACTAACTTCTAGGAAAGACGTACTTTCTTCTCCGCATCGTAAGATATACTTCTGCGGTGTTGATAGTTGATTATGGGTGGTTCGTGTGAATAGCTTTATCGCTGGTTGAGGCTGCAGTATGTCATCGATAGATGATCCTAGCAGTGTTGCCAGATTGGAGATTTTGTCCCCATTTTGGGGAATTTTGAACCTCTAGGGGAATTTTTTGGGACAAGTAGTTGGTGGAGAAATTTTTGGGGACTACAAAAATTTTGGGGAAAAACATGGGGATTTTTTTTTTACTATTTTCCGTAAAGATTTATTTTAGTCCTGTAGAAAAACTGGATCTGACTCGAACACAATTTTGATTTGTAAAACGATAATACAATCCAGAAATCGGCAATATCAATAATTATTCTCTGGGATGTGGTCGTGTTCGTTGTTTACTACATTACAGTTTACATATATTACAGATGCATGAGACTCTAAAGTCTTAAGCAGCTTAAACCTGCGCGTGACTAAATATGCAGGACTTTAACGAAAAATACCTTCGCTGTACTTTAAAAAAAATTTAATTTAAATATGTGGAAAGCAGATTTTTTTTTCTTTTATGATATACAAAAGCACATCGACTGATACAGCGAAAATACTTTGCATTATGATTATGTGCTTCAGTATAGGGATCATAAAAAAATTAAAACAGCGTACTATCTCGGATTCATTCAAATCACTACTGATAAGAGATTATCTAAAGCTAGGAGCTAATGTAACAATAGTCCAACATTGTTAGACAATACTTTTAAAAACAAACATAAAATAACTTGTCACTGCAAAATATATCTCTCATTCTTTTAATGTAGCTACAAAATATGCAATGGGGAATTTTTTCAAAAAAAAGGCTTGATTTGAGGAAAATTTTTGAGCTAAAATTACTTAAATATTTTTTATAGTGGTAAATTGGAAATTTAAAAATTCCCTTTTTGAGTAAAAACTGAGTTGGGGACTTTTGCGGAAAAAAACACTGATTTGGGGAAATTTTCAGAAATTTGGGGGAAATTCCCTTTTGACTATCTGGCAACACTGGATCCTAGTTTTATGAATAACATACTTGATAACATTGCCAATGGATCATTAATCACTAATTTTAAAGATACAACATTTCATCGAACTTTGAGGAATATGCTAGGTGATTATTTTACCTTTATAGATAAATATAGCATGGATATTAAATCTAAAGAAGGTTATTCTGGATCAACTACAGAACCAGAAGAGGTAAGAAAAACTTGCTTTGAGGCATTTTCTGTGCTAAGAGAGCCAACCGCTGATAATTTGACAGATTCAGCTTATTTCGGATTTTTTTGCTTTTTAACTTATAAGAAAAACTCTCATAATATTCTTACTAACACTATCCTTAAAAACGAGCTTTTAAATGCTGTGAAAGAAGGAGTTAAATGTCCTCTTACAGAGGAGAGTTCTTCTATCCCCCAAAACAACAAATATAAAAGTATTTCCAATGGAGTTAATCTTAACGAAAATATTGAAATAGAACAAACCACTATAATGAAAATACTGTAAAAAAATTGTTAACCCCTTCTATATTGAAATTGACGAATACTGGACGACACTAGCCCAAAAAATGAACAAGCTTAACTCTTAAAAAACACAAAATTGCTGTTACAGGCGAACGCCTTGTTATGCAATTAAAAAACGACGAGGGTTTCAGGAAAACGCAAAGATGGTTAGATAAAAGTACCAAAAATACACAACTTTCGACCTCAGAGAGCTAAGGCCCCAAAAAGAATGCATAAAAGGCCTCCCATGTTACACTGACATCATAATTAGAGAAAAAAGCCTAAAAGAGCATAGTTTCACAGTCACTAGGGCTGCCATGCTCTAGAATCGTAAAATAGCTTATCATATGCCACTTTATTTGATAAAAGTTTTACCGCGTAAACAATTTGAGGAAATTTACCAAGTTAACGTGATACATTACATTTCTGTTAAACTAAAAGCATTTACCAGTAAAAATAGAGTTAATAAATGTTATAAATGTCAGGGGTATGGGCACGCCTCACAGGCGTGTGGCTTTGACGCTAAATGCATAAAATGCGGTGAGTTACACCTTAACACCGCCTGTCAACACAAGGGTCATAAAACTCCCAAATGCTACGGATTAGGACATCCTGCTAATTACCGGGGTTGTCCTTAGGGCAACACTTATAGGTCAGAAAATAAAACGAACTGCAAATCCTCAAATAATAGCGATAACCAGGTTTCCAAAGAAACCCAACTCTTTACAGAAATCCTCTAAGACTTCAAATACAAAAACAAAACAAAGACCAATGAACCCTCAACTAGTTCTGAAATGTTAAACTCCGAAGTTAATGATAATGTAACCGCAAATACCCTTTCCTCCCCTACTAATGAAAGATCCAATAATACTAAAAATTCTCCCACTTCTTCTAAAATTCCTAAAAGTTACTTTAAAGACATCCAAGAAATATTCGATACTTTCAATGATATCAAAGATTTTCTACAAATAACCAAATTTCTAAGCTGTATTAAAAACATCTCAACCCAAACCAAAAAACTTGATAACCCAATGGAAAAATTGCTATTCATAATTACCGAATTTGATAAACTTGCTAACCAACTCAACATTAAAGGAGATTAATTTCTTCATTTCAGTTAAACTTTTTTGCCTTTTTTCCATGTTTTGTTAAAAAAAATCCCGTTCTAAACTTGATTACCTTTCTATTATTATTCTTTTTATTACTTTTCTTATCTTATTTACTGTTTTCTACTATATTCTTAGAGTTATCAGACTAGGCGGGCTTTTTCTCTTAATTTACCCTTTTCACCTCGATTTTTATTAACCTTTCAAGTATTTAATTATAATTTTCCCTTTTAAATACATAAATATTTAATTTTTTTTTTTTTTTGCACTGATGTTAAGCATTCATATATTGAATTAAACTATAATGTATCGTCTCTGAAAAGAGTCTTTTTTTTATGCTGGGGCATAACGGTTGCGTTTTCGCCTGTTCACGGACTGTTCAGATATGTTAGAAACTAATAGACATTTTTTTATATTGTTGTGCTGACATTTCTAATGCAAGTTTCTTACTTACTCTTAAGCTTTATTTTTTTTGTGGTTACCAGCCGTGCCAAAACATTCTTCATGGCTCCCATAGCATTGAAAAACGCACTACCACTACACCGGATGTAAAGTTACATGGCAACGAGGGAATCCAGAAAACGACTACAATGTTCCATTGCTCCATAACGTGAAAACACTGGGAATTTTACCATTACAAAAAAGTGGTACCAATGAAGAAATCTGAATTTTTGAAAAGTAGGCGTGAAATAACATTATCGGACAGAAATTTCCTGTAGAACTAATATAAAGGGTGTTTCACTACCAGGCCAACAAACTTGCAGTAGGTATAGAGGATACAGAGACGACTCGGAATCACATAGCAATGCAGGGTCGGAAATGCAATCCTAACTAGATAGTGAAGTTGTTAGGATCTGAATCATAGTGATAAAAAATTGATATTTAGAGACCGTAAGCTTTAAATAAGTCATGCCTTTCCTGATAATGAAGTTCCTCGAAGTTTTCTGCGTACGT
This sequence comes from Maratus speciosus, assembly GCA_963932465.1. Taxonomy (NCBI): domain Eukaryota; kingdom Metazoa; phylum Arthropoda; class Arachnida; order Araneae; family Salticidae; genus Maratus; species Maratus speciosus. The sequence continues at coordinate 279,916,849 of OZ010799.1, read as the reverse complement.
GCCTTCTTCTTACCACCTGCGGTTTTGCAAGTTTAAGGTAGTAGGGGCGTTTTGAAATGTCGCATCTTCGTTGCTACCGCAAACGTCTGAAACATGCACGGCATATTTCAAAACGTCCGAGATTCCAGGTTACGAATGTTTCATTTACACATTACGAAACATCGGACAACTTCATTATCAGGAAAGTCATGACTTATTTTGAGCTTATGGTCCTTAAAAGTCCATTTTCTATCACTGTGATTCGGCCCATAACAACCCCTCTATTTCGTTAGGATTGCATTTCCGACCCTGCATTGCTATGTGATTCCGAGTCGTCTCTGTGCCCCCTACACCTCCTGCAAGTTTGTCGGTCTGGTAGTGAAACACCCTGTATATGTGTGTGTGAGCATGTATAAATATATATATATCTGAAATCGGCCTGCAAAATGTTAGTTATAATTCGCTATATCTGAAAAAAAATCTGCATCGTCTGTAAAACATTTTCACTACACTGTCAGTAGGGGAGACCGGGGCTAGTAAGCACAGTTTTTAGTTATTGGTTTTTATTATTTTTTTGTTTAAGTTTTTTTATGAAACTTTAACTGTAGTTTTAAAGAACAGGCATTGGGCTATAAATACCCTAAGTTTTGAGTTTGTAGCTTTTGTAGTTTATGTTTAGCGGAAGGCTAATGTAAAAGGAAAATTGTGCGCCAACCTACCCCGTCACGGGGCAAGTTGCCTATACCTATGGGGTAAGTTGGCATACGCTTTATAAAAATTTAAATGAAACTCAAATAACACACGCAGCTAAGAGAAATCAATTTCATTATTACCAGTAAGTTTTAAAAAAGGCGTTATCGCCGTACAATGTAAATTCTAAATTATACAGACATAAAAATAATGAATAAAGCATTAACATTGAGTAACTTCTATCGTACTCGATATCATCATCAGAGTTATAGTTGTCACAAATAAAAAATCGAGTGTCTCCGTTTGGGCAACCCCGTGTGCCCAAAATCTTGCATTGCAACCCCTTTTCTCGGTGTTTGCTGGTTTTCAAGCTACCAGCACACACTAAACACCAAGCCAACTTGCCCCGTGTTCAATGCGCCTACTAGTCCCATAATAAATTTCTTCACAAAAAGACACGTAACCATTTAAGCATAAATAATTCAAGTAAATCACATATGGGGTACGTACAGTTAATCATGCACTAAGTAAAACTGCACGAGTTAAATCGCAGTTATTAAGATAAGTATTAGCAATTAGAAAAAGAATGAAGCAACAAAAAATTACTTATGAGTGCAAAAAACAGAAAAATAGTAATAAATATCCACTGCACGTAGGTAACGCTGCAAAACTACAATGAGGATTGTAAAAAGCAAGAAGAAATGTACTCTGTGACTGGTTGCGCAATCTATTCACTAACAGGCGATTTATGTGGACTGCGCCTATTTACTCCTGTAGCCAACTAGCCCCGGTCTCCACTATACACTAAATTATTCATCTTTTTTAAACAAATAATTTTCGTACTCCTAGAAACATGCTTTTTTCGTTAATTCTACCCGAAAGTCTGAAAAAGAGGAGAAAGATCAATTTATTCCTTGCGCGTATGCATATTGGATGTATTAATACCGAAGTTCAAATTCATTTTTATAATGAAAAACCAAAAATTTTATAAATTAAAATTTCTAATTTATTTAAAAACAAACAAACAAAAATTATACTTTGAAATTTAATAAAATAGTAAACATTCATTTAAACTTATTCGTAATTTATTTGTTATAGCATTAAAAAATACTCGCATGCAAAATATATCCTAAACGAAAGCATTTTAAAAACATATAGTAGTTCAATCAACTTAAAAAAACGATTTTATTTAAAAAATCAATCATTTCTTCTGGAATTTAATTAAAATTATAATATTCATATTTCACATCTAACAATCAAATATGTCTTATTAAAAATATGTCTAACATGTAATAATTTTTCTCTAATATTCTATGTATTACAATACCACCCATTATTTCATAATGACGAAATGTCCCATCAAGAAAGTTTAAAACATCGAGCCTTCTGAACAAGAAATTTAACAAGCCTTATAAATCCCCCATTTGAAGAAATCCATACCTTCGTTTTAACCCTTTATCTACTGACGGTACTTCTAAGTACAATTCATTTTAAACTTTCATCCCATAGTGAATATTACTAATATTCTAATGGTACATTTCAAAACACTCTTTTAACTGCACTTTATCCGGATACATGGCAGCAGTAGTTCTAAGTTTGTTATTTTAGCGAGGAAGGGGATTATTTTTGAAACAGTCGATGTGTTTTGTGCCGACATTTTGTACAGATTGTCACGTTCATCTCTTTATTACTGCAAACACAGTAAAGGATATAAGATAAGTGTTGGATTTTTTTTCATATGTTCATTATGATCTTAGAATACAATTTGACTAGCTATTTTATGTGAACGTTGTAAGTATTTGATTTAACAGTTGAATTACTCGGCGGTACGTATAAGTGCCGTCAGTTCACTGGGTGTTAGAGAAAAACTCCGGTTTACTTTTCGTCTGTGTAGTTATCTATCGTTTCCCTCTGTTTTAACCCCTTAACGGTTGTATTAAATTACGGTTTAAAAAATCAAATTGCTTATTGGCACAACTTTTTTGAAAAAGAAATGTTCGCTTTGTTTAATGACGGGTAAAATGGTACCATAATAAAGCCAATTACACTTCTGTATAAAACTGGTGGGAATCAAACAAATTTGAATAATCTGAATAAAAGTCACAGCCCGTGAATATGACGGGAGCGAGAATTAAGAGGTTAAAATGTAATTCCTAAAATGTAGTGAACTAATAATTTTCTCAGTATTTCTTTTCTTTTTCATTATTATTTTTTACTAGCGAACTTGCCCGGCGTTACCTGGGTACGTCAAAAAACAGCAGGAATTATGAAAAAGCTCTGAAAATCACAATAAGATTTCGCGAAAAACTTTTAAATCGCTTCTCAAATTTTGAAAAGAAAAAAAAATATATAAATATATTGTGTTCGAAGATTGCAAGTTGATTCCTCTCACTAATGTGGAAAAATAGTAGCAAATCGCTAAAATACACTAAAAATCACATACAAAATTCCCGAAAAATTCAAAAATTGCTATACGAAATCCGAATAATGTTTATTGAAATGAGGGCAGAATGTACTTTAGGTCAAAAATGGAATGTCAAAAAATTGCAGAAGATCGCGAAAAAACGTAAAAATCGCATTAAAAATCACAAAAAGTTCAAAAATCACGAAAGTCAAAATTTACTATAATTGGATAAAAGTTTCAAATATAATTCCTTTGACCTGTGGAATCTCTCTTAAAATTTATGTTTTGGAAATCATGCTAAGCATTAGATCATGTTACTTTTATACGTAATTAATTTATTTCGACTTCCTTAGATATAATTAATATAATCCCTTAAGTTAATATTAGTTTTTGTTACATTAAAATATCTCAATTTCTTGATTTTCTGTAAGCAAGTAAACCCCATTGTTTTACAGTGGAAGTCTATGGGAATTTGGCGAAATATTAGAGCTATCACCAAGTTGGCGTCACTTTTGGCGACTAACTTTTGTCGCCAAATTTGGCGATATAGCACCAAGTTGGCGACAAAATTGGCGTTATTTGGCGACAGAACTGGATCCCCCCTACGGTAACCCGACTTATAGGTATGGCGATGCATTACATGCTGTTCAATATCCGCATAAAAAATTTGCTAAAAATTCAAAAATCACTCCAGTAATTCCGGATAAACTTTTTTGAAAAGAGAACAAAATTTACTATATTGGGTTAAAAGAAAGAAACCGTATTCTTTTTCCAAATGTGGAAAAATTGAATTAATATAATCACTTAAATTAATATTAGTTTTTGTTGCATTAAAATATCTCAATTTGTTGATTTTCTGCAAGCAAGTAATCCATATTGGTTTACAATGGAAGTCTATGGGAATTTGCCGGAATATTAGAGATATCGCCAAGTTGGCGTCACTTTTGGCGACTAAATTTGGTCGCCAAATTTAGCGATATATCACCTAGTTGGCGAAAAAATTGGCGTTATTCGGCGACAGAACCGGATACCCCTACGGTAACCCTCCTTATAGGTATGGGGATGCATTACACGCTGTTCAATATCCGCATAAAATATTTGCTAAAAATTCAAAAATCGCTGCACGAATTCCGGATAAACTTTTTTGAAAAGAGAACAAAATTTACTATATTGGGTTAAAAGAAAGAAACCGTATTCTTTTTCCTAATGTGGAAAAATCGAATTAATATAATCCCATGAATTAATATTAGTTTTTGTTGAATTAAAATATCTCAATTTGTTGATTTTCTGTAAGCAAGTAATCCATATTGGTTTACAATGGAAGTCTATTGGAATCTGGCGAAATATTAGAGATATCGCCAAGTTGGCGTCACTTTTGGCGACTAATTTTGGTCGCCAAATTTAGCGATATATCACCTAGTTGGCGAAAAAATTGGCGTTATTCGGCGACAGAACTGGATCCCCCTACGGTAACCCTCCTTATAGGTATGGAGATGCATTACACGCTGTTCAATATCCGCATAAAAAATTTGCTAAAAATTTAAAAATCGCTGCACGAATTCCGGATAAACTTTTTTGAAAAGAGAACAAAATTTATTATATTGGGTTAAAAGAAAGAAACCGTATTCTTTTTCCTAATGTGGAAAAATCGAATTAATATAATCCCATGAATTAATATTAGTTTTTGTTGAATTAAAATATCTCAATTTGTTGATTTTCTGTAAGCAAGTAATCCATATTGGTTTACAATGGAAGTCTATGGGAATCTGGCGAAATATTAGAGATATCGCCAAGTTGGCGTCACTTTTGGCGACTCATTTTGGTCGCCAAATTTGGCGATATACCGCCAAGTTGGCGACAAACTTGGCAGTATTTGGTGACAGAACTGTGTCCCTCTACGGCAACCTCCTTATAGGTATGGAAATGCATTAAATGCTGTTCAATAATTGCATAAAAAATTCGCTAAATTCAAAAATCGCTGCACGAATTCCGAATAAACTTTTTTGAAAAGAGAACAAAATTTACTATATTGGGTTAAAAGACAGAAACCGTATTCTTCTCACTTATATGGGAAAATCGCCTCAAAACTTGGAAAAGCGCTAAAAATCGCATAAAAAATTAAATAAAAAAAATCTAATCAAAAAATTGAAAATCGGGCTTCAAGGTGCAAAACTTCATACATAGACGTACCTTTTCCCCAAATTTTGTAGCTCTACGTGCTGTGGTCTCTTCAGAACAAAGTCGACACACTCACTCACTCGCTCACACACAAACTTCTTTCTTTATTATTATAGATAGATAGGAAACTGAAGAAGTTGTGGCACCGGCTCTTTTCTGCTATGCTAGGAATGACATATGTAAATTCATACCGGGTGTCCAAAAAGGACTGACTGATTTTAAAATTCAATAACTTCCAAACGGTGACAGATATTAAAAAAATTCTTGCAGGAGGGTTATGCATAAAGTCAAAAGTTTTATTACAGTGATTTTTGATTTTAGTTCGAATTACAAACAATAGATTGCGCTGTAAGCAATAGTCGCTAAATACAGGCTCGATTTTTGGTCCTTTCTGTTGTTCCATGCAGAAAAAGGAGATGGAAATGTATTATCCGGGCCACGAAGTACCAAAAATCGAGCCTGAATTTAGCCTCTATTGATCGCAGCGCCATCTATTGTTTGTAATTCGAACTAAAATCGAAAATCACTGTAAAAAAACTTTTGACTTTATGCATAACCCTCCTGCAAGAATTTTTTTAGTATCTGTCACCGTTTGGAAGTTATTGAATTTTAAAATCAGTCAGTCCTTTTTGGGACACCCGGTATATTGCATATGTGGAGATGCGAGAGAACATGTTGTCTGTGGAATATAGACGTCGCTTAACTAAAGGACTGCTAACAAGATCGAAACCTAAAAAAGAAATAGTTTTTTAACCCTTTCAGTGGCAAAGCATTTCCAAGTGTAAAATAAATGATTGGCACCGGTATTTGCCAAAAAATTTATTTATAAATGAGAAAAAGGCTATATTTTACACACTTATTAAATCTGAAATATTTTGCCGCATTTGTAGTGCCATTTGAAATACTTTGTGGGTTTTCTGTTACGACATTTTGGTCATAGCGTACTGACGATACTTTAAAGTACCACTTTAATTATTTACTTCTAAGGAATTAAATTTCTCACATGTGAGTATTTTTTATGTTTATTCTTTAATTTTCATTATAGTAACTGAAAAAAAAAATTACATTAAAATAAATGCAGTAGATAAAGGGTTAAACCTTCCCTCTGCCAATCGCTCAATAGCCTTGTGGGATGCTCGATTCGAAATTTGCGGTCTCATATATAGAAGTAAGAATGAGAGAAGTATTTTTTAAAAAACTCCTTTTTTTGATTTTACGGAAATTTTCAGTACGAGAACGAAAAATAAAGAACGGAAATTTATTAAATTGCCGTATATTTCCTTTCTTGTCACAGAGAAAAAAGAAACGAACTTTCTTCAATTCTTGAATATATACCGGTAGCAGTGCTGCCAAGAATATTTCCTAGAATTGAAGAAAATATTGTACAAGGACGAACTGACGCAAGGACGAATTGAGGCAAGGACGAATTGACAACAGGACGAATTGACGCCGCGTCAAATTGTGTGTGATGAATGACGCGTGACGAATCTTGCGCTACGAACTGACGCGACACCCGTCTCGCATAGTTATTTATTGCAGTAGCGGGCCCTTTCGAGAATTTCATGTTGCATGGCGATTGCAAATATTATCTTCTATTCATTTTATTGTTGGACCACGAATTGCTCTAGTGACTAAATGTTAATTTATGAGTATGAATGTATAACCTTTTGATTCTTTTTTTCATATGATGCGTTCCTAACACTATTTTAGTTCTTTCCAAATATTACTATGTGTATAAAAATGTAAATTTTTCGGAAAAACGGAAAAATTTCCGTAAAAATACGGAAATAGTACTGGCGTCTAGATTACCAGTAGAATCTCCGTTTTTCAGTCAGTTTTTTTATTTTACAGTGTAGTATTATGGGCGCTTCATATCGAAAAAAAAAAAAAAACTTAAATATTTATAACTGAAATGTACTAAAATTTGTTTAAAAAAATAATTTATGATCTCTTATGACAAATTTTAGCAATATTAATGCAGAAATCAACCAGATAGGAAGTAATCATTTATCCTAAATTACATTAAAACTACCAAAAGAACTTAGAAAATTATAAAACTTTTTGTCTGTCTCGGGTTGCTAAAAAGGAATTCATAAATACCCACCTCTTTTCACTGCACATGATAATTGTACAGACGCAGCAAGAATTTAAATTTATTTCTAATAAATAATTTTTCTTGCCATTCTTTGACAAATATTCATAACAAAATACCTTTATTATTAACAACTTACAACTCTTACTAATTGGATTACGTGCACGGATTAGAAACTGCTTTCTTGAATTTCTATTCTAGAATTAAGTTTGTTATTTTGAAAATTTTTGAAGCATTCATTAGGAATGGAAAAGTTTTTAAACACGTGATCTAATTAGAAAACAAAAGTTCATTAGATACTATTTTTTAAAAGTTAATTAGATACTATTTTACTTTTATTTTTAAAATATTAAAGCTTAAAAAACGAGTAAAAATAGTTTTATTCGACTGTTTACAAGTTTCGACGCTACCCGTGTCATTTTCAAAACAAGTAACAAAAAATATTCTAAAATTGTATGGTCTATAAATGGTTTGAAATACCATCATTCTATTTTTCACGTAGCATTTCATGTTACGCACGTTACTTTTTTTTTTTTTTTTTTTTTTTACTTGGATATCTATTTCTATTTTCGTAACCATTGAGTAACTCGAGCCATAAGTTTACTAAATTAAATGCCGCATCGTTACATATTGTTTACGTATTACTATCGCTTTGATTTTTCTTAGAATGGATGGAAAATACAGACTAGAGTGAAAAAAGTATCTTATATGTATTGAAATATATTTGGATGGTTCCTTCTTCATATAATTGTACCAGAGCTGTGTTTTTTTTTTTTTTTTTTTTTTTTTATCATATTTAATTTCGGCTATATGCTTCTTTTTTCTGTAATTAAATTTCTTCCTATTCATACCAATATACTAATTATTTGATCCATTTTGCTCTAATAAATTATATTTCATATATTCCTGAGTAATTATCAACATTTATTAGTAATTTACACTGTTATAAAATTATTAGTACTTTGTTAGTATTATAAGGTAACAATATTTATTAGAGAAGACGGATCAAAGAATTACTATATTGGTCCCAACCATTATAGTAATTCTTGGTAATTCTTGACAGATATAAAAAAATTTCTTGCAGGAGGGTTATGTATGATGTCAGGAATTTTTTACTGTGATTCTTTATTTTAGTTCGAATTCCAAACTATAGATGGCGCTGAGAGCAATAGGTGTTCAGTCCAGACCCGATTTTTTGGTACTTCGGGATCCATTCAATACATTTTAATCTCCTTTTTCGCATGGAAGAAAAGAGAGTGGACGAAAAATCGGGCCTGGATTTAGTGGTAAATTACTTGCAGCGGTATCTATCGATGCTATTTGTAACTAAAGCACAGAATCGCAGCTTGCAAACTCCTGATATTTTACATAACTTTCTTGTAAGTTTTCTTTTTTTTAAACATATGTCACCGTTTGCAAGTTATTGAATTTTTAAATCATCTGTCATTGTTGGGGCAACCAGTAAATCACGTATTCACGTATTATATATTGAATAATAAGTTCGAGCGCAATTTCACAGCTGAAAATTTATTAAAATTATAAATGATAATACTGTATCACATACTAATTTTTTGGAGACGTGTCTTTTTTTTTGTATAATTAATGTATTTTATATCTTACTAAAACAGAAAAGTGGAAATTGCCTAAACAAAAACATGCATATGTTAATTTGTAAATAAATATTAGAAAAGGTACATTCGTGGGAAAAAAAAAGTAAACACCCCCTTCTAACTCCTCAACAAATTATCGTAGAAGGAAGTTACTGGTACCGAACGATTGGAAATAAAGTCCACTTTTAAATGATGTATATAAAATATGCTTATAATACTATGCTTTAAATACATATTAAAACGAACCATAACTTTATTTTTTTCAATAGCAGTACCCAATTCTGACAGCATAAATGAACTCTACACCCTTCAATTAGCCTAAAGACGAATTTTTATTCAATTCCTACCATAAGTTTCCGAGAAATTAATTATTTTAAAACGAGCGTTTTTAAGGGCTGTATCCAAATTGAAGTTCCGTACTGGATTGTTAACCGAGAGAGCCGCCTTCTTGATCAAGGCACGTTTAAGCGTCAATGAAACCTGTTTGATTACAGTACAGCAGAATAAATTTCAAAATGTCTACACACTTCCATCATAGACGGCCCCTTAAACCATCATTTTGCCGTTTTTTAAGCATAATTTGAAAACTACTTGGAAGCAAAATGTGAAATTTTTGAATTTCCATAAAGCTAGACTTAAAAAATCTAAATCCATCAAAAAAATTGTAGGTTGCAATTCATATTTTTTTCGAATATTAATTTCATAAATCATAATTCATATCATAAAATTATAAAAATTGCAAATTCAGCTTATTTATATTTGGGTATATTAGTATTATTACCACAAAAAAAATTAGCACATTAGGAGCATAATTTCGGGAGATATAAATAAAAATATGAAAATGTAATTTCACATTAGAAGCACTAAATTTTGAATGTTTATAATTCAAAAACTTATCATTCAAATGACTTGAAATTGGGTGTCTAGGCATAGTTTGAACCGAAGATTTGAAATATCTCGTTAAAATTGGGTATTGCCATTGAAACAAATGAAGTTTGGATTCGTTTTAATATGTAGATGACCCCCTAAGAAAATTTAATATACATCATTTAAAAGTAGACTTTATTTCCAATCGTTCGGTACCAGTAACGTTCTTCTACGATGATTTGTTGAGGAGTTAGTAGGGTGTGTCTACTTTTTTTTCCCACGACTGTACATTAATGCATCGAAGACACAGCTGCACACTATGTTAGTGTGTGGAATTGACAAAAAGAAAAATTGCGTGATACAAAATGTAACAAAATATATAGTAGTGATAAATTTTATTGATTTATTAGGGTAAGTCTAGGATAGATGGCCATAGAGGAGAGATGGCCAGTCTAAATATTTCCAAAATTTGGTCATAGATTGCAACATAAACTATGTTCCTTGTAAATAATTCAAGGAGTTTATTTATAGCGACAGGTAGCTGTGTTTTTCAAATATAAAAAGTAAGTGTAATTTTGATATTTATATAATTTGGTGGTTGAATATTTTTTTGACTTAGATATCTGAAAGTTTTGCAGTGCGTACGTTATATATTTTTTTATTATATGGGCTTTTAAGGCACGTATATAAACCAATCTTTACTTCTAAGCCAAAACCAGAGACGTACACTGCAAATAGAGGCGTCTTTAATTTAGACACATGTGTGACTGAAAAAGAATTTTAGACACTTAATTGTCTTAATCTGAAAATTAAGACATTATAGATGTCTTAATTTAAAATACATAAGTGTCTTAGTATGATCATGGTGTAAATGAACTGAGAATAGTGTCTAAAATATCCGCAAACGTCTTATTTTAAGACACTTCGTTGCTTCAAACGTGGCTTAATTTAAGACGTTTTGATTCTTCCGACGCAATAACCACTAGGGGGCACTGGGGCACTGCCAGTCGCGCATGCGTTTTAGATGTCTTCGTTCAAAGTTGGTATACGTTGTAATTCAAACGAAGTTTGTTTTTATGTACGCGTGTATTTTAATTCGTCTTTCGCGGAATGTGAAGTTCTGTGATTTAAATTCGTATTCACTTGGATTATTTATTTATTGAATACATGCATCTGACGTGTGTGCTTGACATCAAATGTCTCTTAGAAGCTGTCGTCCATATAAGGGCGGGATAGACACAGAACAGAAGTAGACGACGCTTGAAGTTTACACCCGGAAATTCTACAAAGCGTGTGCAATGGACTTAGTGTTAATTCGTATTAATTTATATCAATAATATTGTGTTATTCATCTTCGTCCTGTCGAAGCTAGCAAAAAAAAGAAACTTTTGTCTGGTGGGTCCTATTTTGAGGATGAAACATTTCATTCTTTAAATATGGCTAGTCGGATATATTATGAAATATCGTACTAAAATGATGCAAGCCCTTCTCCTTCACTGGGGTAGTTTTTGAAATTTCAAATCGAGGAATTTTTCTGACCTCTTGCAACATCGATTGAAGTAAGTGTCATAATTTCTTTATAGTACTGAAAGTGTCTTTTATGATTTTATTTATAGTATAAACAAAATCTTGCATGAAATTCAATTAGATTTGAATCTATTTGCGAAAAAACCCATTAATTCTAGAAGTATATATTTTTAAACTTATGACGTTGTCTTTTATTACAAATTATATATTCTGAATTTTCATCTTTTTTTCCCAAATTTAAAGTAATAATATTACTAAAAGAGAGACATTTTAAGTTGAATATTCATTCTCTTGCTTTCAATCGCAGTTTCGTTTCAATGGTTAATTCTTATCTCACGTAACGACAACAATGAAAGGAAAAAAAAAGCTTTAGAAAGATCTTTCTTCCTAACGTAAAACCGCAGATTAAAAAATAAGATAAATAAAGTACCTGAAAACGTATGACGTTGTCATGATTCATCTATTATGTGCTCCTTATTTTTAAAACTGCCAGTAAAAATATACATATGTATTTGATTTGAAATCAAGTATAATATTTATTTTTTGATTACTTTTAGTAGAAAAGTAATTTGAAATTTATAATGGGAAAAAGTAAAAAGCCATAACTAGATTTTGTACTTAATATTGTGATTTTTGTAACTGTATTTATATACACTTATACGAAAATTACAAGAATGACAATTAGATGTTAAGATATACATTTAAGACAAATGAAGCTTGGAAACTAAGTTATTTTTTCTTCTTGCTATTAATGTAGGATATTTATTTATTTATTTTTATTGATAGTTGAATAGCTTTTGTGATTACCCTGTGATCTACATAAAAACTTGCTGAAGTGGCATGTGGCAATATAATTTTTTTTTTAATTTAATTTTTAAATGATAAGAATTTAAAATTTTTTTCGGTCAGGGAGGTGGGGGGAGGGGGATTTTGTATTCAATTTTCGCAAAGCTGATATCATAAATCCTTTTCGATATTGCACTGATTATAATGAAAGCTTTGAACTTTTAGAGTAGGCCATGATTAAAAACACAAAATATATTTAACAAAATACCGAAGTAATTTTTTTCTTAATGTTATTAAAGTGGAATATTTATTTTTTAATTTTTTTGCTCATAGTTAAATAGCTGTTGTGATTATCATCTGATAATATGTAAAATTGCCTATGTGTCAATATAATTTTTTTTTAAATCTAATTTTTAAATTATATGAATTTTCCTTTTTTGGGGAGATGGGGGGATTTTAATTGCAATTTTCGTACATCTGGCATTTTAAATCTCTTTCGACATTCAACCGAGTATAATAAATATTTTAAACTTTTAGAATAGGACAAGATTATAAAAAAATATATATTTATCCATGTATCTTAAAAGCCCTTAATAGCGGAAACTTCGGGATCGCGGAATTTGTCTGATGATCGGAGATGTCTGCTTTTGTGAGGTAAAAATATACAAATATGTATGCGTGTGCTTTGCGGATTAAAAAAGTATTCGCTAAATAGAGGTGTCCGCTATTCGTGAATGTCCATTAACCTCCACAATGGATACTCCCGAGTACCGGACATCTCTATTTAGATAACCATAGTGTAGGGTTGCATTTTTTGCAAAAGAACTTCTTGATTAAAGCATGGGTATTAAAGCAGTGTCCCGTCCCCCTACGATTTAAGTGCCACCAAATTTAATGTGCAATATTTGTAAAGCTTATATTTTAAATCCGTTTCGAAATTGTACTGAATATAATCGATGTTTTGAACTTTTAAAGTAAAATAAGATTTAAAAAAAAAATCATATTCAAAATCATATTTATCATCAAAACAAATATTTAGATAAATATTTTTTGCTTTAATCTTGTTCTATTCCTGAAGTTCAAAATATTGATTATAATCAGTAAAATGTCGTAAAAGATTTAAATAAACAGCTTAACGAAAATTGCATACCAAAATTAGGAGCACCAAAAAAATCAGGCTGCGGGGGGGAGGGGGGAGGGCGTGTGGAGGGGGCAAGACTCCAGCCAAATATTTTTTCAGGGTTCAACGTGGTCAAACATGGCTACGTATGATGCTTACAAAAAAAAAATGGATGCTATTAAGACGTTTGAAGTGTCTGAAATTCAGACGCAAAAAGAGTCTGAAAAAATTCAGACATTTTAAAATGTCTGAAAATTGAACACTCCGTTTCAGACACTTAAGTGTTTGATTTTCAGACATTTTAATTTACAGTGTACAATAGTTATTGGCGCTTTAATTTGGGCGACCATATGTCCTGCAATTTCAGGAGAGATGGTCACATAAAATCGAGGAGAGATAACCAGCTTTAATCAGTATTGTAGAATTATACGGAGTGAGGATTTTAACTAAATATAATAAAATTTAAAATAATTACATAACTTTTATGTTTATAATTATATCAATTGATATGTTTAAATTTTAACTAATATCAAGAAGTCAATAATAATAATAATATAATAAGACTTAATGATCTATTTTTACGAAAATGTTAAAAAAACATCGGAAACATTCATCCCCAAAACAGATAAAGTTGATAAATAAACTAAATAAAGGCGATAAACCTAAAAAAAAAAAAAAAAAAAAAAAAAAAACGGCACTTCCAGCAGCGAAGAAAATGAAATACTTTTAAATTATCGGATTCTGTAGATTCCGAAGAAATAGAATTGGATGAGGATCACTGTGTTGGTTGTGGAGAACAATGTAATATCACAGCCAAAAAGAATGTCTGGATACAATGCGTAAGTTGCCTAAAATGGTTCTATGAAACTTGTACAAACTATCAGACCTTTGCCAAAACTAGTGAAGTATTGAAATCATACTTCAAATTTTGTTCATTCCAGTTTTATTCACTATTTTTCGTGATATAATTGAATCTTTACAAACTGCTACACTATAGAAAAAAAATAGGACCAGATTTCCTGTAGGAATCGGAAAAATAGTTGCCCTTATCGTACCGGAAAAATTTCCGACCCAGCTCGGAATAAAATCAGTAAAATCGGAATAAAGTCCGTAAAATTGGAATAAAATCCGTAAAGTACCGTTTTAATGAGTGTTTCCTTTTTTTACGGATTTTATTACGAGCTGGGTCGGAAAATTTTCCGGTACGATAAGGGCAACTATTTTTCCGATTCCTACAGGAATACTGTTCGGATTTTTTTACTGTGTATATGTTTTTCATGATTAACTATATGAAATATGTTATGTTTTGCTGTTTTAACTTCACTTTTTTTCCTGTATTGGATGTCCATCTCTCCTCAGCTTGAAGGAGAGATGGCAATTTACCATTTTAATTTCAATTTTGTTTCCCACTTTCTTTTCTCAATATTTAATTATTTTCTGCTCAAAATATGATGAGTAAACGTATAAGAATTTTAAATATGCATAAATGTTCCTTGTATTTGCATTCTAAGAATTTTTATTTCAATCTTTAAAAACTATGGCCATATATCTTAGAGTTACCCTATCTAAGATAGCAAAAATACCTTTTTTCTGGTTTTCATTTTTAACTAACATTCTAAATTAATGTAACAATTCTTCATTATCTGTTATTTAAAAAAACTGTTTCTCGGAAAAATGGTACGTGTTCCAAAATTTGGATAAAATATTTAGATTAAGGAATGTTAGATCTATATATTTCATATATTTCTTTCGCAGGAAGGTAAAAGTTTTATTTTTTCCCCAGACTTGTGTTGTTTTAGTTTAGTGGCGAATAATTACTATACCAGTAAAACATGGTTAATCTAATTTTAAGTTTAACCTGCTTTTTGTTTTCTTTTTAATTTTCTGTGGGAAATCAATTATGAATTATGGTAATTCTGTCACTAGTTAGTTTACATTATATTAGGAAACAAACGTTCATTGTTAGAAAAATATTTAAACTCTCAGAAAAATCTCTTTCAATTTTATTTACCCAGAAGCTATTTTTTTTCTTTCTTGTACCACGATTTAAAAATTTCAATTATGCACTATTTAGAAGTGATGTACGAGCTATAAAAATAGCAACGGATTTTTTTATAGCCATTAAAAAGTAGCCGACACTATTATTGACGACAACAGAAAAGTTTGTAATGAAAGAAATATGACTTTGTCGGCAACATTTAAAAAATATCAAATTTAAAGTCCAAGACTGAATAAGTCATTAGATCGATTTCGTTTAAACAGACTAAATAATGTTACATAAATATTTACTAAATATAAATACAAAAATTAACGAAAAACATGCAACCATAACTCCGGATGTTCTACATTGAATCTTCATGAACGCAAAAATGTTAGTTATACTACGCATGGTACTTGAATTTGATCACCGGATTGGTAAGAATAAATATAAGAATGTGTTTGGTGACGAAAATTTATATTTATCTTTGATAAATAAATTTATTCGAAGCTCTAAAAAATGTCTCAAAGCATTAGTCTGGTTATAAACATTGCATCTTAATCAAGATAAAAATAAAAGGTACACTGCGCATGGTACTTAAATTTTATCATCGGATTGATAAAATAAAGTTAAGAATGTATTTCGTGACGAGAATTTATATTTATCTGTGAAAAATAAATTTATTCGAACTTCTAAAAAAAATTCTCAAACTATTAATCTCGAAACAAACATTACATCTTTAAGGAGGCAATAATAAAAGTTACACTACGCATGCTACTTGAATTTGATCACCGAATTGGTAAGAATAAATGTAAGAATGCCTTTCCTGACGGGAAGTTATATTTATCTTTGATAAATAACTTTATCGGAAGCTCTAAAAATATTTCTCAAAACATTAGTATCTCTACGAATTTTGCATCTTTATAAAGACAAATATAGAAGTTACACTCCGCATGCGAATTCAAGTAGAATGAATTCGGTCAGCATATTTGTAAAAATAAAGGTAAGAATGTCTTTAGTGACGAGAATTTATATTTATCTTTGATAAATAAATTTATTCGAAGCTCTAAAAAATTTCTCAAGTCTTTCTACTAACTTTGCATCTTTATTAGGACAACATTAAAGTTACACTACGCATGCTACTAACATTTGATAACTGGATTGGTAAGAATAAAAGTAAGAATGTCTTTCGTGAAGAGAATTTATTTTCTTTGATAACTATTTTTTTGATAAATAAATTTAATCGAAGCTCTAAAAAATTTCCCAAAACATTAGTTTTTCTACTAACTTTGCATCTTTATTAAGACAACATTAAAGTTACACGACGCATGCTACTAACATTTGATAACTGGATTGGTAAGAATAAAAGTAAGAATGTCTTTCGTGAAGATAATTTATTTTCTTTTATAAATAAATTCATTCGAAGCTCAAAAAAAAATTTCGCAAAGCATTAGTCTCCCAACAAACATTGCATCTTTATAAAACCAAAAATAAAATTTACGATACGCTACGCATACTACTTGAATTTCATAACAGGATTGGTAAAAATAAAAGTAAGAATGTCTTTCGTGACGAGAATTTATGTTTATCTTGAATAAATAAATGTATTGGAAGTTCTAAAAAATTTTTCAAAGCATTAGTCTCGCTACTAAATTTTTATTTGAAGCTCGAAAAAAAAAAAAATTCGCAAAGGATTAGTCTTGCTACATTTTTTACTTGTTTGAACAACTATGTAGTTTAAAAACTGTTTATAAAAATGATTTCAAAGATGTTATTAATAATATTACACAAGTATCAAATACAGCAAGTTTAAAGATAACAGGGCTTCCAACTAATCGTTTTTTTATACTAGTATTTCCTAAGAAATAACCTCCAAGGTAGTTTTATACGAAATTTGTAAGAAAAGTCTAAAAAGACGATTTTTTGGGGTCTACAAAAAAAAAATATAATAATAATAATATTAAAAAAATAAAACAAAATAAAAATCATGAAATCAGACATCCCCTGTCCTAGATAAAAATATTGCGAATTCACAAAATAAATTTTACAAAACGTTATAACAATATAACGTTAAAAGAAAGGGTGTTTTTCAATATAGGAATTCAAAACTACTACTTAATTTTATATAAAACTCATAGAAAATATCCTTAACAAATAACTTTGTTAATAACAACTGCAACTTTTACTAATTGGATCACCTGTATAGTTCAGATACTGTTTTCCCGAATTGTTTTCAAAGTATTTAGATATTTCGGGAAAGAAGAGTCATATTCATTAGTAACGGAAAAGTTTTTAAAACGTGATCCAATTAGAAAAGAAGGTTCATTAATAAAGACAATGTAAGGTATTCTATCATTGTAGCTTGTTAAGATTATTCTTATAGGACATAAAAATTATAAACGTTTTTGATAAAATAATCTGGAAAATAATTATAAGAAAATATTGTCATTATGTTGCTTATTAGGATTCAAAATATGCATTTTATATTTAACACAGCGGTTTCCAACGTTTATTGGTACGCGACCCACATTTAACACATTTATGCCTAGCGTCCAATTTTTAGGACGTTTCAAATTTTAATATTTTTTAATAATTTTCTTCTTTTTTACAACATGAAAATTGTATGAAGTAATTGTCTATACATGTTTTTATCTATTACCGAGAGATGACAGCGTAAGATTGATATTTATTTGCTTAAATGAAGGCCTTTTTTTGGTGTTTATAGATTTTTCATTTTTCAAAATAGCGAAATGTAAAAAAAAAAAAAAAAAAAGTTACGTCTTACGTTTAGTAGATTTTGCTAGCCATCGCGCACCTACCCATACACAGAGAAAGAGAGAGAGAGAGGAAGAAAACCTTATTTTATTAATAAATAACTTTTTAACATCAGAACCACATAGTAGGTACACATTGAGAAACGTCTCACTGTGTACCACAATTGTGTGTCTCACTGTGTACTTTCGTTACGTTGTAACAAAATGGATGCCACATCTGTTACATCAATTTAATCGCTTTAAAAAGTTTATGTCGTTTTGTCGAAATAGTGTATTATTAGATATAGCTAGGTTTGGTTAAGTAAATATATGTCTTATTTAAGGAAATAAACTCTAAAATAGACGTTTATGTAACTTTAACCACTATAAAAT
Organism: Maratus speciosus; assembly: GCA_963932465.1. NCBI lineage: Eukaryota > Metazoa > Arthropoda > Arachnida > Araneae > Salticidae > Maratus > Maratus speciosus. The sequence continues at coordinate 279,898,472 of OZ010799.1, read as the reverse complement.
GAAGAATTATTTACTATTTTTCAGACGAGTAACTGAAGTGCCGAAACTACATCCACGTGTTGCACAAGATGAGGTTGGTATGTGTGTGTGCCAGCTTGGAGAAAAAGTTACAACTATATGTCAAATTGGTTGCTGTCTCACGGTGTACCATGTCTCACTTGTTTACTGCTCTCCCCTATATACAAAAACCATTATGCCCCACCACACATTTGCCAAAAGATTTACATAAAGCAAGATGATGGAAATAATCAGTAACAGAAGAAAAACTCCTCGCATTCAGCCGTACGTGAAAACTGCATAAAACGCGAAGTGATTGACTAAAAGAGCTGAGAACCGGCAATGTGTGGATGCAAACGACTTTTGCTCGTCACTCGGGACGAGGTATTGGCAGGAGGATTAAACATACGTGAAGGCATACTTAAGTTGCGAAAAACTCGCAAACTTGCCTGTCATGTTTCTGTACTTGTTTTTCAAAAATAGCAAACTAGAAAAAGCCTATTCACACAAGCATATTGTGTTCAACACCGTCGAGGAATTCAAAGCTTATTTAAATGATTCTGAATATTCTGCCCGTATATTAATCTAGAAGGAAATTATAGATTTTCCCATGAAATATTAGTTGCTGATGAAATTGTTATTTTTTTTATACAGATGAAATATAAGATATGTTTTTGTGACAAACCTCGATTGTTTCGCGACACACTAAAACACCCGCCGCAACCTACCAGTCGCTCGCGACTCATAGATTGGGAACCGCTGATTTAACACATTGGTGATGGCTAACTCTCGTTTTTCAAACAAGAAGATTCGCCTATGGCTCTGACAGTTAAATTCCGGGTGTTTCAAAAGTTCGGGGCGAAAGTAAAACGCGATAAAAAGATCTATCGATACGTGAGACATGCGGTTTGCAGATAAATATTCAGCGTAGTACGGGATGTTGTATCACGCCAACAAAAAAAAGATAAAAATCTCGACAATAGAGGGCGCTACAGCAGATAATTCCATGAAATAATTCCATATAGGTCACGCAACGCAAGATTTGAATTAAAAAATGTGTACATGAGTATTCTCTTGTGTTTTTTATAAGATAACTATGATATAGTTGTTTAGTTTATTAGACAATTACTTCATACAATTTTCTTGTTGTAAAGAATACCCAGTGTTACATTATTTAAGGGGGATCAGGGCTTGATCGATACCGAAAAACATGTAAACAGAGCTCTCGTTTCGAATCCATATAAAAACTGAAGTATTGAATGTAACTAATTTAAACTTCCTGATATTTTTAAGGTACGTTTGTATTCTTATAAAATTGTAAAATGAAGTACTTCAATATAACAAAAGAAAAAAAACAGCAAAATCTATATAACACAATTTTCGAAAAAAAAATTAGGTGTCCTATCACCACCCGTAAGATATCTTAACGTTGAATTGACATAAGAACCTAATTTTTTCTTTAAAATGATCAGGAAACTTTACTCTATAGAATGAATTAAGGATATAACTATCACTCAAAGGAAACCTTATTAAAAAAACTCTCAAATTTGAAAATTTAAAAAATCCTAAAAAATACAAGTTTTTTTCCCCTTATAAATACGCAAAATATTAAGCTATCTAAAATATATTAATTCATTCTATAGATAATGATGTTATATGCATGCAAAAAATTTTTTAAGCCATTCCATCAAATAGTTTTTTTTAATCCTACGGATAGTCGTCAAAAATCAAGTTTTGAGAAAACGCGACTTAAAGTTGCAATTAAATGGGTGCGGCTATGTAAGTGATTGTTACATAAATGCTTATAACTCCGTTAAAAATGCAAATATTTTTATGCGGTTTTATGCACTGTGTTCAGAAGTAATTGAATAATCAAAGTAGATACTAAAAAAATAAATTTTTTGAAAAGATTTCAAGCTCTGAGCCCCATTAACGCAAGAGTTCCCGCTGTAGGTGTTTATCACACTGTGCTAGAAAAAGGTAACTACTTATGCTGCCGTAATGGAATTTGTGTGAACTTTTGACTTTTTCAGCTGATAATGGAGAAAATTTTAGTATAAAAACATGAAAACTTATAGATTTGTGAGAAATGTAAGATAAACATGCTAAAACAGACAGATTTTGAATCGAAGAAATAATTTTAAGAGCTATTAAATCTTAAAATTGATCAAAATAGTTCATTTGAAGAGGTCTTATTGTGTAAAACCTATACATAGGAATATAATCATATTTTGCAGGAACCTACTTGTCTAGATTGTAATGTGCAGTGTGCAATCATTTTTTTTTATTTCTCTAATTTTTGAAGTTTTTTCCGATTTCTATTCAAAGAATTTATTCATAGATTGAAATAGTTTTTAGTTTTTGTTGTTAGATTTTTTAAATCGCAAACGAACACTTTTCAGTTAAACACTATATTCCCACGTGAATTTTAAGAGAGACAGAATTTTAAAAAATAATTAAGCTATTAGGTTCGAAAAACATTAAGTGATAATAATTATGGCATATTTAAAAGAATATACTCAAAACAACATTTTTTAAATTATCTTATACTATAATGCGAGCAAAAATTGTGTGTGTATGTATGTGTGTATGTGTGTGTGTGTATGTAAATTTTATCTTAAAACCGGCTCTAACGATTTTGACGAAATTTTGTATTTTACCATTTTCGGGCATGGTAAGACCATTGGGCTAGGTCACGTGTTCGAGAAAATTAGATTAGTGGGTCATTTTGGGTCGTAATGGGTCAAGGTCAAGCTAATTGTATCTAAAAAACAGCTCAATCGATATTGGCCAAATTTCACATCCAACCGTTTTTAGACACGAAGAAACTATTGGGCTAGGTCACACGTTCGAGAAACTTCGATTAGTGGGTCATTTTCGAGTCACTATGATTCAAGCCAATTTTATCTAAAAAACGGCTCTAACGATTTTCACTAAACTCTATATTCTACAGTTTTGAATTACTATTGAGAAAACTATTGGGCTAAGTCACATGTTCGAGAAAATTCGATTAGTGGGCCATTTTTGGGTCACCGTGGGTCAAGCTAAGTAGTTTATCTAGATAACTTCTTTAACGGTTTTGACGAAATTTTGCACCCTACTGTTTTCAGGCACGAAAAGACCATTGGTATGGGTCTCGTGTTCGAGAAAATTCTATTAGTGGGTCATTTTGGATCATAATGGGTCAGGGTCAAGTTAAATATATCTAGAGAACGGCTCAATCGATTTTGATTAAATTTTGTATCTAACCATTTTCGGGCACTAAAAGACCATTGGGATGGGACTCGTGTTTGAGTAAATTCGATTAGTTGATCATTTTGGGTCATAATTGGTCAGGGTCAAGCTAATTATATCTAAAGAACGGCTCAATCGATTTTAACTAAATTTTGTATCTAACCATTTTGGGGCATGAAAAGACCATTGGGATGGTTCACGTGTTCGAGAAAATTAGATTAGTGGGTCATTTTTGGGTCACTGTGGGTCAAGCTATTTTTATCTAAAAAACGGCTCAAACGATTTTCACTAAACTCTATATTCTACAGTTTTGGATTACGAGAAGACAATTGAGCTAAGTCACATGGTCGAGGAAATTCGATTAGTGGGTCATTTTTGGGTCACAGTGGGTCAAGCTATGTTTATCTAGATAACGGCTCTAACGATTTTGACGAAATTTTCCACCCTACTGTTTTCGGGCACGACAAGACAATTTGGATTCGTCTCGTGTTTGAGAAAATTTGATTAGTGGGTCATTTTGGGTCATAATGGGTCAGGATCAAGCTAATTGTATCTAAAGAACGGCTCAATCGATTTTAACTAAATTTTGTATTTAACCATTTTCGGGCATGAAAAGACCATTGGGATGGGTCACGTGTTCGAGAAAATTCGATTAGTGGGTCATTTTTGGGTCAATGTGGGTCAAGCTATTTTTATCTAAAAAACGGCTCTAACAATTTTCACTAAACTCTATATTCTACAGCTTTGGATTACGAGAAGATCATTGAGCTAAGTCACATGTTCGAGGAAATTTGATTAGTGGGTCATTTTGGGTCATAATGGGTCAAGGTCAAATTAATTATATCTAGATAACGGCTCAATCGATTTTGACGAAATTTTGTATTTTACCATTTTTGGGCATGATAAGACCATTGGGCTAGGTCACGTGTTCGAGAAAATTCGATTAGTGGGCCATTTTGCGTCGTAATGGGTCAAGGTCGTAATTGTCAAGCTATTTTTATCTAAAAAACGGCTCTAACGATTTTCACTAAACTCTATATTTTACAATTTTGGATTACGAGAAGACCATTGAGCTAAGTCACATGTTCGAGGAAATTCGATTAGTGGGTCATTTTTGGGTCACAGTGGGTCAAGCTATGTTTATCTAGATAACGGCTCTAACGATTTTGACAAAATTTTGCACCCTACTGTTTTCGGGCACGAAAAGACAATTTGGATTCGTCTCGTGTTCGAGAAAATTTGATTAGTGGGTCATTTTGGGTCATTTTGGGTCAGGGTGAAGCTAATCATATCTAGAGAACGGCTCAATCAATTTTGACTAAATTTTGTATTTAACCATTTTCGAGCAACAAAAAAACCATTGGGATGGGTAACATGTTTAAGAAAATTCGATTAGTGGGTCATTTTTGGGTCACCGTGGGTCCGGCTAAGTTTATCTAGATAACGGCATTACGATTTGACGAAATTCTGTAATCTATCGTTTTCGGGCATGAAAAGACCATTGGGATAGGTCACGTGTTCGAGAAAATTCGATTAGTGGGTCATTATGGGTCAGGGTCAAGCTAATTATATCTAAAAAACGGCTCAAGACATTTTGACAAAATTTTTTAATATACGGCCGCTTCTGGTCATGAGAGGACCATTGGGCTATGTCACATGTTCGAGAAAATTCAATTAGTGTGTCATTTTGGGTCACAATGGGCCAGGGTCAATCTAATTGTGTCTAAAAACATGCTCAAAACATTTTGACCGAATTTTATATTACGTATACCGTTTCTGGGCATGAGAAGAGAATTGGGCTGAGTCACATGTTCGAGAAAATTCGATTAGGGGGTCATTTTGGATCACAATGGATCAGGGTCAAGCTAATTGTATTTAAAAAGCGCTTCAAAACATTTTGACATAATTTTGTATAATACCGTTTCCGGGAATGATAAGAGCATTGGGCAGGATCGCACGTTCAAGAAAATTCAATCAATGGGTCATTTTGGGTCCTAATGGATCAGGATTAAGCTAACTGTATCTAAAAAACCGCTTAAAAGATTTTGAAAAACTTTGTACTACGCCGTTTCTGGACAAGATAAAACCATTGGCTGGGTCACATGCTCAAGAAAATTCTATTAATGGGTCATTTTGGGGATAATGGGTCGTGGTCAAGCTAACGGCATCTCAAAAAGGTTCAAACAATTTTGGCAATTTTTTTTGTTATACCGTTTCACAGTACAAAAAGACCATTGAAATAGCTCACATCTGTCGATAAATTTCGGTTAGTGGTTTTTTGAATCAACCTATATCAAGCTTATTTTACCTAGAAAACGACTAACGATTTCCACTAAATTTTGTATTCCATCGTTTTCAGGCTCGTGAAGAGCATTGTGATAGGTCGCATGTTCGAAAAAATTTGATTAGTGGGTCATTTGGTGTCACTATGTTTCACGGTCTAGCTAATTGCATCTAAAACAGCAAGAATGATTAAGTGGGGAAAATATATCGAGATAAACAGAAAGCTAATTTTGAACGAGCTTAGCTCGGTCATTCCTACTAGTACAGTGGAACCCGGTTAAGACGCGTTTCAAGGGAGTGGTCAAAAGTCGCGTATTAAGCGGGATCGCGTATTAAACGTGATTTGTATAATGTTCCAGGAAATGGGCTTATTTACACAGATAATCGTCTAAATGAACTTGAGAGCTTTCATTTATACGTTTACGGTCGAAAATTGTGTCTTTTACATATCTTCCGATTGAAATTTAATTGTATTCCACTTTAACTCATTGTTTCTTTTTATAGGACAAACTGGAATAATAACGGAAAATAAATAAGGATTCCAACATGACTTTATTGCCGATTAATATGTTGCAACCAAAAATAATTTTCCTACTACACTCATTTTTTTAACAGAAAGAAAAAAATATTAAATCTTTGAAGCACAACCCAGTTTTTAAATTCATATTTGGTACTTGTAATAATGAGTACCATTCTAATATGTTCTTCATTATTAATATAATAAGAAAAACTATCCTTATAAAATATTGTTATAGCTAAAAGTAAAGTATACATAAAAGAATTATCCAATCGGAGTCGTATTTAATCTTTACGAGATTCCTTTTTTGCTGTCTATAATATGCATTATAAAAGTAGCGATATAAAGTACATTTAAAATCTCTCTAACAATAGGTATGTGCATCTCTAATCGCAACAATTTTTATGACGCATCTGAGTGACCTGAATTCGTCTATTTCTCTCTACTATAGAAAAGACATACACGAAGCGAGAGACGAAGAATGCTTGGAGGTGGGATCGAAGAAGAATTGCAGTTTTGCTAATTTAGAGGGATTTTTTTAATTCAAATGTCTACCACTATTTCCGTTTAGTAATTTTCGCCTTAAGTAATCTGTTGTTAAATACATTAAATACTATTCGAAAACAGTGTTTTTTTTATCTGACTAATAAAAATCCGCTACATTGGTAACACTCGAGAAGAAAGAAGGAATTCGCATCTTGATCAAAGAATTCGCGTCTTAAGCCTGATTTTTTTCCCTCGAAGAAGAGAAAATTTATCGCGTATTAAGCGGGATCGCGTCATAACCGTTCGCGTGTTAAACATGATCTTTTTACATTATCCTTATGGTCGATGTTCAAGGGATCGGACAAAATCCGCGTATTAAGCGGGATCGCGTGCGGGAACCGTGAGCGTCTTAACCGGGTTCCACTGTATTAACACGTATCAGATAAAAGAAAGTTTTGGGATTGGTACATCCATAGATTAACATCCAAGATCAGACATTCCCATAGAGCGTAATGGTAATGCGATTGCGATCGTAGCGCCCTTAGTGACAATGGGGAAGAAACTCCCCATTCTTGTAGTATGCTTATTATTGAGTATCTACCTTATTGTGATCTTTCTTTTTTTAATGTTGCATGTTTACGTTTTTGATAGAATCTTACACAGATACATGAACATAGAATAGACGTTCTATTTTATATATCTAATATCTATTCTATGTTCATGCACGGATATATATTTTTGTTGTTGTTGTTGTTGTTGTTGTTGCTTTTTTTTTAAATTTATTTACATGATTAGTGAACGGTTTTAAGTGCAACGAATACTAGGTAAAAATTTCGTCTTGAATGCTATATATCAAAACCAATGGTGTAACATAAAAATATACGAAATGTTGAACTCTACAAGTCTCAGAAAATTTCATAATTATTCCCCTTTGGCAGGAAAATTTTTATAGCCCGTGTTTTATAAATGTATGAAGTTTAAAGTATTAAACAATCGTTACAATAATCTTTTAAAATTTACGCATTTTCACTTCCTTACAGATAAAATAAAAATATTGTTTTTAATGTAAATAACGTACAATCAATTCATTAATATTTGTAATATTAACATATAAGAAATAATAATATTACCGATAGGGAAAAATTCCTTTCGACAAATTTTTAGAATTGTATAAATCTAAAAGTTAAAAATAAATAGAGGTACTGACATTACACTCAATAAAATTTTATTCGATATGAATAAATTGACACAATACCTGAATTTGATTTTTTACAATTTAATCTTATAAACTTACATACTATTTGCATTCTTAACAGAATTTTCTGGCGGTTTTCTTTTATATTATTAGTCTAATTATCATTTTGTAAGTTAAAAATGAACAATACAAATACGGTAAAAAAAGCAGCTAAATAAATAAAGCAAGCATGAATAGAATATCGTCTGACACCTGTATCGTTTTAGGAACGAATAGATATTCAAACCATAGAGGATAAACACATTTCTTCAACAATTTCGGAGGTTTGTTAGTTCTTCCCCCTTGCCGATAGTGACGCTAGTACTGTTGCCATTACAGATTTTGCCGTAAATGTCCCATCTTGGTCCTTAATCTATGGGTACACCCGACTAGTTTTTTAATGTAAAGATGGAATTTTGCAATCAATTTTTAACCTGCTTCCTGATAGACTAAAATTACAAAAATCACATTAATCACAAGGCGTGTTTCCGATGATAATACAACATTTTAATATTTTTTTGAACTTAATTATAAATTAATACATTTAATTGTAAGGCATTTTCCTCGCTAACCCATTACAGGAGATAAATCGCCCAATATTCCCTGTTGTAACTCGTACATTTGTATACGAGTTGAAACAACACTGGAGTTCGTTATCGCTCATAAACACTCGCAAAAATAGGTCAAATGTCTGTGAACTGAAACAATCAAGCATTTTAACGGTTAAAAAGTATAAAATAAATTATAAATAAAAAATGAAGATCATAATATCTAAAAAAAAAATACACTTTTACCAATTAATAGTTTAATACAGTGGAACCCGGTTAAGACGCGTTTCAAGGGAGTAGTCAAATGTCGCATATTAAGCGGAATCCCGTATTAAACGTGATTTGTATAAGGTTCTAGGAAATGGGCTTATTTACACAGATAATCGTCTAAATGAACTTGAGTGCTTTCATTTATACGTTTACGGTCGAAAATTGTGTCTTTTACATACCTCCCGATTGAAATTTAATTGTATTCCACTTTAACTCATTGTTTCTTTTTATAGGACAAACTGGAATAATAAAGGAAAATAAATATGGATTCCAATATGACTTTATTGCCGATTAATACGTTGCAACCAAAAATAATTTTCCTACTACACTCATTTTTTTAACAGAAAGAAAAAAATATTAAATCTTTGAAGCACAACCCAGTTTTTAAATTCATAATTGGTACTTGTAATAATGAGTACCATTATAATATGTTCTTCATTATTAATATAATAAGAAAAACTATCCTTATAAAATATTGTTATAGCAAAAAGTAAAGTATACATAAAAGAATTATCCAATCGGAGTCGTATTTAATCTTTACGAGATTCCTTTTTTGCTGTCTATAATATGCATTATAAAAGTAGCGATATAAAGTACATTTAAAATCTCTCTAACAATAGGTATGAACATCTCTAATCGCAACAATTTTTATGACGCATCTGAGTGACCTGAATTCGTCTATTTCTCTCTACTATGGAAAAGACATACACGAAGCGAGAGACGAAGAATGCTAGGAGGTGGGATCGAAGAAGAATTGCAGTTTTGCTAATTTAGAGGGATTTTTTTAATTCAAATGTCTACCACTATTTCTGTTTAGTAATTTTCGCCTTAAGTAATCTGTTGTTAAATACATTAAATACTATTCGAAAACAGTTGTTTTTTTTTTATCTGACTAATAAAAATCCGCTACATTGGTAACACTCGAGAAGAAAGAAGGAATTCGCGTCTTAAGCGTGATTTTTTTACCTCGAAGAAGAGAAAATTTATCGCGTATTAAGCGGGATCGCGTCATAACCGTTCGCGTAATAAACGTGATCTTTTTACATTATCCTTATGGGCGATGTTCAAGGGATCGGACAAAATCCGCGTATTAAGCGGGATCGCGTATTAACCGTGAGCGTCTTAACCGGGTTCGACTGTATATTTAAAACGTCATATATAATACCATTTCCTACAGCCTTTCCAAATTTTGTATTTTGAATTCAAATATATATTTACACGATAAAAGAACGACAACTTTAAAACAATTCAATAATTAAAAACTCTTATGATACTCATCTGCGTACATACAAATAAAAACTATATTAAAAACACATTACAAATTAATCCCAACGTTTCATGCTCTTTCTAATGAGCCATCATCAGAGGATAGAGTTCTTGAGCTCCACGAAACAAAGTTCCAAACAGCACAGTCACTTTCACAACATCAAAACTCAGTTTTGATCCCGAGATGAAGGAAGAAAAATTAAGAAAGGAGGACGTCAATCTCCCCCTCCTCCCCCCGTCTCGGAACTGTATAATGTATGATCTATCTGCCATCTGTTTTGCAGAAGCATTTCAAAAAGCTTGAGGGATGAGAACAGATCGTCATAGAAGATGTATAAGAGTTGTTTGAGTCTGATAAAGATAACATTATTTGACGAGAATATAATTAGGACTGTAACTGATGTTGTCCAATATACGAAGACGATTCTGATGATGATCCAGTTGAAGTTGACGCTGGTAAAGTTCTCATACGGTAAGGGTATAAGGTTCTCATACGGAAGCATTAGAGTTGGCGTTACGCTATGTTGAGCACCGGCTAACAGCTTCCACGGTTAAACTTCGGATATTAAAGAGATGGAGAGATTATGCTGCAAAATTTCGGGCATCTTGCCTTCAATAGAAGAAGGTCACCGATTTCTTTGAGGTTGATTAACTTAAATGTACATAATGTGGAACAAATTCAACTTCTTATAAAGGTGTGTGACCCGATTTTCAACAATTTAATTCGTGTTAATTATTTTTCGTTATTTGTTGTAGTGATAACTTTTCTTTCAATTCAGTTAATTATAATTAGTATTTATTTCACAAAATATAGAAAACATATACTTTTTTAAAATTACACAAATTGAAAAACTACATGCATCGTATGTGTTTAATTAATTAAATTACACAGAAACTTATTTAATTTTTTTAACTTCTCCGCTTTAACCGGTTTTTCTCTTAACCGGCTAACCCTCGGTCTCGTTTAGGCCGGATAAGCGGGAGGCTACTCTATACTAAAAATCACATTAACCCTTTCGCTGGCGGTTGTAACAAGTTTAGTGGCAAGCAGAATATTTAAATAATCTTTTTTTCTTTTATAGCGTACGTAAAAATAAGCATGTAATTTTTTTTAGTAATTTCGTTTCTAAATTCTGGTGTCAGTCAATGGTTAACAGTTTTTCCAAAAAATGTCATTGCCCCATTTTTGACAGATAAACGGTTTCTGAATTTTAAAACATTAAATCTTGCATTTGAGATATATCCAAAATTTATCTATTGCTTATTTGTTGATCGATTATATTTAAAAGAACTTAAAAATGTTTAAACAAACCTCTCTGTATGAATCGAAGTCTTTCTTAGACAACATATATCTATGACCACAAAGGAATGAAGTTTTAACAAGTTGAAATTAATTAAAGCATACTTGCGGAATCCAAGAAAAACCCAACGTTTAGGAAATTTAATTAAATTATGGTTTCTGAGCCTATTTACAGCTCACAAACTTTTTTTTGTTGATTTAATAAAACTTTTGCAAGAAATAATAATCGTTAAATATTTTTTTTTAATTTATACACAATTTTGATGTATTTTCTGTAATTTTTATACTATATAGTTATTTCAGTTATGATATTTAAAAAATGTTTAAATGTCATACATAAATCTACTAATATATAAAAAAATCGAATAATTATAATAAATATGTTTGTTTATTATAAATATTTAAGCTACATTAACAATTATTTACGCAAATTTTCATAAAAAAAAAAAAAAAAAATTGGTGTGATGGAAAGGTACACCAATCCACTACTTTGAACTTAGTTATGGGCATGATGAGTTTTTTTTAATATTAGAATGTATCATTAGGGTATGTGCAAAAACATATCTGCAACATTAGTATTCTTTTAAATTGGTGCACACCAGAAAATTTGTAAAAAAAAAAAAAAAAAAAAAAAAAAAAAAAAAAAAAAAAAAAAAAAAAAAAAAAAAAAATTTAAAAGTCACACTATATAACTTAGACGATATCCACTACCCCGCGGAAACACTAGACCCAGGGTTGCCAGATTGGAGATTCTGTCCCCATTTTGGGTAATTTTGAACCTGTAGGGGGATTTTTTGGGGACAAGTAGTTCGTGGGGAAATTTTTGGGGACTTCAAAACATTTTGGGAAAAAACTTGGGGATTTTTTTCTTTTTTACTATTTTCCGTAAAGATTTCTTTTAGTCCTGTTGAAAAACTGGATCTGTCCCAAACTAAATTTTTATTTGAAAGCGAAAATACAATCCAGAAATCGCAAATATCAATCATTATTCTCTTGGATGTGGTCGTGTTCCTTTTTTACTACATTACAGTTTACACGTATTACAGATGCATCAGATTCTAAAGAAGTCTTAAACGGTTTAAACCTGCACGTGACTAAATCTGCAGGACTTATACGAAAAATTCTTTCGTGGTACTTAAAAAAAAATTAATTTAAATATGGGGAAAGCAGATATTTTTCTCTTATGATATACAAAAGTACATAGATTGGTGCAGCGAAAATACTCTGCATTATGATTATGTACTTCTGTATAGGCATGACAAAAAAATTAAAACAACCGACCATCTCGGATTCATTCAAATTCCAACTCATAAGAGATTGTCTAAAGCTATGGAGCTAATGTAACAATAGTCCAACATTGTTAGACAATACTTTTAAAAACAAACCTAAAATTACTTGTCACTGTAAAATATATCTCTCGTTCTCTTAATATAGCTAACGAATATTCATTCAGCACAGTTTAAAAGTTTGTTTTTTGTAAATGGGGAATCTTTTCAAAAAATGGCTTAATTTGGGGGAAAATTTTGAGCCTAAATTATTTAAATATTTTTAATAGTGGTAAATTAAAAATTTAAATTCCCTTTTTGGCGAAAACTGAGTTGGGGACTTTCGAGGAAAAAAACACTTATTTGGGGAAAATTTCAGAAATTTTGGGGGAATGTACTTTTGACTATCTGGCAACACTACCCAGACCCCGCGAACGGTCCCTGAAGTCCCAGCAGGTTGGAAGACCCAGTTTATTGAAAAGTAAAAGATTATTACGGGTAAATCACAAGGCGTTGCACTATTAATTCAGGGCAAACCCCAAAAAATTTATATTTATAGTTGATGGTGAATAGTTAAAATAATATTATAAAATGAAGTTAATATGGTACTTAATTATAACAAATTATTATTTAGTAATTTAACATGTAAAATGTGAGTATTTACAATTAACATTTAAGATAGAACAATTTTTAATCCTTAAATGTCTGGTGTTGCTTTTCGGCAATATACCAAATTTAGGATTCTAAAATACTATTAGAATAATATTGAAGGTATAATGCCTAATGTTGCTAATAAAATACATTCTGAAAAGATTATTAAATCGATTTTCAACATGTAGATCGCAACACTTCTGCTGTTTAAGAATAAGGAAAGATTTATTTTTTCAACTGTTGCTACATGTTCTGTTTGTTTTGTTTGGAAGCATGCGAAATACCCTATTTTGTTCTGCAGTGAGCAAGTAAAATTTATTTCTTATTATAGTTCCTAAAATTCTTGTGTGTTTAATATTATATAATTTTATCAAGAAGAATTATTTTTTTAATTAAAGACCAGTTTTGCCGATTAGTAATAAACTGTTTTTTAGCCGTAAACCATACTTAAAACAAAATAGAATTTTTTAAAGTATTTTTCCGATGATTTATTTAAAAAATGAAAGTCGAAAAACATTATTAGAATGATTTTGAAAAATCAGGAATTTAAGGGTTAAACAGGTTTACACCAGAATATTTGCATTTTGTTTTAATTAAAAGCCACATTAAATAGCTTAACCCATATCCACTACCCCGGGGAGACAGCAGACCCCGCGAACGGTCCGAAGTTTAGTCTAATGTCGTCATGCTAGTCGTAGCCACCGCCTCTTGAATACTAGGCGTGAGCGCTGACACAAAAATTGCGGCGGTCAAAGGTGGATTTTCTTTAACGTATGTAGGGCCTCTTTCATTTCGACACCAGTATTTTATAAATTATTTCTTTGACTTGTTTAATCTCAGAAAGATAAAGCGGAAAAAAACTTAAAAAAAATATTGGTAACAAAATTCAAGGCACAGTACACAGGCTGAAAAAAAATGCGCCTTCGGCAGCCGCCATTTTTGTGTCAGCGCTCGGTCGTAGTTGTCGTCTAGTGTCATCAATGTGTTAATTTGACACCGCCCCCTGAGTACTAGGCCTGAACGCTGACACAAAAATGCCGTCGGCGGATTTTTTTAAGCGTTTATACGGTCCCCTGAATTGAGACATTTTACAAAAGTTTTCTTTGACTTTTTTAATCTCAGAAAAATAAAGTGGAAAAAAAAAAACTTTAAAAATGTATTGTTTTTGAAATTCAATCGGCCATATACACGCTGAAAAAAATTCACCTATGACAGCCGCAATTTGTATGTTAGTGCTGAGGTCAAATACAGAGTGGTCCATCAGTTGGTTCTTTTTTGAACTATGAATATCTCACGGATTATTTGTGTCAGCTGTCATGTGTCATGCATGTATGAACTGTCAAATGTTTGCCACTTATAATTATGGACTCGTTGACAACTCAACAACGGTACAGTGGCACACATTGCTCGCCAAACCACCAACTTATTGAACGAGAAATTTCTAGATCACTTAATTTCAAGAAATTCTGATATGAATTATCGTGCCATGATTGTGCTATTTAACCCCAATGGATTATTTTCTTTGGGAATTTCTGAAAAGAAAAGTGTAGTAAAATGACCCCCGTTCAGTCCAATACCTCAAACGTAACATCCGGATTGAAATTGTGTCCATGGATCCGCTTAGTCTTGGAAAAGTCATCAAAAGTTTTGATGTTCGGATTATGGCATGTAAGTGGATCCGCGGTGGCCACATGTGCGATATTATAATATCCCATGCATAAATGGCATTGACCACATTTCATATTCAATGAACAATTTCAATTTTCACTCATAAAAAATGCGTTTTCATTTATAATAAAAAAGAACCAACAGACTGAACACCCTTTATTATGGTTGCGATGTAATTTGAAGCACTTTGTCTAATTGCAGAAACTGATGTGATTTAGAAGTTCTTTTTCTTTTCAAAAAATGTATGATAATTTGTTTGGAAATTTACGATATCTGACAGGAACACGGATCAAATCATATCGATATGATAGGGATAAA
This sequence comes from Maratus speciosus, assembly GCA_963932465.1. Classification (NCBI taxonomy): domain Eukaryota; kingdom Metazoa; phylum Arthropoda; class Arachnida; order Araneae; family Salticidae; genus Maratus; species Maratus speciosus. Next base: position 279,883,435 of record OZ010799.1, on the reverse strand, counting down.
AGGAATACTAGGATTAAAACTGTGTTAATCATTTCAGGCGCAAAGTACGTCTTTTGGGAAAATGTAGAAATTTTTGATTAAAGACAGGATTCACAAAAAAATTATTTGGAAATTAGTAAAAGCTGTTCTCCCTGTTCATTATTAAAGCAAATTTTATTTCTTAATTCTGTTGCTAATGTGGCATTCGGTTGTTAAAATTAAGTGAGATATAATATATTCCAGTTATTCTCAAGATGTTAAAACTTGAAAACACGATTTTATTAACCATCAGCTGAAAAATAGTCTTTTCAGAAGAACATCATTAATAACAACAACAAAGCGTAATTATGTTGTCTGTAAGGATTATAAACGTCTTTTCCAAAGAATTCAATTTGCTATTTCGAAAAAGAAAAGAAGTATTACTATTAACATAAATGCATTTAAAAATGTGACTTAATTAGTAACGGAGGTTCATTAATAAAGACATTGCCAAATCTCTCGTCTTTGCTACTTGTTAAAATTATTGTTAATGAACATGAAACTTTAAAAATGACTTTTCTAACTAATCTGGACATTACTTTATAAGGTAAATAGAACATTTACCATTCCTTATTTGATGTTAACCACTTAACAGTTTTGTTTATTTGACGCAACGAATTAAAAATTGGGAGTAAACAACACTTTTTAAGTACTAAAAGATTTGCGTTGCATAATCCAAAAGTACCTGTCATTAAATATGAGGAGTTTTACAGTTAAGAATCAGTGGTATAATAAAGCTTTTACCAACGAAACAAGCAAACGTCTTGCATGTACGGTATACGGGGAAAACTGTTAATTGTTCAAAATCTATTTCTTAATTATAATTATACTAGCGTATTCTGCCTCACAGTGGAATATTTAACCCGAAATCCAGGCCACAAATATTTTTCTATGAAAAATATAGTCCGATTGCCTTGACAATTTTAGATGTTATTGGGTATTACTATATTGGAATAGCTGCCAACTCTTCAACTTTTTTTGTACCTCAAAAATTTAATAGAAATTTTTGCCTTATTTAATCGGCAGATTACGGCGATTTAAAAACATAAAATTTATTATAAAATTTTTGTGGTACAAAAAAGCGTAAGATGTTGGCAGCTATGCACTGTGGCAGTTTTGGTATCTTAAATGAAGTCTTTAGCATTTACGGTTCATTTACAGATACACCCAAAATAATTCCTTTACATTATGGTCTATGGGGAAAAAAACATTTGCTCTGTATTTTAATGATATCACACTATTTTAACCGTATTGAAATTTATATATTCACCTGAGGTGTACTAAGGCACTTATTGTAGAATATGGTGTGCATAGAATATAGCATTCCTTTACAGGGACACACAAAAGAATTTGACTGAAGAATAAATTTAACTATTGAAGTCTACGGCCAATAATTGCTGGAAGTGCTTTTGAAGTTGTGATATGTGTTTTTAAATTGAACTATTATTTTAAATATTACTTGGTGTAGATACATTCTATAAATCATATACAGGGCTGCACAAATGTTCTCAAGTACATTTCCGTTTATTCACGGAAATGGCTGAATGAAAATTTTTAACTGTGCTATGCGTTTCACTGAACTAACTTTTAGCATACTATGTAGTATACATACAAATCCATAGCTTAGTTTAATATTATTTATCTTAAAAGCACACTTCATTTATTATTAACGCTTCACATAATAATAAGTATAAATTTTATAAATATTTTGTAAACTAAGAAAAAAAAAAAGACACATCATTTAAGAAGAGCACAACGAAAAAAGCAATTAAAATATTAATTTACTTTAAAAATACGAATACATCATATGCCCGTAGACTTAACATTACCGAAGGGAGTTTGGAAGTTGAGTGACTAGCAACCTTAAATGTTTATTGTTTATAGGAGAAAAATAATTGTAGTTAGATTGTACTAGTAATGTTTAATTAAATGTATTTTATTAATTGTACTACAGTAGACGCTCGTTTTTACGAACCTCTTTTTTACGAACACTTTCGATTTTACGAACTATAGAGTGGTCCCGAATACACTCCCATAGAATCAATGTAATTTTTCGCTCCCATTTACGAACTACGGATTATGAAAATCTCTTTTTTGCGAACTCAGTTTTCATACTTCTTCATTTTTTAAAAATATCTGAACGCAGTGTTACGTCAATTAAACTCTCAACAGCTGCAATGAGACATCAGGTGCATTCTAAGAATGTGTTGTTTTTCCCAATCTCTTTCGGAGGGAGAGGGCATAGCAACAATTTCAAATAGTGGTTGTCAGGACTAAGGCACTTTTTTGAAGGAAACAATAACTGTGAAAGGATTTCAAGCATAGTTAAAATGGAAACATTTTTTTTTCCAAAATGTGATTAAAAAAGATAAGTGATTATTTCCATTCATAATTTTTGATCTATGTTTTCATCTATGTATTTTCACCTACTATGAACTAATCCAGTCCGTGTTTTCATATGTAATATTTTCAAAGTATGTTTCAGTGTACTAAAATTATCTTTTGTGTATAAATTTGCATTTATTTCTTGTATATGTATAACTTTATTAAATAATAAATAATCTTGAAATACTGCTTCATCTATGAAGAGGGGGCAGTTTGATAAAATTCGATAAGAATAACGTAAGTATTCATATCATTTTTGGTGTTTTCTATTTTACGAATTTTCTATTTTACGAACTATTTTAGTGTTCCCTACGGGTTCGTAAAAACGAGCGTGGACTGTATTTATAAAATTTATTATTTACATTTAATTTACTTTAATAATAATTATTACATTTAATTTACTTTAATAATTATTATTACATTTAATTTACATTTAATAAAGATTACTTTCATTTGATAAAGTTACATTTAATAATACATTTAATAAAGTGGAGTATCTACAGTATAGAGATGCTGGGTTTTCAGTGTATTTAGTAGATTATGAGTTTAAATCTGATTCTTCAGAATTCTGTTTTAATCTTTTTTCATCACATTCTTCTTGGCTTTTATCAGGACTACCATCAGATCTAGCTGGAAGAAGAAGTTGTAGGGTTTCGCTTCTGTATGGCTTGCTCTTTTCCATTGGTCTATGTTTAGAGCAGTTTATAACAGGACCACTGCTTAAAAGAAGCCAATTTGGAACATCTCGATTGCAAACTTCTCTATTGCGCTTTCTTGAGTACTTTGTACGGTACTGTCTAATGTGTTTGTTTCTGGCCTCAGCAACTTCTTCTGACCGTTGACCAATGGGTACGACTGCTCTCTTAATACATTAAGCACCACGTCAGCCACCGGTGGCTGGCAGCGAACTTTCCGTCATTCACCGATGGCTGACGTCTAAAATATGATACAAAACTGAAAAAATATACATTGTTTTAAATAATTACTCAACAAATATTTAAAATATGATACAAAACTGAAAAATATACATTTTTTTAAATAATTACTGAACAAATATTTAAAATTTACCTATCTTTTATTTATTACAGGATTATACTTTCTTAAAAATTACTTTAAACATTGTATATTTTCAGCGCTTCAGTATCAGTCATCGTGGCACTCAACGTGTTAAATACAGTTCCCCCATGAATCAAAAACTTGTGCATTGTTGGAATCATGGGGTACCAATTGTAAAGACTCACATGCAGTCTTGTTATCATCAGCAGATGTTTCAGCTTTTTTTTTGTCAATGCGATGCCCTCATGTTATGACTTCCAATATTACTTACAACTTTTTAATCATTTCTGCGTCTACTCCAGACTTCTTTAACACATTCACGCCGGCGCGGTGGATCACACTCGACTGTCTCAGAGTTGTCAAGTCTCCGGCTTTTTGCACACTACTGTTATTTTCCAGAAAATGTTGTTCCTTTAAATTGCCCAATTGTTCTAATTAAATAAAACAACATTTTCTGTATTAAAATACTGGTATCCAAAAAGCCAAAGACTTGGCAGCTCTGAGTCGAGTGTGACCCACCGCGGCGGCGTCAACGTGTTAATTCCTACCTTTCTCTCCTTATTTTCTACCTATGGGCTTCCGAAAGTAATTGGAGTAAGATTTTTCAGTAAATAGGTGTTTACAATTTGAAGTCGATCTGATATTTCTATCAAGAGGTATCGAGTTACGTACGTATATCCGTACTTACACACGTACGTACGTGCATACATACAAAATATTTAGGGGAAAAAGCTCTCAAGCAGTACCCTGAAAGCTAAAAACCTGCAATATGACAGTAAAAATATAGTTTTTATCTCTTCAGTTTGGTTGCCCCCAAAAATGAGATTTAAGTAGTCCCCCTCGAAAAAAAAAGTAAAAAAATTACACCAATATGCTACTTTTTTGTGAAATTGGCATTCAGAACAATAACCAATACGATTACAGTTCAAAAATGGCCCGGCAAAGCCCGGCACAGTTTAAAAAAGTTTTCGATATGTTTAACTAGAGCCGAAAACACTTTGAAAATACCACTTTTACAAATGTAATGTTTTTTTTATTATATTAAAATCTAAATTATTTAAAACATACACACTAAGCTCTGACCTTTCTTAAACACGTAAGCGTTATTCAATTTCAGTTCATCAATTTATTCAGCCATAAAAAAATTACATTTAAATGTGACAACAATGCCAAAAAGAAACAAAAAATCATGTCTTTTTTCAAAGATGTTTTCTCTTCAATTAACGCCAGGAGCCACCGCATATGGCTCAGGTTCCTGAAATAGACATTGACCGACGCGCCAATTTGTCAGCTATTAAAAAATGCAATTTTTATAATTCTTGATGAATTTCTAGTTTTTGCATTTTTGGCCAGGTTTTGGGGTCAAATACTGCACCTGCCAGCTACGTCCGACAACCTCCGTTAATCTCTTATCCGTATAAATCTAAAATATTTTGCGCAAGCATTTACCTGAAATTTATGCTGCATCAAGTGATGAATTATTTAAACAAATTTTGAATTTGCGCTACTTTTACACCATGAGATTTTCCATGTTGTCGTCAAATGAATATTGTTCGTACGAATATCGCTTTGAATGTATAGTTTTATTATATGACGTAATTTTCGTTTCAAATTTGTATCGTGCGTAATAATTAAATATTTTAAACTTTTCTTTCTGTTTGAGATTTACGCACAAACATATAATTCATAGTAATTAAATAATATAATTCAATAATAATGGTTTTGAAATATAAAATTTCCTTCTATATATAAAAAAAGTAGTGCTTTGGAAATGAACCAATTAAAATCTGCGTAGATACTGCGAAACGCAGCTGATTGGTCAGTGCTTCCCGATGCTATACAAGGGAGGGGTCCCGGCTCTGTCGCCAAACATCGCCAAACTTGGCGTCCAAAATTAGTTGCCAAAAATGAAGCCAACTTGGCGCTACTTCCAGTATTTCCCCAAATTTGCATAGACTCCCATTGAAATCTAATAGGGTTTACTTGCTTGCAGAAAATCAACAAATTGAGATATTTCAATGCAAAAAAATTTAACATTAGCTTATGAATAAAGTTTAATTGGTCTATTTATTTTTAAGCACAAACCCTACTTATTTACAATATTCGTAACACTATATATGTAATTTTTATTTAATTTGTAATTATCCAAATAAATTATAAATTTTATCTTTTTTTAATGATTTTATATTTAATAATTCTTTTAATTATGAAACTCTTTAAGCTCTAATGATTACCTTCTTGGAGATAAGGAAATAAAATCGTCAGGAGTTGGGGAGGAGCGCGTTTATACCAAGTGGAATCTAAAAATTGAATGCATAGAAAATGAGGAATCGCGAAATAATTTCTTCTGGAGTTGGCTAGAAAATAGGGTTTGTTTCGCGATACCGAACGAAATCGCAAAGCATTTACGCGGGGGGTTGTGAGCATAGCGAGCAGGGGGGAGGAGCCCTCATAGTGTTTTAAAGTTTAATAGTATCTATCTATCTATATTATAAAGGACAAACATATCTGTGCGTAATGCATTCCTCATTCTGCGAATGACAACACTTTCAAATTTGAAATGAATTTTCGTTTTGCAATTTTCGCTACTGAAAAATTTTTAACTTCTACATATCGCATAATTTCAGTTTTTATACCGTCGCATAAGAAAAAAAATGTACTTTTAAGTTCAATTTGTTTGAAAGCTGTATATTAATTGCCGAAACGTCAGTGAAGGCTTACTGTGGAGACACGAAAAGTTTTGGTTTCCGTTTGTCTGTCTGTCTGTCTGTCTGTCTGTCCGTCTGTTCCGCGATAACTGCCGTAAAAAGCATCCGATTAGCTTAAAATTAAGTATGCATGTTGGTAAAATCCCCGGATTTAGCTGTATAGTTTTTGGTTAAATTTGGTTCATGCGTTCGGAATATATAGAACATTTTATTTTGCGACTTAATGCTTTCCTATAGCAATTCAGACGATTTTTCCATTTTTATTTGTTGAAAGGAAATGGCTCATATGATTGAAGGATTTAAATAGTAAATTATGGATGATGTAATTTCTAATTAGAACCATACATTATTCATATTAGTTTGAAATTTTGTGTATACATTTGTCAGAGTTTTTAAATTCGGTGTTTAACTTATGGAGGTATTTTATATATGTGTTCCAATAATATATCTTTTTATAAATTTACTTTTTTTCAAAGCACATATTTCATTGTTTTATTTTCTTTTAACTGTTGCCTAGCGACGGAACTACACCTAAAAATATCGTAAATGTGAAAGTATTTGTAATTGTTTGAAGTCAATCAAAGTCAAAAGGGACGAATTAATGCCTTTGTGACTTTACATATAGATGAAATTTACCCCAGAAATAAAGAAAGACTATGTTCTGCTTATTTTGTTCAAATATTTTTTCTTTTAAATTAAGAAGTTCATTATTTTCATAAGGAATAAATTGACATTTCGCTATAAATTTAATTTTTTTTTTTTTTTTTTTTTTTTTTTTTTTTAACCGTTGCCAAGAAAATCCTATCCCAGAATAATAATTTATCCTAAACAGTTAATTTTGATTTGAAAGATTTTCATGTGCAAGAGGAAAATGAAATAAAAAATAGACATGAATACGTCTTCATATTGGAAATAAAACTAAAATACGAAAAGAAGGTGAATTTGATCTCATATATCAAAAATAAAACTAATATGCTTTGAGGTTGAAATAAAAAGGGCTTGTGTTATGATATTAATTCTTATTATTAAAAGAAATGTTACTAATATCTCATGGTTTATCGTCTGCACACAGCTAACAGAAATGTTAATTTTTAATCGAAAATTTCAATGAGAAAAAAAAAAAAAAACTTTTGAAAATCAAATATATAGTAAATGTCAAAATTTTACACTGCAAAATTATCGCTGTCGAAAATGACGTCATTGTATTGGGAAATAAATATTCTCATTCTTAAAAACCAAGCATTAACTAGATTACCTAAAAAAATATTTTATGACGAGTGTTACTTCTTAATGCCGTCTCATTTCAGAAAATATGAATGAAAATTATTTTATTTTTAAAAGGAAATTATATTTTCATTCATAAAACCTAAACTTTTAATATAATTGCGTCAATGTGAATCATTTTCTGTCCATCAGTATTGAAAATTAAGGCTCGGAAGTATAAAAAGAAATTTAAGATTTGCGATAACCATTAGCGCAATAAATAAAAAGTTACATATGTAAATTAATGAAACCACGGGGAGTTCAGGAGGCGGAGCCCCCCCCCCCCCCTGAAGAAATCTGTTTTATTATTTAAAAAAATATCAGAATTAGTAGCTCATGAAAATTATTTCAAAATATCCTTCCATAACAACGTTTTTAATTTAATGCTTCTAATGTCTGAAAACTTCGTATTTTTTATTCTTATAAATAATTACATAATTTGAAAACTTTAAATTGCGGTTTGCATGAAATTGAATATTACCAAAGTGTGTCTAAAAACAGTGACTTGCAGAGCTGACGTTGAGGCTCCTGATCTGCAGATTTACTAGTTGCCAAAACGTCAGTGAAGGCTTACTGTGGAGACACGAAAAGTTTTGATTTCCGTTTGTCTGTCTGTCTGTCTGTCTGTCTGTCTGTTCCGCGATAACTGCCGCAAAAAGCACCCGATCAGCTTGAAATTAATTGGGCATATTCGTGAGATACCCGTACGTAGCTGTATAGTTTTTGGTTAAATTTGGTTCATTCGTTCGGAAAATATGGAAGATTTTATTTTTCTTTATAATGCTTTTCTACGGCAAGTCAGACGATTTTCAAATTTCCATTTGTTGAAAGAAAATGGCACGTTTGATTAATGGATTTAAATGTCAAATTATGGATACTAAAATTCCAAATAAGGGTTTTAAATTATTCCTATTATATTGAAGTTTTATCAATATATCTATCAGATTTTTTTATTTACGTGTATAATGTTTTGAGGACATTTATACATGTATTCCAATAATATAAAGAATTTTTAAATTAATTTTCTTGTTTTACATGATACATATTTCTTTTTTTTTTCCTTTTCTACGTTGCCTAGCGACTGTTATTCGTAGCCTATCATTGCGTCAAATATGAATGAAGTTAGTAAATTACGTTAATTTTGTTGCAGGTACTATTAAAAGGCTATCACAAAAAATATTTTATCGCGCCAAATCGATGCAATTTATGCAATTAACAGTGGGCACGATAATGAATTATTTTCCAGTAGATTTATAGATCTCCAGATATGCATATTTTGGGGGGCTTTTAATATGTTATTGCTATCGCATGGATTAGGATGTTTAAACTAATGTTTAACCATGCAATAAGTGAAAAAAAAGTACAATTAAAGTCATGTAAATCCTTTTTAACACTTTCCAACATGGATGAAAAGTATTTATGACTTCAGTTTTTCTATCTGTCGCCTGCCGTGTTTCTCTACGTGCTCTAACTCGCGTAAATATAGTCGGGATTACATGTAATTGATATACGTTATTGAGGTTTGCCAAAGTATGTTTGGTATTAAAAATGAAGAGTGTAGCATTCATAGCTTAATTACAGGGGCACTCAAAACTAATCCGTTACATTATAGTCTTTGAGAAAAATCGTCTGCGGTGTATTTTAATAATGTTACACAATTTTAAACGTAATGAAATTTATATACTTTATTAAGGTGCACTAGAACCTGGTTACTATAAAATATGTTATGTGTAGCACTTACAGCATGCGTACAGGGAACTCAAAAGTATTCATAATATTACAATCTTTGAAGAAAATCCTTTTGTGGCGTTTTTTAATGATGTTACTCTGTTACAAAATAATAAAATTGATATGTATTTTTGAAACATTTTTGTAGTATATGGGGTGCAAAGCACATGTTTTTTTCAGGGTCACACAAAAGTGGTCGATTAAAATGTGGTCTACGGGGGAAAAAACTCCTCACAGCTTATTTTAACACATTAGCGACGGGAAACGAGAATTCTCGTTTTTATTCAGAATACATCATTGGCTAAGGGAGTGACTTCTACCTTACAGAAAAGACATTTATATTGTGTTGTCCAAATTTTTTATAGATTGTAAGACATTATATATTACATCCGTACATTGAAAGATATTTACTGCTGCATAAACATGAAAAACATATCTCAGAAACCAATTTCCGAGACACTTTCAGAAGAGGGAGGAGCTTCTACTGTTTTTAAACCCAGATTTAATTAAATTGCCTGTCGTCAGTGTGTTAATTGTGTTGCACTAATTCAAACATTATGAAATTAAATTACATTACTGTGGTTGACTACAAGAAGCTTGAATATGATTTGTATCGTATTTATCGTTCATTTATAGGGTCACATAAAAAATTTCGGATACTGTTCTGGTCTATTAGGGATGATTGCTGAAGAGCATTTTCGATTATGGTGTGCGTTTTAACATTAAGTAAATTTGTGCTTAATAAGTAGTGCTTAAATATTGTATAGACCATGTACAGGGATACACAAATGAATTCGTAAGTATAAATGAAAATGAGCGCGAATTGCTTCAGTGTTTTTTTTTTTTTTAATTTGAGTTATGTATTTCCAAGCCCAATTACATTTAGTATACTAACAAATGTTTGCAGAATTTAAATAGAACCATATACAGGACTCCGCAGAAACTGGATATATGGTGCAGACTATGCATACTAATCCCCGGAAATGTGATATGAGCAGTTTTAAGAGGGTTCTTTGTCTGCATTAAATTTAAATGTTATAAACGACGCGTAAAAATCTTCACGTAATATACAGGGCTGTAGAAAAGAATTCATGTACGTTTCCGTCTATTGGTAGAATTTACTAAAGGACATTAACACAATTAATTGATAATTACAAATGTAAATTAAATTACACTACGAAGGGGTTCAGGGGGGCTCTGCCCCTCTGAAGAAATCTACTTTATTATCTAAAAATTACCAGAATAAGTAGCTCATGAGATTTTCAGAATACCATTACATAACAAGGGGTTTAATTTAACGCTTCTAATGTCAGAAACCTTCGAAATATTTTTTCGTTTTATAAATGTTTATGTAATTTCAAAACTTTAAATTTCGTTTTTTGTAGAAAGATTAATATTACTCAAAGGGGGCTGAACACAATGAATTGTAGAGCTGACGTTGAGGCTCCTGATCTGCAGATTTACTAGTTTATTTTTGAGATATTAATTTTTTATCGTTTTTAGTACCAATTTGCAATAGTGGAAACAGAAGTACTCCATTTCTATTAAAATTAAAAGTAAAATAGTAGATTACTGTACTTTTTTGTTGCCATTTCTCCATAAAAATTGAAATTAAAATACATGCTATGTCAAAAATAGCGCCTGAATCCGGTGAATTTTAGTTTTATTGTGTTTCTATTTATCAATTAAATTTTTCATAGTTTATAGCAAAAATATTTTACAAACAATGTTTCTTGGATCAGTTGAGACAACAGCCCGGCGGCTATAGGTCTCAGAGTATCCCCCCTTTCAAACTTCAAAGTTCAAAGTTCAAACGATATAACACTTTCTCTTTACGAAAACATATTTCAAATAATTGTGTGACTTTCTTTCACAATTACTTATTTCGTATCAGAAAGCTGAAAGAATGCAATTTTATTTATTCGTGTGTAATAATATTTTCCGAATTTTGAAAAAATGTTTTCTGATAATTATTTGTGATAGAGCATGGAGCTATCATAAACAAAAACAAGTGAAGGGATATGTAACATTAAATACCCGATTTTTTTGCGATCTTCTTGAATGCGATATTGCTTTTTTTATAATTTTATATAATCTATACCTTTAACACTAGAACCACCGGAAATTTTGCTCAAGAGTTATAAAAATATTTTACACCAGAATTTTTATTTAAAACTATTTAAGTTATTTATTTAACTTATTTCTCTGTGGTACAGACTTAACTTATTTTGCAAAAAAATTTCTGGTTCGAATAGAAATATTTTTATTTGATACCGGTCAAAATGATCGCTATGGCGGTTCTAATGTTAAAACACAAGGCTGTCTTTTAATCATCTGCCCTGAGCTTTTTACTGAATCAATTTTACTAATATTTTTTGTTTTAGTTGGAAACTATTCATTTGTATATGTGCCCGCACTAGCCGTTTGTTTTAATATCGCCACTTTAATATTTTAATTAAAAAGATATTTTATGAAATTTCTTTAAAATGATCGTAATTAGATAGCTTTCACTTTTGCAGAATTGAGAGAATAATGAGTTTTACTTATATTAATCCATGCCATTTTTTGATAAAAATTAAAAAATATATATATTTATTTCTTTTTTTCTAAGATTTAAATTTCGTTGTATAGGATTAAAAGTGGCGCAAAATCCCATTAGGGACTTATTGTACCAAAATATTTTGAATGGAAAATGACGTACTGCTTTTAAAAACGCGCATTTTTCCTTATAAACTTTCCATATTTTTTTCTTCTGCATGAGTGCTAACACTAATTTTGAGACACCAGCAAAAGGCTTAAGTACGTGAAATTGACGTCATATTTAAAAGAAAACGACCAATCTCTTATAAAATAATGAAAATTTTAACACAAATGCGTCCAAAAAAATATAAATTACGGCAATTTTCACTCTGCGGTATTGAGATTAGTACCTGAAGTTAAGAGTGCGGTTGTTCACATGCAAATATCTTTTTGACCATCGTGACTTCAAGTTTTGAGTTAAACTGAATTTAAAATGATCAAATTAAAATACTATTTTTTTTAAACATGGTGAATACGGACATGAGAAGTACATATGTAAATTATGAGAAAGTGAGAATGATGCCTGGTTTAGATTTTACAAGAAAAAAAAATCTTTTTGTATCAAACTAGAATATATTTTATCCTTTTGATTCAGAAAAACGAAGCATACGAAACTTAATTGACAACTTCCTTACAATAACTGTTTTTTATTATATTTTACTGATTACATATGCGATTAAAGTTGAATTTTAATTATTCAGACAACCAGTGGTCGCATTCCATAGGGGATATTTTATTGTTCCTAACAGAACTATTAATCAATAATCTTCATAGTTTTTTATTTAAAATATGCTATAGTAAGGTACTACGAAGATATTATTTTCAAAATAGTGGTAGGAACAATAAAATTTTGATTTTCCCTGCAGAATGCGACCACTGGACAACTGAGTTTTAAAGAAATAGTATTTTGTTAATTTTAGGTTAAAATAATATTAGTTTGAGAGTTAGACTAACCAATTTAAGATGCATTTTCTATTGTTACTAATTTTGTATGTTTATTATAAGTCAATGAAATAGTTCCTTCTTAAACATTTTCCTTCTTCGAGGTTCGACGGGTTCCATCTCATTTCTCTATTAGAAGCAACATTTTTTTTTTCTTGCTGCGCATGAAAGAGAGATAAGAGTAAATACCATTTTTGCAATTGATTTGATTTTCTCATTAAAATTGAAAAGAAAACCAAGTGAGGTAGGTTTATTTTCTCTGAATTCAGTCGGGCAATTATTATTTCATATATTCGTTTCAGAATTCGGAATGGTTCCAAAGGTCTCATAATAACTCTTAAAATTTCTATATGTAAAATATTAAGAAAGTAACATTATTGAAATATTATTTTATTTTAAATTTAAATGGCATGAATCATGATGACATCATAATGGCAATTTTAAATTTTTATTGCTGTCGATAACAGACAGGGTGAAAGGGAAAATGATGTCATTTACATAATATTGATGTAATTTTCTCTTTAAAATTGAATGGAAAAATTAAGGGGGAAATTTTATTCTCCTTGCATTCAGTTGAACATTTATTATATAATATCTTCTTTCCACACTTCAGAATTGAAATATTTATAAATTCGTTTCATTCATATTTTTAAGAAATTAAAAAAAAATTATATCAATAAATAACAATCCCTATATCCCCCCCCCCTTTTGTTAAGCGTTTAAGGAAATGAGGTCAATAGGAAATCAGACATCAACAGCCAATAGGAAAGCAGAAGACAAGAGCCAATCACACAAGAGTACAATCAAAATCAATCTCATTTTAGTCTTGCTGCTGCTTTCATAGTAGAAGCACATCTTCTTTGCGCCTGACGAAGAAAGACTCAGATCTTTCGAAAGGCCTAGCGCGTGTAAAACTTTTTTATAGTGTTTTATAAAGTTCTTTTAATGCTTATTGGTTCACACCAGTTTCAACTTATTTGCTTCGAAATGAGGTCATTCGGACGAATTTATTCAAAAAGTTTCCAGTTTATGAATTAAAATAATTTCCTAGAAAATTGTATTTTTCTCTTTAAACCCATTTCGGCATTGAGCGTCTTTGTGAACTTGAAAACTGAAGAAAGCTACGTTGGAATTATCATTTTTTTCAAAGTCAATGGAGATCATCTCAATGATGAAAATGGCAGCTGATTTTCAGTTTTCGAAAATAAAGTGATTCCTGAAGATCGAATATTTGAAAATAAGTTTCTATTTCTTCATATATTTTTGAAAAACATAATTTAATCACAATATTATCTTCAGTATCGAATGAAATAAAAGGTAACTGCAGAGTGAAATTGACGAAAGGAAAAATAAAAATAAAATGTAATAATTCTTATAGTTTTACTTTTTCTCCATTTTCCCACACAAATGGAGTCATTTAGTTGCCATCATCACAGAAATGTCATTAATATTAGAAAAAAAACTAATATATTGAAAACTAATTCAAAAATTTAAATTCTAATACAACTTTTGATTTTTCACGTATCAATACGGATAATTAGCGTTAATTTCGCCGCCAAACGTCCCATATTTTAGGAGTAATAGCTGTGAAACATAATCAGTCGTTTCATAAAAAACGTTTCATAAATTTGTTTTATTTGGATTCTATATATACAGGGTGGATGTATTTTGTCAAATTACAGTTATCTATATCTTTAGCATTAACCCTACGTTTTGAAACAAAAAAAGTAAATATTCAATTATGAATATTAAGTATCTATCAGGATGACTGAGAAAAACATTACTATATGACTCTTCATACAGAAATAGAAACTGCTACTTAACACTAGAACCGCCGGGAATTTTGCTCAAGAGTTATAAAAATATTTTACACCAGAATTTTTATTACGAACTATCTAACTTATTTATTTAACTTATGTCTCCGAGGCACATATTTAACTTATTTTAGAAAGAATTTCTTGTTCGAATCGAAGTATTTTTATGTAGTACCGGTCAAAATGACCGCTATGCCAGCTCTAGTGATAATTAACTATTATCCTCCTTGAATATCTTAAAGAATATTTTTAACCCCTTGAGGGGCAAGCAACTATGTTTGTGAAATGCTGAATTCCCACCAGAATCTTTGAAAAATTCTATTTCAAAATAATTAAAAGCAATTTTACGCCTTTTTTCCACCAAAGTTAGAGAAGTAAAATTTAAAAAAAACTTTTCTGGTGTAAAACTTCATTAATCGTAGGGGGTATATAATATATACCGGTGCCCCTCAAGGGGTTAATAAAATCATTTTATTACTAAATACTACAAATATTACTTAAGAGGTCTCAGGACTCTTAAAGCTTTAAAATTTTCGAAATTTATATTTTTTTAGATGTTAATTTCCTATCTTTCTAATCATTTTGATATAATTGTTTTCTTGAAATTCCCATTAGAACGGAAGTTATAGATTTTAGGATTATACCCGCTCAATAGCTGAAGCGGTGTTTCTGAAATTTTTATGTCATTTTTCTCCAAAAGTCATTTTTGGGCTTAACGCGCAGGATATCTGAAAAACTACTGAATTCTTTTTCATGAAATTTTCAAAACATATGTTTAATGTTAGTCTGTATAAACGGAACCTAAAACTTGTTCAAAAACATATTTTTAGGCGATTATACTGTTGAAAGTCTCTAAATTTTTCATTAGCTAAATGCAACTTTGTATTAAAAATATAAAAAGGCTTTAAATACAAATGTATTTATGTTAAGAGTAATTATTACAATCGAAGTATATGTAGGCACCAAAAGTTTCATTCTAGTTGCAAAATTGTTTTTGTAATCCTGCGCATAATCTTTTATGCTGATTTTCTGCTCGTCAAACGTCTGACAGTTTGGAGCCCCCTGTAAATGCTAATTCTGCATCTTGAATTTTTTTAAGTGCATAAAATTAAAGAACATAAAGAAATACTTATGTCTTTCATTCCAATAAAAATTGTGTCTTAAAATCATACATATTTAAAGATAGTAATTGTTGAATATTGTCTTTTTTTTTAAAAAATTTCCAATTTTAAGAGGCTTGAGACCCCTTAATTAAATCTCCTTTATAACTTAGAAACCTCTTTCCTGAAATGCTATCAAGAAATTTTGATATTTCGAAAAAAAGACATATTCATTAGTAACAGAAAAGTTTTTAACACCATGACACATTTAAACCCTAATGGTCATTAATAAAGACAATGCAAAGCCTTTCAGATTACTGCTTAAAAAAAATAAAATATTATAAACGTTTTGTGACAAAATAATTTGGAAATAAATTTATAAGGAAAATATAATCCTTTTCTCGTTTATTTGGGTTCAAATGTTTTTTTTTTCTTTCACTTTTAATTTGAAGTGAGATTTCACTTTTTGAAATCCAATTAAAGATGTTAGTGTGTTTAGGAAGTACTCTGCTTTTTTGACAAGTGTTTGAAAATCGATTATAGATTTCCGATATATGTCAGTAATGATGAAAGTAGCACCATGATACGCTATTCCATATAAAAATAAAAACTATTTTTAACAATTGAAACCCTATATTAACTACGAATTAGAAAATATATTTAATAAAATAACTTCAAATATAATATTTACCATTTGGATTATCTGCACGGCTTAGAACGGGTTTTAATGAGTTGTTTTCAGACAGACGTTAGTTACACACACAGACAAGTTAGTTACAATACAGACGTTAATTAGGAATAGAAACTTTTTTTTTAAAGTGACCTAATTAAAAAGGAAGTCGCGTTAATAAAGTCAATGAAATGCATTAAAATTATTGTGATATAATATAAAATTTTCAAACATTTGTTTACAAAATAATTTGGATAATTATACAGAAGTTAAAACGGGGTTCGCACGTTATTGAGCCACGCCGCATTTTGTAAGGACTCTACCACCAGTAATCGCATAAAACTATTTTCTAGGTAATGAATCATGAAGAAAATATTCTTTATAATAATACTGGTGGTATAGTCCTTACAAAATGGGGCGTAGTTTAATAGCCATGGAACTATTAATAAAGAGGAACTGACATATCCTTAAAATAGTGAAGCTTCAACTGTAACCGCTATCAAAGGGGTTGTTTATCGACGGTGGAAGCTCCCACCAGTAAGTTTATATAGTTATTTTAAACTTATTTAAACGCCTTATGTTTACAAAATTTCAGTCATAAATAGTGGTAGAAACAAATTTTCATTTTTACTGGTAGGAGTTTTCTTTGGTGGTAGTTAGGCCCTGAGTTTCCGCCATATTGTGACAACCATGGATACAAACTGACAGTTATATAAGGCTTACTGACACCAGTAAAAACAAATAGAAATTTTTGTGACATTTAAAAAAAAATTCCATGAATGAGACGTTTCTTTAAGACGAAATCTTCTATTCAATTTTACTAGTGGGATGCTTGACCTATCGGTAGTCAGAAACTGAAGAACCGATTTTAAAAAAGCAGCCGCCATATTGTGACAACCTCCTCAGTTACTTCACTCGCAACTGGTAGACAATACACTATATGTCTCCTCCTTTTTATTCATAACTCCATTTTAATAGCGGGCGAACCCTGTAAAAGAATTCTTATGTTGCTTCTTTGTTTTTTAAAATCATTTTTATAGGGGTAGTATTCTATAAGAAAATTCTATTGTTCCTACCACTATTTTGAAAATAAACTATTCATCGTACAATTGTATAGCATATGTTCAGTAAAATCATCATGAAGAATACTGATTAACCCCTTGAAGGGCACCGGTATATGTTATATACCACTTACTTTTAATTTCCAAATGCCACATTCACACCAGAATTTAGAAACTAAATGTTGTTTCATATAATGCACGCGAAGAAAAGCTTTTAATTAGTTTTATATAAAGCTCTTCAAAAATACCGGTGTCAATCAATCATTTTAACATTTTACCAACAGAAGTGCTTTGCCCCTGAAGGGGTTAAGGGTTCTGGTAGGAACAATAAAAATTTCTCTATAGAATACGACCCTTGTTTTTAGGTTCGGTATTTTGTTTAATTTTAGTTATAACTGTTTTATGCATCATACATATTAGTAATGATGCCATCATCCATGTTCTATCCACATACAATACGCACGAAAATGAACGAGGTATTAAACGAAAAGTGTTTAAACAGGCTTTTTAAACATTACATTCACATTTTGTTAAAAAACATTGCTCTGTTAATAATTGCAGTTAATTGGAAAATAATGAAAAATGTATTAGTAAATAATCTGACAGCCTCGCACTGAGCTACAGTTGTTTTAAAAGAAGCATGGAAATTCAAGTTTAAATTTTCAGTTTATGTCGTGAATACTAATAAAATTAATCACTACGTCATATTTCATATAAAAAATAAGTTATTTCAGTAGCTTCCAATTATCCAACGCTTGATTTTATGGCACTTTTTTTAACCGACATAGCTCACATATTTTATTATCCGACTTGTGTGGAGATATAGAAGGATATTTTTGGCTGTATTTCAAAAGTCTGCAAATATATTATTATTTCTTAACTCATTACCAATTGCTCAAAACTTTAAAAATACTATGTAAAATAGAGAAACAATTAAATCAGAATACTTGAAATACTGAACACATGCTAGCCAAGTACATTAAGTGTATCAAATAAAGGGAAGAAGCCACGGTAATTTGTTACGTAGAATGTGAAATGTTTCTGCCGAATAATCACAATTAAAAACAAAACAAAAATGTATAACTTTTTTTTCTTCAAATTTTCAAATAATTGTCAAATATTCAAATTTATTTATGACAAACAAATAAACTAAAACAGCAACAGAAAGCAATTACACATTTTCGGGTAAATATTGGTTTATTTTTTACTACCTAATTTACAGAGCGTTGCACGAGACTATAACAATAACTTTAATTATACCAAATATCGGTGTTGAAGGATGTAATATTTTTAAATGAAAATCTTTCCAAACAACCCTATTCCTGGAGACAAAACTACCTTCGGCAGTGTACTGTACACCCTCGAATCTGTATGATTTATATTTTTGAAATAAAATCAATCCAAACGAACTTAGATTTGGGGATGGGGGCAGTGTCTTCGGCAGCGTAAATTCCTGTTTATTTCGATTTTGTATTTTAAAACGAAAATGTTTCTAAACTATTCTGTCCCTACTGCCTTAGGCAGCATACACCCTCGAACTTGTATGATTTTATATTTTTAAACAAAACTCTATCCTAACGAACTAAGTGGACCCCGTTATCAGGGCCTGATTACCAAAGGTGCAATCTTCCACCAGTAAATTTTAACTGAAATCTTCGTCTTTTTGAAAGGCCATATTCATAAAAACAACACTCATTCAGGGTAACTTAGAACCATGGGGTGTAACTTTGTACCACCTCCTATTTTTCAATATTTTTGACACCAAAAGACTAAATAAACTGCAGAACTGAGCTCTGTTAGCAAGGTTCTAAACTGGGATTTCTACTCTTTATTTTAGAAAATAAATTAGTAACATTATGCTCTGTTAATTGCATCGTCTAACCATTTTTGTGAAGTACTGTTTTCAAGCTAATTTTGAATGCTGATTTGAAGTTGTTAAATTATCCAATTAAATTTTCATAGTAAGTAACAATATACTCATTTACCAGACAACAATATACTCATTTATCAGACATATTATTGTCTAAATGTTGTAAATGTGATAATATTTTGTGATTATTTATTTATTAATAGTTAATAAAATGTAAAATAAGAAGGCACTAACATTTTATCACATTTTTAGGGTAACTGTGAGCCAGCTCAATGTTATACTGATGTTTATAATTTACTGATTATAGGTGCTAGTGTAGAAAATTTCCCATATTTTCACGTATATTTTATATAAATGCCGAAAGTGAACATTAGATATAACATATAAATATTTTCACAAATATGTGTAAAATACATACAATTCATTTAAAGGCGTTTTTCGGGGCGGAGCTACTCAAATTTCAGATTTCATACATTCCACATTTTTTATTCTTGATTTAATAATACTAGAACTACACTGCTCAGCAAAAGTTTAGACACTGGTGATTTTTAACCTTTAAATAAAAAATACGAACACTTGGGTTATACAAATGGCTATACTTATTATTTAATATATTTTAAATGTTTTAGGACAAAAATAACGGTTTTAATGTAGGATATTACTTAATTTAACTGAAAAAAGTGAAATTTGCATATTGCAAAAGTTTAGACACTTTTGTGATTTTTAGGCAACTGTTCACGGAAAAACGCAAATTTCAAACTTATAACGTCATATGCATGAAGTATTTAAGTGCACCTCGCGATAGTATCGGTTGGTGAAGATGACACGAGCTAGAAATTTTCAGTCAGATGAAGTAATTAAAGCATGGAAGCTGAAATCGAAAGGGAAGACTGTTGCAGAAATTTCAGCTACTTTAAATCGTCCAAAGAAGTCTTTCTATTAGGTACTGTCTATGGGTGACTCTTTCAAAGCAAAACATAAATCTGGAAGGCCTCATGTGGCCAGAAAACGAGATTATAGAAGGATCAATAAACTGGTATCCAGACAAATGATGACTGCTTATTGTAGGTCAAGTTTGTACAACGTAGGTCAAGTTCGATTTTAATTTATGGATATTTTTCTGTTTTCAGAGAGATTGTCTATACTTTTGCCACAATGTTAAATTTGTTTTTTTGTCATCATATATTATGTAAAGGGTATAGATTAAAATTTATTGTTTGTGTTTGAAAGATAAGCCCCCAGTAATATATGACAGTTGAGTTACAACAATTCGTTACATACTTCTCAGTACAGAAACATAATCGATCATTGTCTAAACTTTTGCTGAGCAGTGTAGTACAGTGCGTCTCATAAATAAAAAGACAGTGATATTTTCGAAATAATATTTTAATAATTCAGTATTCAAAATTATATTTATGCATATAACGAAAAGTATGTACCTAGAAAACATTTTACAGTAAATTAAATTAGAATTAAATAATTTCAACTCGAAAATTGATAAATGTAAATAAATTTGCTGTCTCATAAATATAAAGCCATTTTACATAGTTTTGAATTACCGTCCAATAAATAATCCATTCTTATTAATGACAGAAAATATTCTAGCTGGCATGCTTTTTATTAAGTTGTATAACTATTTTGGCTTTATATCAAACCGACTTCGTTCGTTTCTTTTTTCAACTCAAGGACGTTTGAAAATTGTCTTCCAGATGCATATACACTGCGAACGAGAGTGCCACAAAGACTCTTAACTGGATTTAAATCAGGGTTACGTGCGGGCCACACCGTGACATGAACATTGCTATCGGCAAACCATTTTTTTGTGAGTCTTGATGTGTGAATCGATGCATTATCCTGAGGGTACAAATAATTCCGACCACCAAGATTTTCAGCAATTGACAACAACTGACTATCAAGTAGTTCGATATACCTTTTAGATGTCTGTTTACCTTCCAGAAAAACAATATCAGTAGTTCCATTAAAAGAGAAGGCACCCCACACCATAACAGAACCTCCCCCTTTCTGCCTACAGAAGAAGGTTCGAGATTAACGTCTTAAATCGTGCGAGTAGGAATTCCAACCATCTGGGCCATTCAAGTTAAATCTCTTTTCATCTGAAAAAATGTCTTGCATCCATTCGTCCTTCCAGTGCATATTATCTTTCACCCCGATTAACCTCCGTTCTTTGTGCTCTTTTTTCAGTAAAGAAAATCTGCACGTATGTCGGCATACAATGTTTTTTCTTTCTTTTATACGACGATGTATTGTATCCTTTAGGACCATACCATAAACTCGTTGAGAAACTTATCATAGTGACATTTTTTGCGACGAATCAAGTCGCATGATCTTGCGATCGAGTCTTTCACTAGTTTTTCCCGTTCTGCCAGATCGTTTTCTCGAATATAAATTGTAAGTTTTTGATAAAATTTTATAAAGTGCAGCTCTGATTCTCCTAATTTTTTTACATGTTTGACAAACTGTTAAGCCATTAGCTTTAAATTCACGTATTTTACAAATTTCATCTTTAGAAATTTCAATGTTCCACGGCATCTTTGCAATTGAAACAAGCCAAACAACTTTGCTCGTTTGGGTAAGTTAAAGTGTATTTCTGCGCGTGCGCATTAATTCTGTACGCGCGCATTCGAAAAAAAATTGCATATGAAGCAGTATCAAGTTTGTCTTTATATTTATGAGAGAACGAAATTTTTTATTTTTTTTTTAATTATTAGAGACGAAATTATTTTATTTAATTTATAATCCCTATAAGAGATTCATTTCAGTGTTCTTAATGTGAGTTATAAAATTTAATTTCTTTTAACTGAATTAATAAAATGTAATTTCAAAAACATCTGTGTCTTTATATTTATGAGACGGACTGTATGTATTACTGTAACTATGGATATATTATTGTGATAAAACATTAAAAATTATTTTCCACAGCATTTTTATGTTTTACTAGCAAACCCCGCGGCTTTGCTCGCATAATAGTTGAAATATGCCAAGTGATATTTGCATGACTATATTTTATTAAAAGAACACTTTTTGAAATAATTCAAAAATTACAAATTAAGCCACAGTTTGACTAAACTTCATTATAAAAGTGCAATAGACAGAAATGAGATTTTAATTAATAAGAAGAACTAAAATTATTTCCAATTAAATGATAATTTAAAAAGTATTTTGAGACGTTTATGCTCGTTTCATAAGCTCAATTCAGTATCCATTTGAAGTTTTGAATTTTTTAGAAACCATCTTAACACATTTACATCTTAAAAATAACCTTCATGTCAAATTCCAATCTTCTTGTCTAACAGTCTACCACCTCTCTGGTTTTAGTGGCATCAACCTAAAATGCCGAAACACGGTTGAAATAGAATGATCGAAAAATGTTGAAAATGAGGCTGTCACCATTAATTTGTCAACATTAACCTTGAAATCGGTTGGTATTTCCTAATATTCTCTAGAAAACGGAATTTAGATGTTTTAAAGGCTTTTTTGTTGTTCCTGCCAACCAGGTGGTAGTGCCACCGGCATAAAATATAGCCCGTATAGAATCAGGGACTATCACTCTTGATTCGCTACCAATAACTTCTGTAATCGGTTTATTATTTTCTGAGATTCGATAGAAATCGTAATTTAGAACTCCTTTAGAATGCTTTTCGCTCCTTCCCTTCGCTTCACCCCTTTTTAATTTGAAATTATTTTCGATTGTTTTTAGAGGAGATTTATATTTTATAAGTAACTACCGTGCTATATTTAAAGTTTCTAGCCTCTTCAGTACTGCAGGAATCGCAATTTAGAAATTTTTTGGCTCCTGCAGCCCTCGTCATAAAATATAGCTTATGTTTGAGCAGATTCTATCACCATCAATTTGCAACCATTATGTTTGAAATCGGTTTTGTATTTCATACGATTGCATAAAAATCGTAATTTAGAACGCTTATAGAACGCTTTTCGCTCTCTTCATCCTCTTAAATTTCGAATTTTCTTTCGACAATTCTTAGAAAGCATTTGTATCTTTTAAGTAATTACCATTCCAAATTTAAAATGTTAGGCCCCCTCAGTAACCCTAAAACCGCAATTTAGAACATTTTTTGCTCTTGTAACTCCTAGGTGGCAGTGACAACAACGTAAAATATAGACTATTTTGGAGCGGGGACTGTCACCATCAGTTTGAAACCATTGCTTCTGAAATCAGTTTATATTTCCTGAGATTGCGTAGAAATCGCTGTTTAGAACGTTTTTAGAACGCTTTTCGTTCATTTTCACCCCTTTTAAATTTTAAATTTTTAAGGAACTCTTCTCAGAGAGTATTTACATCTCATAAGTAATTAGCATGCCAAATTTCAAGTTGCTAGCCACCTCAGTATCACAAAAATCACAATTTAGAAAGTTTCTTAAAATGTAACTGCAAGGGGGTAGTGACGCCGACATGAAATCGATCCTATATTGGAGCAAGGGCTGTCATCATCAATTTCTAACCATTACTTTTGAAATCGGTTGGGTACTTTCTGAGATTGCGTAGAAATCGCAATTTAGAACGTTTTTCGTCCATTTTCCCCCCTTTTAAATTTCGAGTTATTTAGGAAATGTTCATAGATATCATTTATGTATTATATGTAACTACCATGCCTAGTTTCAAGTTGCTAACCCCTGCAGTATTACAAAAAGTAATTTAGATCGTTTTTTGCTCCTTCACCCCCCTTTGGGATAATGGTACCGAAATGAAACACAGCCTATGTTCGAGCGAAGGCTGTCACCATCGTTTTCACACCATTATTTTTTAAATCGGTTCCGTACTTCCTGAGATTGCGTAGAAATCGCAATTTAGAAAGTTTTTAGAACGCTTTTTGCTCACTTTCACCATTTTAAATTCCGATTTTTTGGGAACTGTTCTAAGAGATCATTTGTATCTTATAAATAACTGCCCTGCCTAATTTCAGGATTCTAGGCCCTTCAGTAACACAAAAATCGCAATTTAGAACGTTTTTTGCTTGTGCAACCCCTAGGTGTTAGTGACACCGATATGAAATAGAGCCTATGTTGGAGCAAGGTCTGTCATCATCTATTTCTAACCATTACTTTTCAAATAGGTTCGGTACTTTCTGAGATTGCGTAGAAATCACCATTTAGAACGTTTTTCAGAACTCGTTTCGCGCATTTTCACCCCTTTTAAATTTCGAAATTTTAAGAAATGTTCTTAGAGATCATTTATATCTTATAAGTAAGTAACATTCCAAATTCCATGTATGCCTTTCAGTAACACAAAAATCGCAATTTCGAAAGTTTTTTTGCACCTACCCACTTTAGGGGTAGTGGCACGGACATAAAATGTAGCCTATGTTGGAATAAGGGTTGTCACCATCATTTTGACACCACTATTTTTGAAATCGGTTTGGTTCTTCCTGAAATTGTGTAAAAATCGCTATTTAGAACATTTTTTAGAACGCTTTTGGCGCATTTTCACCCCTTTTTAATTTCGATTTTTTTGAAGAAATGTCCTTAGAGATCATTAGTATCTTATAAGAAACTGCCATTCCAAATTTCATGTTTCTATGTCCTTCAGTAACACAAAAATCGCATTTTTAGAACGTTTTTTGCTCCTGCACCCCTTTTGGCTGGTGCCACGGACATAAGATATAGCATACGTTCTAAGTTGGACTAACACCATCATTTTGATACCATTACTTTTGAATCCGTTCGGTAGTTTCTGAGCTTACCTCCTACAAATAAACAATTTTTACCTCTATAAGTATCGATATGAACAATAAACAGGTTTTTTTTAAATTTCTAAATGTTCATGGTTCTCTTCTTCCACTTTTCTTATGCCTGATATTTGTTGTAATATCATAAGTTATACAAATCTTGTGATGCTGGGAAATGTAAGTTCGGAGTCTTTACATATCTGAAAACATTTTTGGGTGTTTAAAGTTGTCCTAACTATAATACTTCTTTTATAATGAATTATTTTAGATAATATTTATCATATGGTGCAAAGTTACCCTAAATGGCGGGTTAACTTTGAACCACGCTAAAAATTCATTTTTTATTGCTTTTATCCTTATTATTCCTTAATTTTTGATAGTCAAACAATGATTTAGAGTCATTTCTTCTTTTTTATGCCCCTAGTTGAAACAATATTCTTAAAATAAGATTGTGTAGAATAAGTTACCCTGAATGACTGTACTGATATGGGTAAGGCAAAATGTTCTATTCTCTTTCTGCAGGTGGAAGTTTGCCACGTTTGGTAATTAGACAAGACAGCCCATTAAAGTGATTGTCAATAAATTTTCTAGCATTTAGATCTGCTACACTTTCAGTCATGAACAAAAGTTACTGAGAAAACCTAAATTATATAAAGCGTGCACAAGCCACTCGCTGACTTAAAACATTAAATGTATTGCAGTGTATTCAAAACCTCGTTAAAAATGAAGAGGTTTTAACAGACATATGTAGAAATAAACCACTCTCCGAAAATGTTCTTGAGTACAACTCTCTTTGAGACCAGAAACGATTTTTCAAAGGTACTGAGTGAATGAAAAAAAATTTCAACCCAATCCGTGCAACGATTTTAAGAAAATTACGTTTTCAAAATTGTAAATATTAATAATTAGTATAATAGAATATAATATAATAAATAGATATAATTATAACAGGAAAAGTACCAGAAATAATTGGGCCCCACCAGTGGCGGAGAGGGTCTGCTCTCGAAGCTGGTAGACGGGAGGTGCTGGGTTCAAACCCAATCGCGCCCGTCGGCCTAACCGTTTCGGAGTTTTCGTGGTTTTCTTCGAAACCGTGGATTCCCATGCGTAAATACGGGTTAGGTTCCCTTAGAAAGACCCCCACGAAGGGCACTCCCCCCAGGGCCTACATCCCACGTGTTGATAATCGGCCGTCATAAACACAAAACCAAAAACCAAAACCAGAAATAATTGGAAATTATTTATATTACCGACCAGAAAAAAGAGACAGAATTTTAAAACTGGAGGGAAAAACTTAAGAAATGTAAGCAGATGCGAAACTACCCGATGAATACTTATTTTGCAATAGTAAATACCGTATTTACCCGCGTATACGTTGAACCCGCGTATAAGTCGATCCCACGCCTTTCCCGATCAAGAAATTTGAATTTTTTAAATCTCGCGTATATGTCGACCCCCGCACTTTTCCGATCAAGAAATTTGAATTCTTTTAAAAATATTTTATTCAAAATCACCTGAAAAAAAACCAAAAGTACTAAATATACAATAATAAAGAAACTTTTTTTTTTCATTTATTCCAAATCATATAAAAAAAGTACTAAATTTACAATAATGAAGATAATAATACACTGAAGTAATATACAATAGTTAAACTCATTCAAGGTCCGATTCAGTCTCGGACTCGCCAAACAATTCACAAAAATCCCCCGTCGTTATTGGCACATCATGATACGCGTTTTTAATCTCTGTATCGCTACATTCTCCCGCGTCGTTATCACTTTCGAAAATGGCATCATCTTCTGTGCCGTCTAGTTCATTGCTTATGCAGCATTTCTTGAACGATTTTATAATCATTTCGGAAGGAATGTGATTCCACGCATCTTTAACCCACTGGGCAATTAATGCAATGTCTAGCTTTCTAATATTACCATCCTTTGTAAATGTTGGACAACCGGATGAAATCCACTCTGCACAATATTTTCTAACATTTGCTTTGAAGGGCGTATTGAGACAAACGTCTAGGGGTTGAAGGGCTGATCTCAACCCTCCCGGGATTATAGTTACAGTCTTTTTCAATTCTTTCGTCACTTTATTCTCGTTTTCAGAAAACGAGTCGTAAAGTAAAATGGGAGGTTTTATGAAAACAGCTCCCGGTCTTTTACCCCACACATTTTTAAGGCAGTCGACTGTTCCGTCAGCATCCATCCACCCCTTTTCATGGGCGCGAATCAGCACACCAGTTGGAAATGTAACTTTTTTTTTTTTTTTTTGCAACGTTTTTCT
Source organism: Maratus speciosus (assembly GCA_963932465.1). NCBI lineage: Eukaryota > Metazoa > Arthropoda > Arachnida > Araneae > Salticidae > Maratus > Maratus speciosus. Next base: position 279,856,252 of record OZ010799.1, on the reverse strand, counting down.
TTTAAAAATAATCAACGGATGAAGCTTATTATCGTCGGTCAAACAGGGAAGAACGACCGTAAAACAGGTTTTTTCGTGCCCAGTCGTTTTTACCAAAATGCTTTTTCCCCCTTGCCGCTCACTGTTTTATTTTCTGGTAGGTCGAAACACATGGGTTTTTCGTCCATATTTCCTATATGGCAAAGTTCAAAAGATTTCATTTTTCTTTGATCGATGACGTATTTTTGAAATTGCATAATCTTTGTTTCCAAGTCAGATGGTAATTTTTGTGCTAATTTAGTGCACTGGCGTAAACTCAAACCATGACGATTCATAAATCTAGTGCACCAATCTTCTGATGCACGAAACGCGTTTGGAACACCATACTTTCCTTCTTTTGCTAGCTTCATTGCTCGTAAACGTATGGCAATTCTACTGCCAGTAAAACCATTCCACCGGCACTCTACAACACAATCGTGCAACACATTTTCGAGTTCTGGAAAGGGCGATTTTCCATGCCGCAAAGCCTTTTTTGATTTTGGAATGTTTTCTAGCTTTACTTTATTCTTGCGCCAATCACGAATCAATTTTTCGTGAACCCCAAACTGACGAGAAGCAGCACACTTGTCAGACTCTTCTGTAAAAGAAATAACTTTAAGTTTAAATCCAGCTGCGTGTGAATTGCTTTTCTGTTTTCTAATAACTAAATCAGCCATAATAGTAGAAACAAGGAGAAAAAGTACTGTAAGTTAAACGAAGAAATAATGAATAAGTGTACTGTCAAGAACACGCAAGATATAACGCGGGTCACGTGTTTTTAGAGAGTCACATGTTTCTCCCCAGTCGCGGCGCGATTCAACTGCACATAGGGGTGATACATTCTCGGAATTTTATCTACTGATCTGTCAGAGGGAGGGGTGGGGGAGGTAGTAGGCGTACATTCATCGCCAGCACCAAACCTCGTCACTCAGTCTCCTTTTTTTCTCTCCTGGTATATGGAAATCGAAAGTAAACGACGTCATTGTGTTATGGAATGCCAAAAGAGAAAAATGTCTTTCAGAACGGCATTTTTGACTTCTGGTAAAAAAAAAAAAAATGCAGTTTAACAAATTACAACGACTATTTGGAAAATGATTTTTTCAAAGACTAAAATTTAAGACATAAAAAATCGCACAGAGTTGATCATACATTGCGTACGCCATGGATTACATTTTTCGGTACTGTAAATTTTTAAACTTCTACGGAGCTGGTCTTACGCCATGGATTAAACATTAATATTCCTGAACCTATTTAAATGAAATTTCATTCTTAAGCTTCTAAACATCCCACAATATTACTTTTTACAACGTCGTATTGAGAAAAAAAATGTACTTTTAAATGCAATTTGTTTGAAAGCTGTATCTCAATTTGTTTCTGAGTTATTATTATTTATTTTTTTGTAGTTTTTATTACTTTTTTGTCATAGTGGGAACAGAAGTATCCATATCTGTTGAAAATAAAGGGAAAATACAGATTACTGTATAGAGCAATCAGAGAACGAATAAAATGCGGATTCAACTAATAAAAAGCTTGAGATATGTTTTTGATTTCCTTCCCTGACGAGGACAATAACCATTTTTCCAAATGGTTAAAAAAATAAAGACCCTCGCATAAGTCGACCCTCCCAACTTTAAAGTATATTTTGTCCCAAATTTTTCGACTTATACGCGGGTAAATACGGTATTAGTAATTCTTTAATACAAAGATACCGCCCAAACCAGAAAAGCATGCTAAATAAGTGAGTAATTTTTGTCATCTGAAATCGGAAGCAACAAATCACAAAAAATCCCCCCTAAAAAAGCCTTGAAAAGAAATCGCAAAACACGATAATCACTATAGAATCGAATAAATATTAATATCAATATTTAAAAAGATGTGCACACCGTTAGAAATGGAAGGGTACCCCGAATAAGACCCTAAATGTTCTTTTTTCTATTTTTGCCCTGGAGGCGGTTGCGGCAGTTTCAAAACTGAAACTGTTAAACTGACGCCAGTCTAACTTCAGTAAAAATGGTTATTGAATGAAAGATACAGTTGAAGCTAGGAATGTGCGGAAAAAAAGAATGAAAATCGTGTTTTTCTGCTTTTTTAATACTTTTCAAGAAGGTTGAAAAGTGTTGATGTTACTGACGTTTATTATAGCATGCTCGGTATTGAATACGAAGTGTCCAACTTAATAGCTCATTTACAGGGACACTAAAAAGAATTCCGTTACATTAGCATCAATGGAGAAAAATCGTTTGCAGTGTGTATTTCAAATGTTCGCTATTTCAAAATACGTTACTTCAACTGTATTGAAATTGACATAAATTATTGAATTTTTCTACAAGATGATTACTACAGAATACGGCATTCTTAGCATCATTCTTTTATAGGGAAGAATAACAGAAATTTGTTACAGTACTGTCTTTGAGCAATAATTGCTGGAAGTGTGGGTTTTTAATTTCGGTATTTGCTTTTAAATTTAATGAATTTTTTGCAGGTTAATCATTGTGTATAAATTATTTACTTCGTATACAGGGCTGCACAAAACAATTCACGTACTATTCTCCTTACTAGCGGAAATTGCCTGGGGAAATTTGCAACTGTGGTATGTATTTCCTTACTAAACTATTTTTTTATATTTTAGATACAAATATATATAACTCTATGTTAGATGCCCTGTCTAAATATCTCCAAAACTTGATCATAGATTGCAATATAAACATTGTTCGTATGAAATAGTTCAACGAGTTTATTTATTGCGACGTGCAGCTGTTTTTTTTTTTTTTCAATTATAAAAATTAAGTGTAATTTTAAAGTAAATTAAATACGTGGTTCAATATTTTTTTTGACTTATTTATCTGAATGTTTTGCAGTACGTACGTTATGTATATTTTTAACTACGGTGACTTTTAATGCGCGTATGTAATCAAATCTTTACTTCTAAGAGTAAAACAAAGACGTACAATGTTTATTGATGCTTTAAATTGGGCGACGATTTGTCCTTCAAACAAGTTCAAGAGAGATGGCCACCTTTAAACAATATTTCAAAATTATACTTAGTGATGATTTTAACTAAATATAATTAAATTTAAAATAAACATATAACTTTTACGTTTATAAATATATTAATTGATATAATTATTTAAATTTTAACTAATATAAATATTTTAATAATAATAATAATAATAATACAATAAAACCTAACGATTCATTTGTTTCAGAAAATACTGCTAAACATCGGAAACTTTCATAACAGAAACAAAAGTTGATAAATAAACTAAATTAACATAATAAAGTCCTTCCGGCAGTGCCGGGAGGAATAGGTAGCTTTCATATTCCTTGTTTTTAAAAAGCAAGCTTATATTATTCAAACACACGAAGCTCAATTTAGTGGAAACCGATTATAGGAGATTCAATACTAATTTTTATCAATACAAAATCATTATGAATGAGAATTTCGCGAAATTAGTCAACTTTATCGAAGTTGCTTTTTTTTAAAGTAACTTACATTTGATAGCCAAATTCGGCGATATCTTGAAGTTCCTGCCATTTTAAGACGACATGCTGGATGAGGCTAACGAGCGAACTTGGTCGAGACCTTAGTAATTCCTGTGCACATGCTCACTCACATCGGAATCGGTTGATATGTACAAGTGCTGTCGCAGGGAAAAAATCAGATTTTTCAAAATGTCACCCACATTAGAAATTGAAACTGCTATATCTGAGCCATTTTTAAAGATAAAGACAAAATAAAAAATGCTGCGGAATCCTTATATCATGGACAAATACATAAGCAAGAAACCTTTTTCAATTTCTAATTTTTTTGCACCTCACTTTAAATATCATTTTTTATTTAATTTAATGGCCTCCATTTTGAAATAAGATGGCTGAGGAAGCTGGCCAGCACATTTGGTCGAGACATTACCATATACTATCCACATGCCTTCTTACATCGAAATAGGTTAATATATACGCGTGTTATCACGTGAGAAATATCAGATCGTTTCAAAATGTCAGCCATGCTAGAAATTCAAAGTGCTATAATTCAACCATTTTTTAAGATATACATGAAACAAAAACTGCTCCGGAATCTTTGTATCAAGGTCAAACACATAAAAAAAATCTTTTTCATTTTTCAATTTTTTGATGACTTATTTAAAATTTTAAATTAATTTTTTTAAATGGCAGCTCTTTTGAAACAAGATGGCGAATAAAGCTGGCCAATGAACTCAGTAGAGACATTGCTATGGAATATGTACACACCACGTTACAACCAAATCGGTTCATAAATACGCCTGTTATCAAGTGACGAAAATCAGGTCGTTTCAAAATGTCAGCCACAATAGAAATTCAAAATGCTATAACTCAGCCATTTTTTTAGATATAGACGAAACAAAAACTGTTCCGGAATCTTTGTGTTAAGGTCAAACACATACAAAAAAAACCTTTTTCATTTTTCAATTTTTTGGTAGCACATTTTAAATTTTAAATTAAAAAAGTATTTAAATGGCCACCATTTTGAAAGAAGCTGGCGGATGAAGCTGGCGAACGAACACGGTCGAGACATTGGTACTTATTTTGTATACACCAAGGTACATCCAGATCGGTTCATAAATACGTCTGTTATTGCGTGAAAAAGATCAGGTCGTTTCAAAATGACAGCCACACTAGAAATTCAAAGTGCTATAACTCAGCCATTTTTTAAGATATAGACGAAACAAAAACTGCTCCGGAATCTTTGTATCAAAGTCAAACACATAAGAAAAAAATATTTTTCAATTTTCAATTTTTTAATACCACATTTCAAATTTTTTTTTTTAATTAAATGGCCGCCATTTTGAAACAAGATGGCTGATGAAGCTGGCCAACGAACTCGGTTGAGGCATTGGTATGCACTATGTATACACGTAATTACATCCAAAACGGTTCATAAATACGACAGTTACAGTGTGACAAAGATCAGATATATATATATATGTATATATATATATATACATATACATATAACCTTTTGAACGGAGGGTGGTTTCGGGGTCTGGGGGGTCATGATCGATGAAAATGTACCAAATTTTTTTGAAATCGCTTTCCTCCAAACTGCCTCCGGCTGCAATAGGTAGCTTTTTGTAATGAAAGCTACCTAAAACCTACAATTAACGCGAAAAATAAA